>VXAY01002611.1:384826-511799 GCA_013399855.1 Oxyruncus cristatus
AAAAATTTCTTCTCCCCAGAAAACCACCGGAAGAAACATTTCAGAAATTTATGGCCATGTGAAATAAGAGATGCTATGAAGCAAATTATTTTTGAGCCTAAATTGCAGCAAATGTTATCAGGTAATAAAATACAGAGTGAGGTGCCAAGGGAGGAGGACTTTAGACAAACGCTGCCTAGGCTTTGTGTTGCTATTCCTGTGATGTTAACACATCGATTGCACCTTTTTTCACTAACAAGCAGCAATTATGACTAATGAGCAAGTGAAACTATTGGGGAGATGCAGATAATCAATTGACTGGGTTTATCTGCAATGCATGGTAAAACAGTTGAATTGTATCAAGCAGTTTTCTCTTTATTCATTGAAAAAAGTGGACTTCCAATCCCAACCTATATACTAACTGAAGGGACAGACTAAAAACCCAGTTAATATTTTTACTGAAAATTGTACTTTACATGTATTTAGAGATACTTATTATTTCATATCCTAATTATTTTTAACTTTACAGTTATTGCACTCTGCTGTGTATCTCCTTCCTGTTTTTTTTTTTTTTTTTGGCTTTTTTTAATGCAAATGCTCTTTCCAAATTGAAAATTAATTTTTAAGACCTTTTCAACGTTTTTTAAAGAGCAGGTTGATTAACTCAAGTTGTCTCTAAATATTTGACTACCGAAAGAAGTGAATTAACTTCAGTTGTATCAGCCACAGTGCTTTCTCTGTAAATGCCTACCACTTCTTTGCACAAAAATTTTCTAGAATTGCAAGTATTTGAAGCAAATTTTGATTTGTTTTTATTAAGGTTCCTAAGAGATATACATTTCATATGGTCTGTGGTGGAACACGATAAACGCACTATTTCCAAAAGAAATCCTGCAGTATCCCTTCTAGGAAGCTGATGAGCAACCCAGTGAATGACTAAACTCCCATTATTTGAAGTGGAATAGACGTTCCCAGCCATAGGATTTTGGGATACAGAAAGGAAGCAGGGCCCATATAAACCCCCTCTGTGGCTAACAAAGAAATGAGTCAGAAAAAATCCACCCTGCTACACGCCCACTTCTCTCCCACCTACTGTCTTGTCATGGAGTAAAACTCCATCTGTCTCAGCATCTCCCCCTGCAACAGACTTCTGCATCTGCCAAGTCCAAAATTTGGTTTACTCTCCATGTAGGTGAACAGTTTAATAGCACATGATGATCCTCTATACAGCATTGCTGGGATAAAAGCTACTAGACCTACCTGTAATTCCCATCATCCTGCTGCTACTCCATCTGAATACAGTTAGGAGGAACTCAGCTGATGAGCAGAAAAAAATCAGGTTGTGATTGAGGAAGGACTGCTTTACACTGAGGATTTCAGTTAAGTAGTACTTAAGACATTATCCAGTTAAGTTCAGTTAAGACATCATTCTGGCAGCATGAGCAGTGGCATCCAAACAACCCAGTTCAGATGTTTTACACAAAAATCACTGATTTTTTTCGAGAGCTAACTATGTGTAAGACTGGTAATACAATAGAGGAAGCAAGGATTTGAGACTGAAATATAAAACACACATAAAAGGTAATTATGTTGTTAGGAGCAATCTGGACATAGTGAACACCAATAACAGCCAGGTTTAACTCTTCAACTCAATGGCAGTACCTCCGATACAGGGAAGGGATTCAAGCTAAGTTATGAGTGGAAAAAAACCCCAACACTCTCTGGTTTAAGGTACTTTTCAGCACTCCTGGGCTAATGGTACTATATAAATTCTATGAATAATCTGTTTGATAAAGATCACAACAATATTTAAAGCTCTGTGGAAGGCGCAGGGACAAGAGGTAAAAAAGTCAGAAGTCATATTTATGTAAGTTATTATCCCAAGCTAGGACACTGTTATTTTCAGTAAAAAATTGTAAAATAAACAGCCTACCTCTCCTCTGAAAAAACTTAAGATCTAAAACTTTGGTCCAGCTTCAGAGTTAGTACTTTTAACTACTAAGAAAAAAACCAACCAACCAACCAACCACAACTAGTGACAGACTGAGCAGCTGAGATTTTTCAAGGAGCCTAATGAATGCTTCAGCTGCTTTTTGGTTTAAATTAAGTGGCTAATATAAGTTGTGCTTCTCTGTTAGCTGCTACTGATGGGCAAGCACAGCAGCGCGGGTGCAGAATGGCAGTAACGGATTTTGCATGACATGATTACTCACCAGTAAATGAGGCTGGGGACAGCCCAATACTGCTGTCACTTAAAGCTGTATTGAAGTGCCTGACATGGACATGTTTAAACACTGACACTGCAGCTCCCAGAGCAATCACTGGTAGTGTGTGGTTAGGAATGGCAAGACTCAAAGCAAAGGAGCTCTATTCAGCAGTAGAAACTCTGAATTCTGCTAATAGGCCTTTTAAAAATTACCTAATAACTTCCTTTCATACAATTAAATCCTCTCAGACGCTTTTGAGGTTTACTTCTTCCTTCACAAAGCAAACTATTTTCCTCACTGCTTGCAAGACTAAACACAAGTAGACTGAGTGGGAGTATCAAAGTCACCCAGTATTTTCTCAGACACCTTGTTCCTAGTTATGGCTCAGACTATTCCATGATGAATAAAAGAATAAAATATATGAAATAAAACATGAAAGTGAACTGAAGCTCTCTTCCGGTTCCCAGTTGACCAGATTCATCTGTAAAATAACAAACCTGAGAGGAAAATATTGCACCCCTACTACTACTGGATCAGTCCTGATCTTTTATTTTAGTTTGAGGTTAAGGAAAATATACATCTCCATTTGACATTTGTACTGTCAAACCCACATTGTCTGAATAACACCCAACAATTTGCACAATAAACTCTCTGGGGCATTAAACACACTTGTATTGTGCTTAATGTCCTGGACTCTCACTCTGGCTCCCACACACTACATAAAACAAATAAGAGGTCATAAAGATTTAAAACATTTGAGGAAAAGCAGCAAAATATTAGTCTCTCCATCTCAAGCTTAGCAGATATTTGCTGGGATGTACTTCATATAGATAGAACTTCAAGTTCAGAGAAAGCTGACAAGAAGATAAAAGGTCCTGATAACCTTCAATTCTCTGAACCATTGCTGAAAAATGTTAATTTCCCACATAGGTCTCCAATGGATTAGCAGCTATGTGGTGTGCAAGCCCTCCCCATGGCCTTTCATTATATTTCATAGTCACTTAAGCCTTTTGCTAATAAAAGGGCAAAGCCAAGGGTGAGATTATGAAATACCCCAAAGTTAAGCTGAGAATGGTTTAATTAGATTTTGCTTCCTAACAACAATTCTGGCATGGCTCTGGCAATAATAGGGAAAAGCAAATGCTGCAATTGCTTCTTTTGCTTTTCCCATGACATTGCCTTTCAGAGCCTGCTGCAGAAGATCTGCTTACATGACATGGTTGCTCAATTCAGTTTTACACCAAGCACAAAGAGTTCATTTTGACTCTGGATTTGGTATGGTGCAGGCTCTGCATGATTAGATATTGTCTGCTGCTTTTAATTAAAATAATAGAGACAGGTCCTCAAAGGGAGTAAGCAAGCGTAGCTCTGTCAAAGTGAATATTTACCAAGCCTTCTCCCAATGTCAACAGCAAAAACTTCCTATTAAATTAAAGCTGTGCTTTCTGGGGAAATGCACATCTCTGTACAGAGGTTTATGGCACTTGGAAGCAAGATTCATTCACACTTAAGACAATAAATGCAAACTTCTTTCCTGTATTTATTTCTTTAGATGTCTCTTCATTCCCTCACGCTGCAAGTAATGCATAGTCTGTGCTCTAAGTCACCTGCGATGGATAAGCAGACAAATGGTTTCCTAATCACCTCTATTATAAATTCTTCTATAGTAGTATTATGCTTCTTATATATTACATTCTTTCCATGTGTAAAACAACTTAAGAGTCAGTATCAGCTTGGAAAATTTACTTTGATTAAGTAGCTTGGGGTCAGTGCCTGATCATCTGCTGTTGCTGAAACAGGCAAGTAAGTGACATGTACCAAAATGCACAAAACAACAGCTATTTACTGTGGAAGACACAGAGAGGATTGATTAATTTTACAATTCCCCTTAAAATCGGACTGTTCTTAAGGCTTTGAATTACATAACACAATAATCTTGTATGTTAAAAAAACCACACACCTTTCTAGTAGATTTTCAGCATAATTACCCATTAATAACACCACAACAATAAGGAGTATACACTTATAATTGTGTTAAAACTGTAGTACAAGGAAGTATGTAAGAGTTTTATCAGGGCAAACTGGAAATCTAAATAAAAAAATACATAATGTCACAGAAATTAAATAAAAAAAAAGAGCTCATTTTCAATAACAGAAATGCCAATAAAAATATGCTATAAGAAATACTATCACACGAAAAGCAAAATTAATTAAATCCCAATGTGAAACTTTGCAATGACACATCTGCTAGGTGGCATACAAAGCCATGAACTTCTCTGAATGAGACATCTCATGTCACGAACAGAACAGCCAGAAATAACATGTCTCACATCTGCAAAAGCAGAAATGTTCACTGTATGATAGGTCACCACCAGCGCTACAACAACCTTCACTTCCCTCCCGATCCGTAAGACACATTTTATTGATGTTTCTCCCCACATTGACACTGATTTTCTGACTCGGATGCAGACTGGCTGTAACACACTCTCACTTTTTTCCTCCACAAAACTCCCGGCTTCACTTTTGCCATGAGAACCATCATTCCCAGACTTTGCTTTTATAGTAACAACAGGAGCCAAACCCCTTTTCCTCTACAGCAACAGAATCACAATGTTTCACAGGATCACTGCTGCTTTTTCCAGCTGAGCACGCTGCCTCCTCACCAACAACTGAAGGGGGTTCACCTTGTTTTCCTGAAGAGGCACTGAACCTTCCCCTGTTCTTTAACTTTACCTTTCCTGCCTGCATCAGCTTCTGTCTTAATCGATTTGGAGTAAAAACTCAGGTCAACAGGAGGGATTACAGCATTTTACAACCCTGATCCGTTGTGCTCCATGCTGAGCCAACAACACTAGGAAGTAATGCAGCAGACAAGTGTGTTTTTCAGACACTACTTGCCTCCTCCCTAAAAAGCTGCAATTTAGCAGTAGGTGCAGAAAGGCACAGCAGCAAAGAGAAGGGCTCAGACATTTCATACACCGTAATTTTGGACAAGAGAACATTATTTCTTCACTGTATTCATAACAAATGCTCTTGAAAACACCAACATAAAAAAAAAAATAAAAGGAATTTGCTTATTTTACAAAGGTACTGCTGTGGTTTTGGACACAGCTTCAAATGTTTCTTTATCCCTACATAAGACAAACGAGGCAAATACCAGGGAATACATGATCATAAAGGAGAGACAGGTGCATATTCCCTACCAGGCAGTTATGGAGACATGTTATGCTGAGCCAAAAAGCGCCCATCAGCAGTTTCACAAAAGGGCTGGCAACACTACCTGTGAGTGCTGAACTGACCGTCAAAATCACATGTGTACCTACCTTTGGTGGTACGTGTCAACACACCCTGCCATGTGTGGCAAGGGAGTGAGCAGCTCAGCTACTCAGCACAGCACTTGTGCCTCTTCAGGGAGCTGGAGGAACGTGAGCACTGCTGCCAAAGCAGTTCTTACACCACAGACTTGGCTTCCTCTAGTATAAGACTCTGGTCCATCTCAATAGCTGCGGTCTTCTAATTCAGTGACATTAAACTAATGAACTGCATAACCTCTTACCAGCATGGCGCTTTAGATTTTTAGAGTAGTAACAAACTTATTAACCAAGACTATTAAATTTAAAATAAAAACCTATTTTCTTCTGTAATACTTCCTAGCAGTAGACAACTGGACTTGGTTTCTTTCTGCTTTTTGTTCAGAGAAAAAAAAAACAACAAGAGAAGCATCTACAACATGATCGTCCATATAAACAGCATTCTTAAGGGAAGGAACATGTACTTTCACAAATTGCTATAATTGTGCCTGGACAAACTGGGATGCGTCATTACATGACGCACAATTAGATCAGTAGGTTAGATTAAAATGACAGTAAAGGGATTTTTTTTGTGTGTTTGTGCATAATGCCAATGGAAAAAAAAAAAAAGTTACTTCAGTATAGTGTGTGTGTACGTGCTTTAGCAAAAATAGAAGCCAGATCAGGAAAACAGAAAACTAGAAAGGATTACAGAAAATAAAAGAGGAAGCTATACACTCGATAGCTGGTTTAGCTATTTCCACAGACAAAAGAATTTTTTGACTTCAGCAATTTTCCGTTTACAATTTTATTTAATTTTACTTGAGTTGTATTTTTGTTCATGAAACTTTTGATTTTAGAAATGATTCCCCTGATATTTTCTGTCAGGAATTAAGCTTTGCTTCATCTTATACAGCAACGTATTTATACATTTAGCCACTTAACAATTTTTCATAAGATACAGGAGCATTTCTCAGTTATATCTTTCAATCCCCCACCAGTGTAAAACCAATCTCCCTTGACAGATACAATAATGAAAGATGTGAATGCCAGATTACACAAAGAAATCACAATTGTATTACTTCTTGGAAATTATTCTTATTAGAACTGTAAGTTAGCATCTATTTCAGTATCTAGGATATAAAAATATGGTTTTCAGATATTTTTTAATCACATTAATTTCAGATACAATTCTGTCAACTTGTAAATGAGTGCACGTGTTATCTGAAATCACTTTTGTTCGCTGACTATACAAACAGTTTCAAATCTGTTTGCAACCACACATTTTATCACACTGCACAAGAGAAATCTCACATTAATATCCAGGAACACAGCAGAATCAAATTCTTCAAAAAGAGAGAGAGATCCCTCCCTGGCTAAGAAAGCAAAATTGTGTTCAAAATTCTTTATATGGGTTTTGCCATCACTCCTTCAGTGGATCGACACTCTCGTGGAATTCTGTTTCTGTTCTCTCTGTGCTGTTCCCAGCTAAGTGGGACAGGTCAGGTATGATCAAAATGGCAGAGGTTTTTTTCTACCATCAAATATCTCTAACAAACTGGAGGACAAATTAAAAAAAAAATATGTCAAACAACAAACCTAACACACAATGTCATCATTAAAAGCATAAAAGGTTACTTTTGGGTTTGATAGGCTGATCACTCATAAGGTGGAACACCAGAAAAGAAAGCATAGGCCATTAACTTCACTTGGATTTCTTGAGTTGCTTGTTCACTGACACCATTTACCAGAAACATGGAATAGATGTATCTCACTCTAGAAGAAGGATGTCATAAAACATTCTTGATGCAAAACATTTCAATAATACTACAGTTGTATCTGCCATGTCAATATTCACTAAAACACAAAGATCTGTAAGATATTAAAGTAAAAATGCTATCTAAAAAGGTATTTTATTTATTTTTAAAGTTATTAAAAGCTTCTTAAAGTTCGCAGATTTGGAATATACAATGCAATTAAAGCAATTTAAATACAGACAATGTTAGAAAGGGAACAGCATAAGGGCAATCAAAATATCCCTTTCACAAATTTGCAACACTGAGGCGTAAGTCAATCCTGACTGTTAATCCACTTTTCATGTTTATGCTTCTGATTCAGGCCATTGCAAAAGTATATATTTATTAATAAAAGCATGTACTTAACGAAGTGTGTTTACTTAAAGCTAGGCCTTATTTTGATGGCATTCTCTGAAATTTGTAACTCTTTTACTAAGGTTCTTTGAAGAGGAGACTGCACTGCTGAAGCTGTATCAAATAGCTTCTAATTCCCTTTTGCTAGCCATAAAAGATCTTTAAATTTAGAGCTGAATAAACTGATGTTGAATACTACTGTTTCTGGTACTCCTATGACTGAATTCTGTGAAATGGTTTTATATCAGAAATCACAGCAGATTTATATAAACTGACTGTCAAGATTGTTAAAATGCTTTGCATGTCTTTGTGGCCATTAGAAATCTCAATACTTTCATTTATTTCTTTATATTCTTGCCTAAATACAGAATTTAATGTGAAAGCAGGTACCAGGTGAGAAATTCTTGATATCATAAACTTATAGTACATAAGCAAAGGCGTCTAAAAGAGATTAATTTCCTAGCATTTCAGTTATGATGACCTAATCTAAAACAATGTACTGCAGCTCATTAATTTTAGAACTTCCTTTTGCATAAAGCTGATAAAATATTATAATGTGGCTCTGGATAATTACAAAGCTGCAGAGGGAGCTTTATTTTAGAATTATATCACATACTTTTTCTAGTAGTAAAATGACAGAAATAAATGAGGACCAGTAGCAGTTTGACAGGACAAGACAAATAGGACTATCAAAACTAAGACTAAATTCTTTTTTACCTACCAACAGCACAACATTTTAAATAAGCAGAGAATTGAGTATCAATAAGCAACTATTTGTCTGAATTACAATGTATCAAACGGCAGAAAATATATTATTACAGACAAACACATATATTTCTAGACAAATAATAAATTGAGACATTTTATCTCGATACAAAGAAAATCTTTTCCCATTAAAACAGTCAAGCATTGGAACAGGCTGCCTAGAGAAGTCATGCAGTTCCAGGTTTTTAAAGAGTAAGCTGGATAAAGTGCTGAGCAGCCTGGTGGCTCTTGATCTGACCCTGCTCTGAGCATCAGGTTGGACTAGAAACCTCCAGGTCTTCATGTTCCACCCTGAATCATTCAGTGGTTCTGTGACATCCATTCTACAAATACTTTTTAAGTAAGTGGGCAACAGAAATAAGAAAGAACATAAGGAGCAAAGTAAGTGTCTTAAAGCAAAATAAACTTTTTTGTAATTAAATTAGCACCTCTTTAAATGTACAGTGGCAATAACTATCAAGTAGTATTCTCAGATAAAAGATTAGGAATTGGAGAGAAAAATATTTGTATGCTAGTAAATTATATAGAAGAGCTAGTAAATAATATATTCTAGACCAAGAACCACTTCAAACATATTGCACAGGTAGGCTAGTGCATAACGACAGAGACAGCAAACAGGGCAGAATACTCTAAATTACTTTAAGAAGTCTGTATCTCCTTGCACTACAGGGCTCTGCCCAATTAACTAAAAGACAGTTGGGACCTTGGAGATAAACATAAGGTCAGCGAAAAAAACTCTGAACAAACTGAAGGCTCTCATTTATTACTGAATTATAAAAGAGGTTTTAGGTTCTAGTATAAAAGAAATAAGAAGTTCTGAATAATAGATGCAGGTATTCATATATGGCCTTATGAATAATTCAGAAAATTTAACATTACAGAGTTCTTTAACGAAAAAAAGATAGCTTCAACAGCAGAAATAATAGTGATACCAAAATAACCAGGGAGTAAGAGACGGTTGCAAAAAGAGATTTGTCAAACAATGAAAGAGAAAAGGAAAAACACCTAAAGGAGCAAACAGGTAAACAGCTATTCTCTAGAACAGTGACACAAGAGTAAGGACAGTGAGGGACAGACTCCTTTGAACAGCAAGCAGGTCTACCAGCACCGCTGTGCTATCAACACCAGCATCAGTATTTTTTTTTTAGAACACTGAGAACAAAAGAAAGGAGGATAAGATTAAGATATATCAAAGAGACTGAGCAAGCAATAAAGATGACAAAAGGATAATGAAATGATTGATGGTACACACCTTGGCACCATAAAGAATAAGGAGTGTAGAATGGGAGAAAACAGTAATGTTACATCATGGGATGTATTTATGGGAAGGTAATTCCCGGGCAAGTGAATCACATACTGTTATTTTCATGAATTTTTATTAGTATACTGTATTGAGAGAAGAAACTCTAGAAATTAACTTCAAAAAAAGAATTAGTGAAATGGAGCATATTTTGGGGTGCAGGGGGGCAGGGAATGGGCTTCTTAAAATGTAAACTGTTTTCCCATCACATTTTTCACAGTACCAAAAAGGAGAAAAGGCTATGTCCCATTTTTGCTGCACAGGTGAGATGGCAAACTAGCATCACCAGAATCCAGGACCCCAGGCTGGACATGTAGTAAGGTATTTGAAACATATTTCAATACTGAATTCACGAGGCATTTGTCACAATAAGAGTTACAGCTGCAAACTTATAGGTGATTCTGAATTTTCTTTGCACAAGGACTGTTAGATTTTCACTGCACACGAATGAACAGACTGAACAGGATGATTACCAAACTGATTCATGGTCTACAGATGCAAAATCCAATCCATAAAGGTATTGAGGCAAAGAAATGATAAAAATAGCTGATACATGAATACTACCAAGTATTAAAAGATATAGAAAAAATTACAAATCACTTGAAAAAGCAAGGCAATGGCATTACATTAGTCACTCCTTGTGCAGAACAACACCTGCCATAAAAATTGAATTAAGCAGCATCGATGCCAAGGCATACATGTTAATTGTCTTTCAGATGTCCTCTATCCACACCAATCGCATCAGAGTCAAATAAGAAACTCTGACCCGACACTGACAAGTAAGATAATGACCATCCAGCGTCGTTCTCTCAAATTGCCAGTTTTATTCAGCAGAAAATAAGCAACAAGTTTTCCACATTTTTCCTGAGGTTTGATTGAATAGTTTTTCATAGTTTTATTGGAACAAAACCTTGACTAGAACATGTAGCTTTAAATAAGTAATTCTTGGAAAAAAACCACATGAATACCTATTTAAATTCAAAGAAATAGCATAACTCAGGACAATTACATCTACTTTTTCTCTCCATTTTATCTTTAAGTCACTTTACGGAATAAATTAATTTAAAAGGGCTTGATTTGTTTCTGTAGGATTTCTAGAGGATTAACTCACCTTCTCCCACCAATGGTTAGCCATCTTATTTCAAGACAAGATTCATTAATTGAAAGAATGAGATGTCCTGGTACTACCTTACCTTGAAAAGAGACTCTCCATTGGGCAAGAGAAATTTTAAAAGCGCATCAGAGAGATTTACAAGGAAAAAAAATGACTGAAATAATATGTTTTACTGTTTTGGTGATTTTCTCTGCATCGTTCATTTAACAAACACTTAACCAAGGCCACTTTCTTCTTTTTGACTTAAGCACATTACCTAAAGTACAGAAGCATAAAAAAAATTTCATGCAGCAAAAATCAACAGAAATCACAGTGCTATTCTGAGGCAGATTATTATTTGAATTTAATCAAGTCTTATCTTTTTATGTTACACATCCTAACAAAGCACTCCATGCAACTATTCATATTCAGACAATTTTACAGGTCTACCCTGTCAGTCCACTGCAATGTACGACATCTCCAGCCCAGCTGGCCTTATATTCAGTGCACAGACTCTACTTTACAGACTCAAAGAAAAATACACCACAGAAGACATCTAAACTTTTTTCCTGAGGAGCAAATCATCCTTGTCGTGAAAACAAATTTAAATTAGTTGAATGAGAGTAATAAGCACAGTATAGAATAAATAAATACAGACAGCAAAGTATCTGGTATTTTTCATTAATTATCCCATGCAAGTATATATTACAGTGATAAAAACATATTCTTGCTTTTTTCGAAGTTGATTAACTGTATTTAACACTGCTGTATTCATTTTCTGAGCATTCATATTTTATGAGATGAGCAACTTAGTGCATATTGTGACTTCCATTTTTCAAATGCTGCATTGCTTCTGGGTACCGGAGGGAACATCATGATTACAAATGAGTAAAACTTTAGTGTGTGCATGCTGTACTCTCCATGAAAGCTAAATAGAGCAGTTGTGATACAACTGATTTGTAGTTTCTCCTGTAAACAGCAACACACTTAAACAGAGTGTGTTTGATTAGTAGATTTATGAAACTAACAGGAAAGGAAAGTTCACAGGGGTATAGTAAAAAAGAAAACAATCAGGAGGGTACAAAAGAGAAAAGGTAGGAAGTGGAAGGATGAAAATTCAAGGGAGGAAAGGAAGGTATTCCTAGCTTTGCACAGTTACACAATATTACTTATACAGACTCGGTTGTGTAACTACAGTTGAGAGATTTACCTGTTCTTTTAGATTTAGATGATTTGAAGCCAATCAAGAAAAGGACAGGCTTATTTCATATGTGAATCTAGTCACACGCTTGGTCCTGATTTCAGGTTATGTAAATTATATTAGAAATAACAGAAACATTATCATAATATCCACTGATTTCCATGTTTCAGTGAGAAACCACTAGCAAGACAAAAGCAAGTCTTACTGAGTTCAACAGTGCAATTCTCAAAAATTACAGTCAACCAACACTCCGAAAACACCCAAAGTCTATGCAGGCATCAATTTTAAATATTCCTGGCTTGCAGTGAGACGCTCAAGTCTTCACAGCACTGAAGAGCTTTATCCTCCCATGGCACAGTGGCCTGGTAAGGTGGCTGCAAGTCCCGCTGGCCACCGCACACGATGGAGGCCAGGCCAAGGCAGGGCACGGCCATATGGAACTTCTGCAGAAGCTTTAACTCCGCGTTCTTTTCATTACTTAAAAGCTCATATTTCTTGTGACTAAGGTCATTATTTCAATGACAGAAACAACTTACAGCCCTAGCAATTAACAGCAATGTGTGTGAAACTACTAATAGAAGTATTAACGCTCTTAATTGCAAATAAGCTGCTTTTCTCTCACTTTCGTCTCCTACAAACTGCTTGGTCTAATTAATTTTGTCTAGCTCTTCTCTGTTACTCTGTAGTTCACTATTAAACAGCGAGGACCCTAAATTGTTTCAGTTAATTCTGATGAGAACTTAAACACTGTCCCATTTTATGTTCCTCCATTACCACTTTATTAATTTATATTTCCATTTTGATTTCCCTTTCAATTTGAATGTTAAATGCAAAATTACCAAGAGATGTAAAAGAATAACCATAGAAAAATACTATATTACAGTAGAGTTTACTTGCTAATGCAGGCATGGAGTACTATATAATTATCACAAAAATATAAAAAAGAGTATATCGATTCATATGAGAATTACTGGATGACTGCTGAAATAAATGTAACTGTAGTGATTAAATTATATGAACATGGTCAACATGGTGTTTGAAAATTCTGAATTCATACTAAATGAAAATACCTCATGGTGATTTATTTAACCATTCAAAGAAAAGTCAGCAGTGGTTAACAAGAAAGTCATCTTTTTTCATGTCATCTGCATGCAACAGTTTGCAATTCTGTGATTATCTCAACTGTTTTTAAGAATTGAGCATACAAGAACAATACCTCCACACTCATTCAGGGTACTTGTTTCCCCCCACTTCTTTTCTGCTGCTGACACTTGTTTCCCAGATAACTGTTGGGCTCTTGAGTCTGGCAACTGGACAAAGAGCGTTTTTCAGCAGAGACAGGTGTGAAATGAGGATAAACTGATGCAGGAAGTGGGATCATGAGACCATATTCAATTACCATAAAAATAACTTTATTAAAAACAATCAGCCAGAGTAGGAATATCTCTGCACTTCTCCATGTGCCAATATCCTACAGCTCCTGCAAAAGAAAAGAAAAGGAAGTGCATGAAAAAACAACTTAGTGCTCTACACAGAGGATTGCCAATTTTTCCACACTGCTTACCCTTCTCCTTCGCTTCCAGCGATTACTGGCAGGACACCATCTCTACCCATTCTAGGCACAGAGGACACAGAAAGATTTAGTTCACTGTCAAAAACATTGATTTTTTCTATACAACTGTAATATACATTACAAGCATGCTGCTGTCATGGAACATTTATTAAGATACTTACCTTCTGCTTTCCAAATCCTTGCATCATTTACTGAATGGGACTTGACATCTACATAGCACCTTCAAGTAGGCAAAGGACAAAGCAACACTGATTCACTCTGGCTGCATAAACATGGCACAGATTGAGCATTTGGAGCCTCTCCTGTACCCATATAACTTCAACACACAGTGAACAACCTTTACTAATAAAAAAAACCTCACAGCAGCCTAACAATGGATGCCAAGTTCTCATGGACATGTCTCAATTGTACTTACTGCTTTGAAGCCTCTTCCAAGGTCCTCTCTCAACTGGAAATACAAAGTCTCACTGGCGAATCTTCTGGCAGCTGTCTCTACCACCACCTTTGACGTGTGGATCTCACCTTTGTTCGGCTAGGCTTGTTTTAGTAGCATACAAGTTACTGTCTACATATTTTTGCATCTGTTTGAACAGCAACTGAGCCCACATAAGGCCAAACCTCAACACTGCAAGTGTTCTAATTGCATTAGCATAGATGCTGAAGGGTAGTGGTGTCAGTTTTAACAATTCCTCAAGTTCAGTGAAACATTTACCTAAATACCACATTCAAAATGCAGGTTATGAACTGACTGGGTATAAGGTCACATTTAAATACACAGCTGTCTGTTCAGTGTTGAAGCCATCCAATTACCTGTATTTCATGATAAAAATGAATGTTTACCTCTGAGATACACCAGCCCTGCAGGAGCCTAGGGCACAAGCCTAATCTCAAACCAGAATGCACCATAATATGCGTACATAGAGATATAACACAGCAAAGCCCCTCTGCGTGCAGATGAGATGCTGTGTCCTTGGCTGAAATCCGGCCTTGAAGCACATATCCTTTCTCTCTGAGGCGCCAGGACAGCATGAGTGTTCTTGAAGCTGGCATTGTGCAGATGAGGCTTGTACCTGGCACTAGGAGGCACGCAGAAACTTACCAGGAGGCTTATACACAGTATCTATTTTTGAGGCTTCACAAATTCTTTTCTAACCACAGAGAACACTTTGACCTTACCAGTACCCCACAATCAGCACATAATGACACTCAGTACACATTGACCTTGGAGGAGACAGACTAATGGTTATATGTAGCATTATGGATGACGCATACTTACTTCTACAGACTGACACCTCAATGCAACCAGTGCCTCCTCCCAACTTAGTCCCCAGCAAAACAGAAAGCCAGACCAACTCTGGCTTTCTAAATTTGTCAGTATGCTGTGTTATCAATATTCTTTTTTTTTTAATTATTATTATTTTTATTTTTAAATTTCTGTAAATTCCATCACAAATGATCAGGAAGTTCAGTTAGAGAGAGCAGCAGAAATCAAATACTGAGGAAAGTCACCAGAGTAAGTTACATATATTACCATTAATTTATCCACCCAGTTCACAGAGTTACTATTTTGATACAGCATTATAGGCAATTAACCACACATAAGTTAACCACACAGTGAATCTTAGTCTTGCCTTTTAAAAATAACACAAGTTAATTCAACCCAGTTTGTTGTCAATACAGTAAATGAAGATAAATTGGAAAAATGACATACCAAGAAAAGACGGTAGCACTGAACCTAGGTCACAAAACATTCAGGTAAAAATCTCTCCCTCTCAACTAAACCATCTGCCCCAAACTGAGCCAAGATATGAGGCAGCCTGCAACTTATTCACCAAATGCAGGTTGACTTCCATTTAAGAGGCATGTTTTCCTAAACAGATACAACCACTGGCAGAGCTTTCTGCAGCCCCTGAGGAACCTCTGCTTCCTCTGTTACTCTTATAGCACACAGACATCAGCTGTTCTTATAAAACCCTCTCTTCTGGTACTCATGTCTCTTTTCTCCAGAGATGATAAATGACTCGTCTTCCCAGCAAAGAGAATCCCATGGAAAGTGCTGAGGATCTCAAGCCATTTCTTGCCTCAGGATACTATTGTTATTTTGCAGCATACTTAAAAAGGACAGGTATTTCCTAAAGCAAAAAGAAAGACAAGGTCCCGAGAGCAAAGAAGAAGGTAATGAAAATCTGGGGCAGGATGAAGAACAAAGGGATTCAAGGAGCGATGACAATGACAGTAGTAAACATTCCAAGTATCAATGCCTATCAAAATAGCCCTTCTTAGTTCTTCAGGAATTTACTGAAGGAGTACAGATGAAATATTTTAAATGTTTATGATTAATAACAATATAATTATTAGACAGATATGCTTTTGTAGTTCTGGGGGATGACTCTGATCTAGTAATAGATTTTGTGCAAACAGGAGCATAAAAATAGTCAGTGTGCCATATTACCAGAACAAGATCTACCTGCTTTTAGAAGGAACACAGGGAAAATTGAACTTTATTTTTTAAACATATTTCCTTTAGAAAACATACATTCTTTGCTCACATAATTGAATGCTCATCCTTCCTTCCAGTGAGGACTGGACCATTACAGGTTTTCATAACAGATAAGAGCTGCTAAAGGGTAACTAAGACAAGGACCATCCACGCACACACTGGTTCTTTATTTTCATTATCTGGCTGCTGCTACAAGATACTGAGTTTCAGAGGAGAGCTCACCAGCTTCACATTTTTTGAGGTGTGCAGGAATTAAGGAACTTTTACCTTTTTATTTTATTTCTTGCAAACAGGAAAAATACGAGGTTGTTGCAATCCTGCTTATCTTGCCCATCAGCAAAACCAACTTTTGCAGTTTGAAAAAATCAAAATGCATCTGTCGCAGTGTATGACACAAGGTCACAGAGTCCATTTGGTTAACTGGATCATGTGTTCCCAGAGTCTTAGGCACAGATTATCGCAAGGAGGAAGGAGTAAGAACCAGCACAGTGAAAATACAGTACACACCATCCTCTTCATAGTAACAGCTGATCAGGGTACAGAAAACTGAATACAATTCACATTGTAGTCCTTGCCAGGAGATATATAAATTTTAGTAGAATCCCATTCTTGAGTTACTTTATTGCTCTGCTCAATTAAATGCTATTTAATGATTCAGCACTTACAAGGTATTATGTATCATTCATACTCCACTGAGTTCAGTGAAGATTCTTCTGATTTTTCCAGAAAAGATAAGTAGTTCTAAGAAAAAATATTAATTTCTGTATGAGGCCTAAGTATCAGGAAGTTAAAAGTAGTGACTAACTATAGCAACCACTATACTGCTTTTGTAATTCACACATGGGGAGATTCAGGTTATCACATCAAAATTGTTTACCATTGATAGTGGTTTCACTGCCAAGCAGCCCAAGGATGAAGCCTACTTCATGTTATGACTGTATTTCCACCAGAACTTCAGCAACCCAGCTGTTATACTTTATTGAAGCATTTTACTTTCAACCGTATCCATCATAAATTACTGCTACAGAATAAAAGATAAAGATTCTGGATCATCAGATTAGGTGGTGTGGGGGAATTGCTGAAACAGTCATGTTTGTTCAGGTGTTGTAGCAGGTTAATCCAATGTTCATTCACCATCATATTTCATCCTTTAACATGCCTTCACTCTAGTCATTCACAGTGTAAGAAATTAGTAAAACAAACAGCTCCTTGTCTCAGGCACTGACTTGCAACTCAGAACACTCATTTCCAAGGATGACTCTCAGGCTCAAAGGTTGCTCTCAGGCAATGATTTTACTCTGCAGCTGGGACAACATGCATGAGGTCAGGTTCCACAACTCCACTTTTTCCTGCTACCTGTTGCACCTGAGTGACCATGTTTGCTATCAGAGATATTTGTGGCTTCAAAAAATTTCCACTGGAAAAGTAAACCATTCAGCCCTGAAGTGCAGTTAACCACCTGGGTCAAAAAATGATAGTAAGCTGTAGATACTTGTATCCCCATGCTATCTAATGCTAACAACACATCACTTAGTTTTTTCATTGAATAAAAGCTGCTTCTTTCGGGATATACAATCCCTCTTGCTCACATAAACATTAGCAAAAGCCACCCTGCTTTCCATGGACATGAAATTGTTAATACAATTAGTAGCTTTCCAGTTTGTAGGAGCATTGAGGTAACTTTTACTGAGTTTTGTGTTGGAAATATAAATAAAATCCCATGCATCACCACTGTTGAGAAACCAGGGACCACGCAGATGTGCACCAACACAGCCCAGGTTCACTGCCCTCCTCTGTGACCAGTGCAATGGTCTCCCACTCACCACTGTGCTCCCCTTATGAGGAACTAGGGAGCACAGGCAAGTAGACAGTGAAGTCTGCACCCTCTTGTGAGGAAGAAATAGTTTCTGTGTTACTGAAAGATATTCCCCCAGATGGCTGAGGAACCTAAACGCAGAAAGCCTGACAAAACTTACTGTAACCAAGAATCTAAAGCACAGACAGATTAAAAGACCTTGCCCAAAGCCTCTCCAGCAGATCCCATCAGAGATGGAAATTGAATTGAGTAAGTATCAGACACAAGACTTTTTTTTTTTTCCTTTTTTTCTTTGAGGGACTAGAAAGAACAAATCATTTCCTTATCACCAGAAGTTTCATAAAACTTGACCACTCTGGTCACAATACTTAAATCCACATTTTTAAGGACATAGTGTCCCTTGAACACATACTTGCCTTTCATTTAATTCAAGAGGCGCTGCACACAAATACATCAGAACTGTACATTAATTGTTACACTTGCAACAATTTAAAACAGATATACCACGTTAATATGCCTGCCTTCATCTCTGCTATTCATACAAAGAAGCAGACAGTGCAAACCAATATCAGCAGCAATTACAAAAGTGTCAGGTGTTTAAATTTTGTAATGCATAATATTGAATGTTGCATGGAACATAAACCTGAGAATACCCAGGTGGGGAAGGGGGCGTGAGACCATGAGAGAAGTTAACATGAAAGTCAGTATGGTACATAAACTGAACACATAACTCTTGTTCTCAAAGTACTGTGTGTGAGAACTAAGGATCTAGTAGGAAGCAGATTTCAACAGGTAATGAAGAAGCAATGCATACAGCCCCTACTGAGCTCTGGAATGGGCTGCCATGGGAGCTCGTGGGGGAAGACAGGATAAACTGGTTCATAAAAGCATATGCAAATTCATGGAGAACAGATCCCTAACAGGACAGTAAAAGTACTGGGTAGGTACATACACTTCAATGATCCTTTAGAGTCTAGCAAAAAAAGGAGAATGACTACACTTCTCTGCTTTCCTTGGCAAATGTACAATAAACTAGATGTGTAGTTATCACACATTTCATCTGTCCCCAGGGGCACCCCTATAGACAGATGTTCCCACCTCTGTGAGATTTCAGTTTTGTCCACTGTGGAAGGAGTTTGACTTTCTCTGCACTCTAGGTTTATATGGTTTTCAAGCAAAATTTCTGGAAGATGATGACGGAAATGGAATTCCTAAGCAAAATGAGCCCACAAATACAATGAAAACATTAGAAAGAGTGTTCCCTGAATCATGTACAAACAAAGCTAAGCTCTGCAGCATCTACAAATTATTTTTTGTAAATGGAAAACACTCTTTGCACTAATTGCCATTATTTTCTACAGTACAGAAGTAAACTCATCAAAGAGGTTTTGCATGAGTGCCCTTAATTTGATGAGTATATTGTCATCAGCATTATTATATACAGGGTGGGGATTTGTACTTTGCATACGTGTACAGTAATGATTCCATACCTGCTTACACTTCCTAAAGGAAATCTTCACAAAGACTAGAGGAGGATTTAAGAAGCACAAGAATTTTCACTTTTGAATATGACTCTGCAGCTTTTTTTTTCTAGCCCACAGAAAATAACTTCAAGCCTCATTTTAGGCTACTTTCATCATATTTTCAGGCTCGAGACACAAGATTCCATTAACTTCTACACTATCAGGATCTGTTCCAATATTAAATAAGAAAATCTGTAAGTTACTCATATGAGAGGACTAGTCTGAGCCAAGACTTCAGGGACTGGCTTTAGTTCAAGCCTTAAAGAGACGTCTTAAGAAAAAAGAGGAAACTAAAAGGCTTGAAATAAAGTTGAAATAATTCAGCTTTGCCTCATGGGTAACACTGTCTTGCTTCTTATAGAAAGGTTCACTGTGAGAATCCTATATATCTATATTCCTTACTCAGTTTCTTTTATGTATATGCTTGTCCTTCAACTTGTATGCCTCAAGACTCCTGCTCACAATTTAAGTTAAGCAGGAAAGCTGGGATACATGCAGAGCCTTTAAAGCAACTGCTTCCCAGTTGTGCTTGTCCTCTAAGTCTGTGAAAACACCTGCATCAATTCCACTGGCACTTTCCAAGCTTCATGTAAAGTGAAGTGAAACACAAAACTTCCAGAGATCACAAAACCAGTTCTCCAGAGAGAACAGTGCTTTGGGTATTACACAGGTCTAAAAGTAGTAGGAAAAAAATCCCTCAATCTGCTGGCTACCCTCCAGTTAATGCAGCCTGCCATGCAATTAATACTCATCACCATATTGGTTTCTTGACAATTTATACTTAACTGGTCAATAAAATCCCCATATTGACACTTAAAATGGATAGGCTATCAGATTCTTATTTTTAAAACCTAAAAAAAATTAAGTAAAACTTAACAAAGGGAAACAATATAATAAAAATTTATTTTTTTATGACTTTGATAGGAATTTGCAAGCTTTATATTATAGTGTTTTCAGTCATATTTAATGGTTTATCCAAGCTGTTTTTATACACAGGATGCACCAGACCAGTAACTGTTAAGGACGAATCTTGGCTTCCTCAGGAAAGTTACCTGTGCTCTCTGAAAATCACCAGCTGAGAGATGAAGTAGTGACCTGTTAAGCCTGCATTTCATTAGGCTACGAATACATCAAAGAGCAGCAACTCAGCCAACAGAACTTCATCTTTCCCTTTCCAAAATTGTAAGAAGCAATTTATTCACTCCTGCTTTACCTTTTCCTAGCCAAGTTAACTTATTTCACAGAATTATGGATCTTTGTCCCTTTTCCTAAAAGCACTCATCTGACTTCAGATGAAATGTTTCTTATTAAACCTAGTCATGTTTAATATTGTAATCAACACCAAATTCTTTAAAAATAATAAAAAATTCTAATTTAAAATTTACTTTGCTTTACATGAAAATAGGCATTAACTCTACCCTAAAATCTTATATGGAATATTACTCCTCAATTGTCATGATTTGGCCACATACTATTTATGTTATGTTTCATTAAATACCAATGAACAGCTAAAACATTATTATGAAGTTTTTAACCTCTAGAGCAGTGGAAAGAGAAAAATTAAACACTCATATAATTCCAAATGTAATTGGTAAAAATACTAGGAGCCCAATCCAAAACCCACTGATGTAGGTCATGGGAGTCTTCCCATTAACTTCCATGTTCTAAGGTACCAAGACAAATATGAGAAGTGAAACAAAGAGAAATGAAAACTTACCCATGAATTCAATTCCTAAATGGTCTGCTGTACCCGCAAAAGCATGTAAAAGAAAAAAGAGAAAAGAGATGAAAATGTTAGAAACAGACTAAAATGCAAATATAACCTTTATCATCAGTGGTAACATTCAGTATTTATATGGCAGCGCTGCAAGACGCAATGTGGGGTCAAGGGCCCACTGTGTGGGTACTGGTCCAAATGAAAGGCATAGCCCTGCCCTTTGAAGGGCAATCACAGGGCAAGAATTCAGGGCACTCAGCTGTCACAAGTGCGTTTGGGGAAGGAGAGGAACACCTTTACTTTATTTTCAACTAAGTTTCTCAAGCCAGCTACCCAAAGGGATTTCATTTTCTCATCCTCCTGAAACTCCTCTCTCAACACGCTAACTACTGCCATTAGTTAGACAAGGTTCTTGCTTTCATTTTCTCTGACAGAGATCAAAACCTAGAGAGATGAATGGAAGGCTTTTACTGAGTTTTGCAGCTCTCATCACAGCACAGCAGCCACACTTGCACCCAACGTGACTGCACATCTGCTATCTGCTGTACAACAGAAATCTGACTTCAGGAAAGAGTAGCCAGGTTCCCTACTTAGCCATCAGACAGGTATGATGCAATACTTTCAAGACACCCAGAACGGAAGCAAAAACGTTAATGCTTTTAGAATATTGACTGAATTACCACATGGACCTCTAAACATCTCAGAACCCTTTCTTCCCATGAGGAATTAGCATATATGTCTTAATGGACAGATGTTTTAGAACAAAGGAGATTTAAATATACATTAAACACTTAATGAATTTTAAGTCATTAGGAAGTAAGTATAAGTTGATATGCAACCAAATAATAACAAACTCTCCATCCTTCAGAGGCAGGACTACAGAAAAAGTGTTAACTGACTTTTCAGAACTGAGTCTAAATGGAGGAGTAGCTTCAAGTCCAGACTGAAACTATGGAAGGTCATAAATTCAGAAAGGCAGCAAAATATATCCCACATTACAATCTTCTAATCTGAATTCTTGCGTTCACGTGCAAATGTCATGTACAAACACCCCTAGTACATATGACACAGAAATGTAATTTTTATAAGAATATGATATCAGATATATCAAAAGTGCATTAAAGATACTGTACTCACAGAGATTTGTAGCTTGTTTTTTTCCCCCTCTAATTTTCTGTACCTGTGACATCTGCAAATATTGTCTACATGCAATTTGCACCTTTGCATCCTTCTGTAAATTAGATCAAAATGCAGTTGAAAACTGCTTACCTTAAAAAATGGTAACAGATCAAAGCACCATAATCTGGTCTCCAAGGAACTAAGGATACTGACACATGAAGCAAGATCATGCAATATCATCTTTTTAAGTCTATTCAGAACTGAAAAAACAATCCTCCTTTCCTAACTGGGCTATACACGTTCTCTACATGTTTTCCATTTGCAGCCTGTAATCTCCCCTTCGAGTTCACCAATACGGTTAAAAAGCACTTCGTCAAAGAGCGTGTACAAAATATTCCTTTAAATAGATGAAAAAAGGCATTTCAGTTCACAGTTGAGTAGCTCATACATAACTAAGAGTTAAGGGTATATGTAGCCTTCCTGGGAAACGTGCTCAACTGCAGAAGGTGGAAACATGTCAGGTTATTTATTTTAAACATCTCATGTGCTTGGAAAACAACCTCAGCAACCAGCATAATATATATTGCTGGCAAACCCAGATTACGATGAAAGGATGTCCAATTGGATAAATCTTTACAATAAAATATCCAAGCTGCCAATCATTAAGCATAGTTCAACAAGCTCTGTGAGCAGTTATTTGGGAATAGAAAACAATGAAATTGTAACTCTTGCAGATGTAGCACACGCTGGCACTGGTTATGACCATCATCAGGCCACCCCTTGGTGAGCAAGAATCAGCCCAGAGACAGCACCTCCGTGGTGCAAATAAATGATTCTGCAAGCTCCAGGTTTGCAGATGGGTTTCTCCCCTCTTAACAACAGCAAGAAACTGTCCCAGCAGGTCCATGCGAGACACAGTCATGGCACCAGGAACTACACAGCAGGGACAATGAGGGAAGTGAGCTGTGGGGGTGACCTGAGGCTGAACCAAACACTAAAATGTGAAGTATTGACCCTGACATGCCACGGTGTGACAAAGAACTGTTATATTGCTACACAGCCGTAATACACAAATGATAAATTGCCTGCAGAGCACTTCCCTGGACACAGCAAGTGGAATGCTAAGTAATTCACCATCATGAAATTCATGGTTTCTTTAAGGGCTCAGTTAAAATAAATGTATATGAGAGCTATTAATGTGCTGAAGCGTGGGCGCTGCTCCACAAGATGGGGTCATTAACCAAATAATGCAACGGTATTTTATTTTTGTTATTGTGATTTCTTCATTCTATTTGGTATTGTTATGTTCTTAGAAACTAATACATTTTTCAGACAGGAAGATCATTCACTTTTCTATTTTTTTTTATGAATATTTCTATATTTTCTTGTTGATGTGGGAAAAATACTGTCCCTTATGGTCCTTGCACTATGCAAATTTGTTTCAATTTATACTTTATAAATACATAAACACCTGGGAATACTCAATAACAAGGATGAGAAGATAAATTTGCAATCACTAATTGATTAATTTATTAGTGCTTCACAGAAAAACATACAGCCTCGTGTCTGGACTGTGGTTTGCTGGAGCTTTTTTCTTAGTCATATTAACACTACGAATGGAAATATAAACACAACATGTAAACCTAACTGATTTATACAAGAAAAATCTTGGACATGAAAGTACTCATCGTAAACCACTACAGACATTTTAATCTGTTCTAAGGATAAGTTGACTTTGGCATGAAGACAGCTTTAGGAAATCAGTGCAACAGCAAAGTATTTTCCTCTGCAAATGAAATTTATCTCTTCCAATAAACTCGTAAGATTTGTGAAATTGTCCTTGGTAGATTATTGTCTCGAACACAAAATACAACATGGTAATATGCTGCAAGCTACCTTGGGACAGCTAAAGTACTCTGAACAGATTATCTGCCTGGAAGGAACAGGAGAAAGCTTAACTCCTAAGTATTAGACCAATAAAACTTGCTCAAAAATAAAGAAAAAACCTTCAATTCAAAAGACAGCTAGATTAGGATACTACCTGAAGATACTTCTGCTTTCTTATTCGTTATGTTTTATTGTTTGACAGTACGCACTTGTCAGCCTGTTTGTATATTTCATGAAGTTAAAACTATAACCAGTTACAAATGTATATATATATATATAAATACAGATTTTTTTAATTCTCAAGTATATTATTTTTTTGTGCTTCATTTTGCATGTGATCACATAGAGAGATGGGACAAGGGATTTCTCTGTTCAGCAGGAAGGGTATATTGCTCCCATTTTCTCTCTACATTGTCAAAGTGACTACTAATGTTCTCAGAGGTCGGTTTACTTTTTAGTATCAAAAAGCAACAGCATGTATTAATGCATTTGAAAAATCTCAGTTATTAAAGAAAACAAAATTTGATTTTGCTGTTTGTTTTAGAGAAAATATAGTAATTTGTTTCTGTAATTAATTTACACAAAAGTACTCTTCAAAACGTTTGGGAGTTGGAAAGCTCATTGAGGCTGTTCAGGGGAATAAGAGACGTAAAAGCAAGATAGTTCAACTACTTGTTTTTCAAAGTATCTTCACTGAAAGACATAACAGAAAATTCCCTCTGTCAGACCTTTAAAAATGGACCAAACTAAATCCTGAGAATGACCTGGAATCAGCTAGAACCTAGAGCCTCCTTTTACCCCCTCCGAAAAAAAGGACTACTAAAATTCTTCCACATAAAAATTTTCTTGCAATGGGTAGGCTGTTCACTACAAGTTAACCGGTGTAATAGTAAGTATACAGAATATGTTGTTAATTTGCCCCATCTATGGCAAAACACAATAATGAAAATCATACATACACACAACCCTTACAAGATACTTGGTCTGTTTTTGATAAAATTATAAATCACAGTTAAAGAAATGATAAAAAGGAAAGAAAGAACCCTGTAAATCTATAAAATACTTTACAGTCTGCTATATTCTCAGTGTAAACAATGAGAGAAGATTTACGTTCTGTAAATAACAGCATGGATATAGGTAATTTTATTTTAAACCAAACTTAAGTCCTCAATCTGCAAAAACAAATACTGAAGACAACATTTAAAAGTTAATTGCTTTATCCATTTCTTTTTAAAGGAAAAAAAAGGCACAGGAGGAAAAAAAAACTAGGCTTGCTGTGAGTATTTGTATGGCTGTGGAGAGACTGTAATATAGCCTCAGGACAGAATTCCACCCCCCCCATCAATTCCATAACAAAGGAAAATTTGAAAAACATCCAGCAAAGCCTCTAGTTATATAAATTATACACAGTGCTGAATAATGGAATAAACTGTTGATTTTCTTTCCCTTTGAATGATTAAAGCCTGTGGCCGTGGTTTTCATCACAAAACTGAAAAGACTTTTTCTAACTTCTGCAAATAAATAATAGCAATGCTCCCATCTTAAGGTTCGAGGAAAGTTGGAAATTTCAACTATTTACCTCACCTGCAGCATGCAGACTCAGAAGATTAAACCTGCCTCTTTTATATCATTTTTAAGACCCTAAATTACCATCTCTGCAGCTAAATAGGCTAAGTTAGTTCTCTTTGAGGCACTGTTAGATATTAATGAAAAGAACTTAGCCTCATGAAACAATCTCTACTGATATTCACAATATTGTAAATCAGTACAGATTTTTACTACTATAGCTATAATATCAGCAGAACAAATATGTCTAATTTCAAATAAATGAACAGCCAATTGAAATTACCCTATTAAGCTTACTAAACACCTGAAGAATGTGTTTAAGAATTGTATCAGATCCAGGCCAAAATGTTTAAGAACAGGTATTAGACAAATGCAACAATGTTCTATTTTTCTCAATAACACATTATTTTCAGCAATGAGATGAGAGAGCAGGCAAATTTAGCTGCTGCTATACACAGATACATTTTTGCTTATTGACTTAGCATTCATAAATCAACAGAGGTGTTGAAAAGATTGCTGAAAAGACTTTGATTCATCCCAGAACATCTGCATGTAAACAGTGTGTCCACACAGAACACTTTGTCTCCAGTCAGAGAACTTGAAGATACTTTCTCATTTTATTTCCCAAAAATGTAATGCTGTGTTTATGAATACTAGTAACTACATCAAATGTAAATGAAGCTGCTCGATAGACCTCATAGCTCATGGTGACAAGGTTATTTACGAAGTGTTCTCTAAATATATGTTGAAAATAACAAACCAGTGTGATCACTCTGAGATCAACCTCCCCCGGCACAATGAGACTGCAGTAATAAACATTGCACATTATGGCCTGGTTACTTGATGACTGATATTAGCATAAACTATTATAACCAATGATTCTGATAGACAGTCCTAGAAAAAAAAAAATCAAGATTTCTCTCAGATTATGCATTTTTCTCAGATCAGCAAACCCCTGTATTAGCACTGTAATTGCAAAACCTCCCATTTTGCTTTTTTGTTGCTGTTCCTTACTGAAACCTACCATCTCCTGTAAAGTTTCTTCCCCCCTCCTCCCTCCCTGCCCCTGCCCCAGCTATCTTGGCTCCATACATCACACTTATTTCATACTGCCATCCGAAAGTCCAACCTCACATACCACGTTTTCTGATAGTGCTGAGGACTACACAAAGACAAAACACTGACATAGCTACATGACCTACTTCTACCATTTTGCATTCTTTTCCTTGGCAGATGTAACAGTGACTCCGTTTGTCCCACAGTCTGAAATGCATAGTGGGTGAATTCAGCACTGCCACAACGAGGAAACCCTGGGAGAATTAGGCGATGGAGAAATATATTCTTCTATCCATTTGTGTCACTAATACAATGGTTCCTGCAGAGCCAAGACTTGCTGTGCATAAAATCCTGGTCCAACCTCTCAAGCCTGATCCAGGTTTGCAACGTGGCATCACACTGCCTCTGCAGATGGACCTGCCTTTATCTGCAGGAATGCTGGCGATGGGGTTGAATGCATTTATTTACATTGAGCTTAGATGTTTTAAGTCATTAAGCACTTCCACTGAATTTCAGTAGCAACTGGCATGGTTAGCCACGGAGAGTCCTCTGAAAATGCCAAACTCTACATTGGCAAAACTGGTCCATTCTCAACTATGTCGTCTCATAAAGCTAAATAGGAGATAGGAGGGGAATCATTTTTATTGCCAAAACTCAAAAGCATATTCATTACTTCCAAAACATATGGTCTGGAAAGTTTTTGGAACCATGTGTATGAATTAGATTATTTGCCTTGTCATAGGCATGAAAGATTTCACTTGACTGCAGTGTTCTGTGGGAAAAAAGAATCCTATTCTGGTTAAATGAATGATGCGAAGTGTCTATTAAGATAGAATAACTCTGTGAGTTTCTTAGAAATTACTAAAGGGATTTTTTCACTATTATTTCCAAATGGATGTTTGATAATATGGGTCTGTAAAATATAACCAGCCTCACAGAAACATTAAATGAATTGCTAATAGCTCCCTCATCTTACGAACATATGACATTTAATAAACATTTTTCATGCAAAATGTTACTTTATTTCTTCCACAGATCATTAAGCTGTCCTTCACTTGCCTGCTACAGGAAAATATTTCAGATGCAATCCTGTTTACTGCTCTCTAAAGGCACAGAAAATTTTGTAGGGTTTTGTCAATTTCTTAAAACCTAATTACTTTCTTCAACTTCAGGACAAGGAATGTACATCAATTTGTGAAAAAAATACAGCTTTATTCCCTAAAGTTCCAAGCAATTTACTTCTACTGCAGTCAAAAAACAAACAGGCAGCAGCAGAGTACACGTATTTACACTAAAATTTTACAATATTAACCAAAGTTTTCAATGGCTGTGAACTATACATCTCCAGTGACAAGAAAGTTGCCACATTTATTTATATACATACTTAGTTGCCTGGATAACTGGTCTGAGTTTTGCAGAAAAGGACTCGAGGGACTCAAAGATGTGGGACTCTCAGACCTTTTTAGAAAGATGCTGGTTTTCATCTGTGCTGATTTGGAAAACTACATTTATGTAGGAATCCAATTTTGACAATAGCAACTATATTTGCTGTACAAAGAAGACACTTTCTCATGCTGCTTCATTTTCAATAATATAAGCTGTAGAAAGAGAATTACTTGAACTTACTGCAATTACTCCGTGAACGTTTCCTGCACACTGTGTAAGTGGTTGCCTTACACAGCAGCATCACTGGGCCTCATTCCAACAGTCCCGTGTTTACAGGCTCAGAAGACAACAGAAGAGCATAAAGTTTTAATCAAAATTTTATCAATGTTTGTGGTATTTGCTGCCTTATGGGCTCTCTGGTCTTCTGTGGAATAGGTATTCTTGTATGTCAGGAGTCTCTCAATCCACCTTCCTGAACCATCACAATTTTCACACTAAGACCTCCGATGTTCTTCCAAATTTTACTGAGAGTCCCTTCTCTAGGAAAACAGGCATGGATGCCTCATATTCAGCTGTGGATAAGCAATCCATATGTGTGCAATGCTTAAAAGGGTCTTATTTAAAAGAAGGTGTTCTCAGCTACGTAGATCTGCCCTATTTAGTGAGGAAGAGGAGCAGCATCTCTCCTTCTTGTTATTCCTTTCAGTTTCATACCTGAAAGCTTTAAAGACTATTGTAGTGAACTTTATGAGAAAACACAGCATTTGTCCAATACCTCTTATGATTCAATGGAGGAAATACCAATTACCAGTACACAAAAATAGTCCCATTACTGTGCAATTCTCCCATGCCTGCAAGATGTATAGGAAGGGAATGACTCCAAATCTAGGCACATATCTCCTTTTTTTTTTTTTTTTCTTCAATGCTAACTCCCTTTAGTAACTTTACAAATGAACTATAGTGTTATCCTTACTTTAAAAGAGCTGCTGCTCCATGTTTGTTTGCAAACCATGCACATACATAGCACTGTTTGCATTGCATTTATGTAGTGTGTGGTATTAAACATTACAGGGACAAGTTCAGGTATAAGTGCTAGAAAAACTAACTTTTTTGTTTATTTTTGTTACCTGAGAAATTTCTATCAAAACATTTTGTGATTCCACAAAAAGCTGATGAATATACACAGACACTTGAGGTGAATATTTTCCTATAGTTTTCAGTACTCCAATTTGAGTGGTCTCTCCAGTCACCTGCCAGATGCCTTTGCCAAACTCTATCATTTGAAGTTGGTGCACTGTATGAGCAGTCTTAATGGAAATATAGTGGCAATTGTCAACCTATCTATGATATCAAACCGCAAACAGCAGATGGGAGCAGAAGAGCTCTGTTTTTCTCTAAGTTAAAATCCTTTTCTGACATCTGAGAATGATTTGTTCAGGCTAATCAATACTAAGCCAAGTCTGATGGAGAAGTACAGTGATTCGGACAACAGTTCTGCAGTGTTGTCTACAGAATTGAGCTACATTATCAAGGCACCAAGGAAATGTCTCTCTTACCTGGAGCTGTAACAGCTCAAATGGTGTCACTTTTATTTGACCGTGGGTGTTGGCACACATGTCCTGACAACATCAGACCAACTTATGCTTATGAACCCATGGATAGTATAACAAATAACTCCTCATACCATGCAGTCAGATATACAACATGCAAATGTAATCATGGCTTTTGTCCATGCCTATGTTACCTTATTTATGGAATGTTTATGGAAATGTATTCTGCTTAGAAACCACTAGCTACCAATGTAAACAAACAAGTAGCAGTAAAAATTAATGGCAAGAAATGACCATCAGATCTTCCTCAAAGAGTCCGAGCATCTTATGTAAGTTTAGATACAAGCCATGAATTCGTGACTTCTGATATGTAGGTAACAATGGCAAAATGATTTAACTGCTTTTGTGTTTGAAAACTGTAAGTGTTCAAATCCTTTACTACTATAAATACATTAGAACATTAACTGCTATAAATACCCATAACAAAGGTGGTCTAAAAACGTTAATGTTTGGGATGAATAATATGACTCATCCATGAGATTTGAAGCAGGCAGGGCTATGATAAAAAGAATCATTAGCAGCAATTGCCAGCAATAAAAACCAGCAGTATTAGAACAAAACTGTACGATGTGCACACGATCCAGAATCACCGACAGCAAGAGCAACAAAATTAAAGCTGCTGTTTGCCCTCATTTCTATATGGTGATACACTACAATTAATTGTTATGAATATAATGTGAGAACAGTGCCAAAGGGCCCCATACATAGAAATATTAAACTCATGGAGTGTAATCGCTCTGTCAGAGCCATTCAAGTAAATGAACTGCTTGTGCACAGATCAGATGTGAACCAAAGCGACCAGAATGATACCTACATGCTGACTGCTGCTACCTGCAGCACTGGCATCTTACATCTGCCTCTCAAGCCAATTCACAATTACTGCAACCCCCCTCACAGGACAGCATATGACAAAAAGAGGAACAAAAAGGAGGAGAATTTGTTCTATGACCTTCACAAACACAAACCATTATTTAAAAGCTAGGCAAAGGGATTTAGATGAATGTGGAGCTAGTTTGTCAAAAGACTTCACAGAAAATGGCAACAGCCAGGAGGTAAGATTGGAAGAGCCCCTATGGCCTGTTCCTTGAGAGACACATCAGTGACACCTGTGCTTCAGATTATCAAAGAGCACTTGTTTTCTTTCTTCCTGTTTCATCTCCTTTACACAAACATTCAGGGGTCTCAAAAGAATTTAACACTTCCCAAAAAATCTCATAGAACATTGCCCCACATCAAAGATCTTTTTCCTTTCAGGTTTGAGATACAACTTTATCTTACACTGAATTAGATCTTAACAGTATTGAGGAATTCAATGTTTCCCTTATAAGACATTATACTAGGGCATAAATTATTTTGACAGACAAAATCACGGTAAAAGGAAGGTCTATATTCTTTTCCACTACAACAAACCAGATATATCAGTAAGTAAACTAGTTCTGTGATGGCCTAGAGAAGGGGAATAAAATAAAATAGTATTATAACCTGCTTAAATTTGTGGAGGTTTCATTTGTTTGCTTTGTTTTGTAGTTGTTAGGTTTTTGTGTGTGTTTGGTTGGGTTTGTCTGTTTGTTTGGGTTTTTTTGTTTGTTTCAGATCAGTAGGACTTTGCTCAGAGCAAAGCTGTGACCTGAAATCAAAACTTTTTACACTCCCAGGGACTATTCAACTTTTACAAATCATCGAGGTAGAAAGAAGAGCTCTCCTTTTCCATGCTTGGGTCTGCAAATGGGTGAGCCAGCACAGCAGGTCCTGTGCTGCTGGGCAGGTGAGGCTCTGCGAGTACTGACCCAGCCCAACTGTGATTCAAGGGCAGGGTAAACACTGGCAAATCCACACCTCAGAGGGCACCGAAACACCTAGGCAGGGTTAAAATACATGTACTTTTCCTGTGCTGTCCAAAGCTTTCATATCTCTGAAACTTAAATACAACCCAAACAGAGAAAACATCTGGGTTTTTTTTTTTCTTAATTCCCTGGTGGATTAGAGCCAGAAGTATGGAAATCACCTTTACATGAGAGCTAAATAAACTTTGAACCAAGGTCTATACAAGAGTAAAATGAGTGAACACTATTACAGTTTCAATTTATAAAGGCTTTCAATAACATGCTACCCAGACGAAAGAGGGTTTCCCTCCTTAAAATGCACTAATCTGAGAAATAATGTGTATATGGTCACAAAGCAAGAACTACTGTATCTCACATGTAAATTCCAATCAAATCTCTAGAAAACACTACTAGCTATTTCTAGCAGAAATACACGATACCATATGGAAAGGTCTTATCTTTTCAGCAAGTCATAAAAGCAAAGATGCATCTGACCCAACAAGAAGAAAATGCTTTCAAATTACAAGAGCAATACATAATACATCAGTGTTTCAGAAGGAAAGCAAACAATCCTGCTACCTGTGCACATTTCTATTTTATTTTTGCTAAATGAAACTGCACTGTGAATTCATTCATTTATGAATACAGTTACAATGACCACAGCAAGGCAGGGAAAGCTCTGGGTTATCAAATGGACTTTTATTTTATCTGCCAACACAGCCTGATAAATTGAGGCAAAAACCAGCAAGTGACCTCACAATTGACAGGACCGTGGTTCCTGGGCTGGGAGCCTCCATGAAAAATTCCATTTTTGCAGTGGCAGTATTACAGAGGAAATAGTTATAAATGTGTCAAACACACTGTAATATGCTCACAAAGCTCAATACATTTGAAGACAAAAAAAAGACAAAGCCACAATTCTATTGTGATTTATACTTGTGGGTCAGAATTTCAGGTAGCAAATAAGATCATGTAGGAAAATTAATCTGAGAGATGGTGAAAAGGTGCTGAAGTTGAGCAGCACAATTTTCCAGTCTCTGCTCCAAACCCCAATGAACTAGAATTGCTGCTGACCTGAGATGAAAACTGTGATTTCACAGTAAACTTTGGGAAGTTGAGTCTGTTAAACTCAGCAATTTTTTTTTTTAATTTATTGTATTTTTCCTTTATATGGTTTCAAAACTGGGAAGTCCAACCATCACCTCTTTTTCCTCTACCTGCACATCTATTTTACTGTTATGTTGGTGGCAGATTGAGAAGGAGATTTAAAGAGGTTGTATTTAGTAAGAAAGACAAGTCCCCTTCCAATGGCATGAAGGTGCCTGTCAGAGTAAATCCCACATGCATCACTCTACCCAAATTCATTAATCAGACTCTGAAGGTATCTTTTCTTTGGAACATGTCTAAGGCAGTAAACTGCAGAAGAGCAACCTCTAGAATATGCTTCTGATCCAAATCCTCCGTTTTCCAGAACAGTTAAAGAAAGGGAAATATTACTCTTCAGGGGAGCTTTTAGGCTCTGGCACAACATTATCTGTATTTTCTGGGACTCTGCCTGCAGATCTTCCCAGTCAGCTGTTCCATTCATTGCATTTACCAAAAGCAGTCTTTTTCCCTAAAATGCTGTACAGAGTAACAATCTCTCTGAGGCTTCCTCATTCCATTACACCAAATGTGGTCTGAAATCTGTGTTAAAGGAGGGATCATATTGCTCCTTGAGCTGACAGCAGCAGCAAAACCAGGTATTTACATTTCAGAGTAGCTTTACAAATGATCAGTAAATACCCTGATACCAATGAAAAAGTACTTCCTACTATTGCTATAAAACCATTCCCTCTACCAGGTATGCAGATAAGACCTTTTTTTTTTTTTTTGTCCAGACAGGTTTATGAAGAATTCAGTAGCTGGATATATCAGAAAACACTGTCAGCAGCAGCAACATTGTTTATGAAGAATTTAGTAGCTGGATATACCAGAAAACATTGTCAGCAGTAGCAACATTGTTTCCTCAGAGGAAAACAGTTGTCCATTGCACGCTGCTGTCTTCTTTTTTTCTGCAGCTGTGCACTACATATAACTAACCTTCAAGAATATTTTAAGCTGAAAAACCAGCTGTCTCTATTTTTCATTTGCCAAATGCACTTTGCATTGAGGAGTAGAGATTTTCTTCCCTTAAATAAAACATGAGGGCCTAACACATCATTAAAAACTTGGGCACCTAAATACGCTTGTAAAATACAAAACCTCAATACCTATACATTTGCAAAACAAAGCTGAAATCACTTTCGAAACGGCAATCAGTCATCTTAGGCTCATACGTCTTAAGCTCTCCTGAAAATTTCATTTCTTGGGGGTAACATCTACATTGTGAGAGAGACAAGTGACTTTGCACTTCGTCTCACCTTCACATATTCAGCTACTCTGCAGGAGGAGATCCACTCGTATGTAGTAATTGGTGCACGGAAAAACAGTCATGAATTGCAGTCTAGGAACATCTTGTGGTCTTGCAACTGGTTCTTCCAAGACATTGCTATTACTGCTCAGGCGAGGTAGTGAAGGTAAGCTTTGAGACACCTACATTTCCCGTGAGATGTCCATCCTTATCTACTCCTACTTTTGTCAAACAGTTGCATTAGCAGAAAACTAGCAGGGTACCAACAGCTGGAGTCTGTACTCACAGGGCAAATTTCCTTGGAGATCCAGCAACTACAGAAGGCAAAAGGCAACTAATCTGAGCCACCTGTACTATCCTACTACTACTATATTGACCAGCTGAGGCCTTGAACACATCTTAAGCTCCAAGGTGCAGAACCTGATTTTTCTAACTTGCAAGAATTTTCCTTTGATTTTCAGTCTAAATTCATCCTGCACCAACTTAAACCCATTCATTCTTGCACCAACACTATCTTTCAGCTTCAATCATTCCTATATTTCCTTTATATTTATCCACTTGGCATATTTATAGTCACAATGACATCGCTCTGACATATTTCCCAGGCCATCATTCTATACATCAGTAATTTCCTGACAGACATTGGAACATCTATCAATTACTGTACTGGATCAGCAATATATTCACTCAAACAATGAGTTTTAAAAAAACCCTGATCACTGCTTTTACCATCACTTCCTACATTCCTATAAAACCTAGCATATTAAAAGAGCAAAAAATATACCATGTACCCACTGGTGCTGCCAGAATCGCCAGAAACAAAGCAAAAAAACTCCTACTATTAAGCAAGAATAAAAGAGGTAAAAAGCTATGACTAGTGCCTTTGAGTCAGACTCCTCATGGGAGAGATCACAAGATCTGCTTTCAATTTCACTCTGACAGGTGCATGAAGGACTGTGCTGCCTGGCATGGCTGCTTGTTCCACTACCAGTCCAGCTCTGAGAAAACTGTCACAATGAATATGGAGATTTTCCTTAAATCCCTTTTGCCTGTGATGGAAATTTCTGTCTCACCAACTGGATTTTATCTAGAATTAGAAACTGGAGAGAATTTAATAGAGAAAATGTGTTTTCGTTGTACTTGTGTGAGAACTTACACATAAAATAAATCAGAACGCTTCGGGATCTAACTCTACTCCATGGCCAAGTTTTACACTGAGGAACAATTTTTAGAATAAAAAATATTTTGGTTTTAAAAAGGAATTTAAAATTCAAGACAGAGATTTTAAGACAGCATTTCTAAAACCAACTTTTACAAAACCATGTTGTGATAATTACAGGTTATGTACACATATATTCATATAAGAAATACAGATGTATGCTGTTCTTTTCTCTGTCTTTTGTGCAGGTGCTAAACATTGCCGCACAAGACCACTATAAATATTTTTTTATTTATTTTATTTATTACTTTTGCTAATCCTCTTTAGATTGTTTGGACAACTTACAATAGAAATTCTGATGTCTTGTTGACTTCTATTTCCTGTTCAGTATGCCATTTAAGCAAGTTTAAATGCATGCAGACTAATTACATAGGAGTTGTTAAATATTTGGCTACCAACTGTCACAGTACCTGAAGAAATGCTTGTTGAAGAATTATTAAGATTTGAAGCCTGCACCATGAACCTTATTTCTGGAAAATAATCTCAGTCAGTGGTAGAGTCATATTCTAATCTCTAATGTAAGTGTCTGAAGACAGACAGAGATGACAAATGTCATAAAAAAAAAGGCACGCAGCCCTAGTCTGCCTGAGTTCAAGTCAGCGTCACTGTGATGGAGTCTGATTAGCTGCTCTGCAATTGCACATTTTCATTTTCTTACAGTCCATTAAGCTGCTTTTAACAAAATTAAACCCACTGCAGGGCAAAATAACCAAGAAAACCAAAGCAAAACACTTATACTGTTTATGAACATTATCCTAAGAAATTGCCATTTTGAGGATAAATGTTTTCCTCTTGAGCAAACTAGAGACCATTCTTCCCAGTTCTACCCTTTGGACATCCACATAATTGGGACGGGGGAGAGGAGGGTATTTTGTTTCTCTGAAAGGCATTCACCAAAAATACATCTCATCTAACTGGACATTAATAAATGAAATCTCTACCATAACAAGGGAAAAGTAACATAACAATAATAATACTTCAAACAATAAAAATCAGACTCCACTAGGATGAGTAATATGAATCAGATTAATTAGTGCATGTCTCAGCTAAGTTAATGTTACAACTTTATATGCCATTCGCTGCTTTTCATAGGTTGTGCTCATGTCTGCTTTCTCTGTCTATGGCCATAAAATGCAATGCATGTTAGGTCAAAGAACTATGTGCAGTAAACTATTAGGAATTAACCAAACCTTTTTAACAGTATCATCTTTTAAGAGGATCAAAGAGAAGGTTAGATATTGATTTATATAAATAAAGTCTATTTATTTCCTTCACCTGCCATTTGAAGGTGACAGATAGGGATAGCCTAGTTATCTGGATTTGACTTCCACATGTCTTACCAGTAAATGTATATTTTGTCAAGTCACTGGCACCAGTGAATTTTCTTCTCTTTTTTCAGAAATGGTATTTATAATATACCTAATGGATGTGCAGGATGTGCCACCAAGTCAGGACACTTCATCCATTTTGATGAGCATTTCTAGTCTTTAAAGATCACAGTGTACCATCACTGAGGGGTGAAGCACTGGCTGAAGGTTTTGCCAAAGCAGCTCTGCAAGACTGGGGTCCTCAAGCTCCACTGCACAGTCCCCTTACGGCACAGTGTCCATTATATCCATGATAAACCAGAGCCAAAGAACTCAAACTCCAATCCTTTTATTTTTGTCCTCTTCGCAACAAATTTCTCTGACATAACTGATATATAAATTTGAGGCCTTTGTCTCTCGTGAACTAACCTGACACTGCGATGGCATTTTCACAGGCCACTCAAAGTCTTTTAGTGTGTGTGTGGTCTGGACAGGGTATTTATACTGCTTCTCAAAGAACACAAACCCAGAGTGACGAAGCTTAGAGATGCCAGTATGGACTGTGCTTACTTATGGTGACAGCCAATAAAATGGTTCCACATGGAAATAATTTTAATTCCAAATTGTTCCACGGATTTATAATGAATTCATATAGGAAATCTGGGATTGAGGCTCAGATTGTTCAGGCTCTGTTCTTCCTCAGTGCTCCTTCGCTTCCACCTTTTCCTATTTATTTCTCAATAAAAACCCCCACACTGGATAAATGACTTCCCCCTTTTTCACATATGCTAGCAAAAGAAACATGGCAGTGGGGTTTTAAGTGTCTGCAGAAGTTCCAGCGTCAGGATGCTCTGTGCTGCCACAAAGTCACTCCTTTGCATAATCAAAGTGGAACAGCAAATGAGCTAAACATGAAAATGGACACCACACATTGTGCCTTGCCTTGTCAGACACGGTCCCACTCTTACTTTGAATGTTAGGAAAGGAAAACCAGAAGGCACTCAGCAACACTCAGCACAATGTGCCAGTCCAAGCAGATAAAGTGCATCCCATTTGTATGTGCTGGTCCTTCACTTTAAGGTAGTGTTTAATGTAACTGGAAAAGATGCTTTTGTGATTGTGATGGAAAGGTAAAATCTTTGTAGTTTTTCTGGATTGCACTTTACTGTTAAATTGTGTATTTGAGTGCATTTTCATCTTAGAACAAGAGGCTGACTGCCCATATTTTTTTGTCAAGTTATGCCATGAAGAAATATAATTTGCCTTTTAATAGAAATGTCAAGGACCTATTCTCTCCAATTTACTGTATAGATTTTTAAATCCCATACAAAAATGTTAGCAGTTTAATTGGAAAAGACAGCATGACAGCATAATTTTATACAACTGTTTACAATTATTACAATAGCAGCCTCCATAGAGCTCTCAGCAATTTTTCAAGAGCATTTATAAGCATAAAGTATGTGTTAGAAAAAAATAAAATAGTAATTTGTTACAGCTGTGCAAAGTGAATTAAGGAAATCCATCAGCAGTGACACAGATATTTAGAAAAGGGGGATATTTAGCCCATCTGAGAGCACAAGTGTAAGATTTGGTGACGCTAATACATTTTTTTTTAATGGCTAGATTAAAGAAAGTATTCTATTTCAGCTTTGGATATATGGCACATAAGAAAAAAGGTAGATGTATAGGTTAGAAAAGTATTCTGGTTGTTTTTACGCTTAAGGGGAGAGTGAGGTTGATATGATAGACTACGGGCCTAGGAAAAAATGGTAACAAAAGGCACCTCTTTGGTAGCACTAGTGCTGAAGTTGTGAAAAACTTCCCTGTGTTTGATGTGTCCTGCTCAGACAAGAGAATTTGCTCATTCTTTTGCAACAATTACTGCATCAAATATATCTGAGTATTAGCAGCTTGTTTTCCTAACCGCTAATGACACAGAATCTTCAGTTCTGGCTAAGCCCTTGGGTCAAAACTAATGATATTATTATATGCAACAGGCACAAATCCTTTATTTTATCCGATGATGCAGAATGGAGACTCACATGGAAGCTAGAAAAACAAGCAAATGTATTTTATAAAGGGCATGTTGAACACAGATACTAAAAGGAGCTTTGAGAGCATAAGGGCAATAAGTGAACAGAACACTGCTTAATTAGCCAATAATGAAAAAAAGCTCATTAGGGAAGTTTAACACACTAACAGAGAAGTTTTATAGAAGACAGCAACCCAGTTCTTTTCCTGAAGTGTTTTTACGGTGTAGAAGTTCCATAGATTCATTACGCTTCAGATTTATTCTTTATTTACTTTTGAAGATATTATCATGGGCCAAAACACTCATTTCGACCTTGAACTTTGTGCTTCTGTTGTTAGATTTGTCATGCACTCAAACCAGATCAGAATAATGCAATAAAGACAGACAGTGAAGAAAACTGTGCTGTGAATAATACATGTAAATTATGTTGAAAAGGGGCCTGTGAGAGTTACTGTGTTGAAGATGGACAAAATTGCTATTCTTCTTTAGGGAGAGGGGCAGGCAAAGCAGTATTTATACAAGCAGACAAATTAATTGGCATTTGCTGAGCTCTGTGCTGCTGCAGCTAAACTGCTTCCTCAACCTGACCTACATAATTTCAAATTTGCTCGGGCATTTCCTCATTCAGCCACAGGACAAGCACAGCACGCAGTGCGCTGCAGAAATGGATCTTCCAAAGTCATACAACCTCGTACGAAATAAATTTGTCACAAGCAAATTAAAACGTCATAAAATAGAGTTGCAGCACAAAATTAATGAGTCAAATAAGAAATTGCTAGATTAAAACTCATATAATGTAGTCAGACTGGTATAGTAATTTAAATGTGCTGCCAATGGCAATTAGCAAGAAGCTAATAAGCAGCTAAGTTACAAGACACTCCATATCCAAGTGCTTCACAGTAATAGTTACCATTACATTTATACACTGACAGGCCTTGTTTTCTCTGTCCTCATTTCTCAGTCTCCTAATTTTCCTGGTATACTCAAACTATAAAAAGCCTATGAGTTGCTCTGCCATACTGAAGATACAAGTTTATTTTACAGATTTCCTGCTCTCTGAAAATGGCCAAAAAATGGGTTCGAGGGCAAAGTCGTCTTGTGAAAGCAGAATTTCTAGATAGGAGACACAAACTGCTTCTATTCCCTTTGTGCCATGCGAGTAATACAAATGTCGTGTTATGAAATGAAAAAAAATACCACATTTTATTTGTAGATCAGGCTGCTGCATCTGTGCAGGACATTAGTGAAGGCAGCAAAACATTGAGTCAAGAGCCAAAATTTGTATTTATATCTAAAATGTGGCCCGGTCTTACTAATTCCACTGAGTGTGGTTCCAAAAATTTCAGCTCTAGGATTCACTATTTCAGCCTTTTTTTTTAATTATTATTATTTTATTTTCTTTTTTTTGTTAAATATAAACAGAAGAGAAAACTTGTCTATCCTCTGAAGGATAGGGAGGAATAGGGAAATTCATATGTATTAAGTTTTTTCAAATCCTACTTCGAAGCAGAAGCTATAGGTTTTAGTTGCTTATATATTACAAAGGCAAGTTATGAAAGAGTAAGAATAAGTTTGTGAAAATAACTGGATTAACTACCTAAAAAAAAAGAAAAGGGCTTTTGCTTAGAGTAAGAAGTAATGAATGCTTATTTCCATACACAAAATTAAATTTATTTTTAAAAGGGTAGGTTTAAAAACAGAAAAAGCCTACGCTCAGTGTACTTACTTGCTGAAAAGGGAAGTGTTAGAAGTGCCCAGGGCAAACACATCTTTAAAATTCGGCTGCACTCAAGAGCTTCAGCAGGTACAATGCAACCCCATCACCAAGTGGCCTGAGCTACATTACCACTAAACCTTAGAACTCACTGACTGTATTTCATAACTGCAGAAAAGGTAAGCTGCCTCGTGGTAGTCCTATGAAACTGTTTGTTCACAATGCAGATGTCCTTGGAAGAATCACAGTCAGACAAATCACACTGTGTTACTTTGTAAAACAGCACCCATCCACACGAACAACGGAACAGGTACACATGGAGCCTTTTGTCTCTTGGTTGATATTCGGCTCCCTCTCTGTCTTCTCTTTGTTCTGCACTGGAGGTCCTGAGAGTTTCTCTGGCTTTCAACCAGTTTCACTGTCGGTAAAGGCTGCTTTTGTTTTTTGAACACTAATGGCAACGGTTATCAGGTAACATAACCGAGAACAACTTCCCCACCTCTGAGTGAAGAGGCTTGTACACCAAATACTGGGGTATCAATTTAGTATCTGCAGCGCCTTCCTGTAAGACTACTGAAAACTTGCTACTCCACGTACCTAATGGCACCCTTTAAAAAGGTTGGTCGAGCTCTGGACTCTGTCACGTTCACAAGATTCGCACTCAGAAACAGTCACAACATACATATGAAATTAATTTAAGGACAGACTCTAGGAAAAATCTGTATAGTTTTTGGGGTCAGCTGTTTCTCCACAACCCTGCACGTATCTATAATGTCTTCCAGTAACAGTTCCTCTTCCTTATAACAACCAAATGCTGGAAAGGGAATCAGATACAAATAGCTGCCATCTCACTGAGTAGTTTTCATCTTACCTTCTACCCATTACCAGTTATCTAATCCAATGTTTGTTCTCAAATATCATACCCACTACCAAGGTAACCAAACCGAGGCACACACTAAAAATACCATTTGGGCCTCAAAAGAAAGAAAAAAAAACTCCCAAGACCTAAAACCACAAACAAAAATTTATCGCAACCATTAATTTATTCCCAGGTGTTTCAGAGGCATTAAGGAGTTAATTTTTACACAGTCTAAGTACAACTTCAAAAACTACTTCAGATATATAGGAGCCTAAATATTATTAAACATCCACAGTTGCCAAAATTCCTCTAACAGTACTGCACATTTTCTTTACTTTTTCCTTTTGTGTATAAGATTTGCATTCTTACACAGCAGATGCATTGTTTTACATTCAAACAGTGGTGCAGCTGCTACGACCTAAGGCTTGAGAGATTTATGGATAATAACAGGAGTGTAAAATAAATGAGTACATTTGGATGTGTATCAAACAGAAGCTGCATCAGTCAATCAAACTGCTGGACAACCAATCCAAGTTTACAGATAAATGTAAAACAAAATAAAATTCTTCAGTCAGCCTAGCTTCTTCCTCAAAAAAATACATTATGCATTTCACAGTACTGACATGGATAATGTAGTACTTTTTGATCAAAGCATACCACAGAATTTTTTTTTTTAAGCCAACATGTATTAAAGCAGAAAAAAATTGTCATTCTTCTGCATTGTTATCAATAAAAAAGTAGCAACCATATCAATCAGCTTGTGCAACAAGGAAAAAAAGGTATGTATCAGTGTCAGAATCTCAGCACATCCCACTCAGCACACAAAACACCCACACTTCATCTACACAGTCACTGTTGTACTGGGTACACACACACTGCTGCTTCCCAGTCACTCCACTTATTCTGACATCTAATTTTTGCAGGGTAAATACCACACTCTGTACAAATGCAAACAGCTCTGTGTATAACCTTTTTTTCATGAACAAAAGAGACCAAAATGAGGAACCATAGCAGTTCTACTCCAAACCTGACAATTTCATGCAGTTCCTTTTCAGTCTTTACCAATCAAAACCACTGAAATAAAAATAACAGTGTAGAGGAGAGCTCTGAATTGAATTCTTGATTGTAAATGCGTGCCAAAAGCCATCCTTGTCTGAACACAGCTCTCATTAATAACTCTGTCAGAAAGTGGCATTTTGAGTTTAACATGCACCAGGGATGAGCAGGGAACCCTATGGTCAGCATCTAGGGATTAACATTCCTACTGCATTGATCAAAGCAGCTGTGCCTATTCTTTTTTTTTCACTTCTACCTTTTCATGGCCAGCAATTTAAGACTCTCAGCAATCTTTCAGAACATCCCAAAGCCCCTTTTCAGCAATTTGTGTGACCCCAGAGCCAGATCCTGACCGTGAGCCCAAGGCAGCAATTGCAGACAGGGCTCTGCAGACCTGAATGCCAAGTCTGTTCACATCCATCACTTTGAGAATGACTTTCCATCTGCTGCTCCTGGTCTCCTACCCCTACTGCTCCACTGTCACAATCAAACCCCCGCAAAACTCATCTTAAAATGTAGTACTTTTCTTGTATTCCCCCTGATTTGGTTTTGTCTTTTTAGGAGCCAACCATGTACTGCTTAAATGTTTACTCCTACCACTTATGATCTGCTGGTAAGGGATTTTTCATGAAGAATAAAATAGGATGCACTTCGGCAGTAATATTAATTAATTCCCTGATCTCATATTTTTTCCAAACTCCCTCCTCCTGAAGAATCTCTTAGTTAATGCCTAGCATACAGCTACTTTTACTGCTTTTTAAACTTAACTATGGCTCTTGGCAATATTGTTTCCTTTGCTGCTGCTTGTTCTTTCACTCAGGCCATGTGCCATCTTGCTCTTAAAACTACCTGTCAGCTTCAGTATCTGCAGGTACTGAAGGATATTAGAGGTGTGAATTACTTTCATATTTTTCTTCCTATATTTTGGGTTAAGGTGAATACTATACCGTAACGAGAAACTGACTACGAAGAAAAAGCAAAAGTCCATAGCAGATATACATACATATATATATATAAAAAATTCTGTTGTCATCTTTCTTTTCTTTTTTTAGTTTTCTCTTACGGTAACTTTCTTAATGGGTGTGTGTGGGGGGGGGAAATATTTTCATCCTTTATGTGCTGAATTCTGGCAGTCAGCTTTGTGATGTTTCCAAGTTGACTGAGTTCACCTTAAGCATCTCTAGATTTGTGATGTTTTGCCAACACAGCAAGGTTGACGTCCCTGCTCTCAGTGCAGATCTGCCCTAGCAGACACTGAATAATTTCCCTGTATTAAGAAGCAGACAGACATTGAGCAACTATGACTTTCAGTCTTCCTCAGGTTGTCTTATTGAAGCTTCCTAAATAGTCAGAAGGGCTAATATCCTCTACATATGGCCTTATAACATCTAAATTTGGCTTTTGCTTAATTTGCCATATTCTAATTACCATCTGATGGAGCAGGAAAGTACATCTCTTCCATTAACTACAGAGGGAAGTTAAGGTTATCTTAATTCATACATCTGCAGGGCGGTATGAAAAATCAGGTAGAGACTATGCTGCTTTCACAACAACTTTTGGTATGAAGTGTCTGACTGATGGAGGCTTGAGGAAAGGATAAGACCTGGAGGGAGAAATAGGTTATTCTGAATGCACCGTCGAAGGCACAGAAAGCTCATAAAACAAGAACCAACTGAAATAGGTCACGATCTCCCCGAGCAAATGCATCTGTATATTTAGCAACTACCATTATAGTTGCTGACACCTTAAGAAAGTGTACTCATCACTACCCCAACTGGGCCGAACTTGTTATCTACTTACAAACCCATGTAGTAACATTGTCCTTTAGAATTACAAAATCATGAAATCATTTAGGTTGGAAAAGACCTTTAAGATCACAGAGTCCAACCATTAACCCAGTACTGTCAAGCTCGCCACTAAACCATGTCCCCAAGTGCCAATCTACATGTTTTTTAAATGCCTTCAGAGGTGGTGACTCCATCACTTCCCTGGAAAGCCTGCTCCAATGCTTGACAACCCCTCTGGTGCAGAAATTATTCCTATTATCCAAACTAAACCTTCCCTGTTGCAACTTGAGGCCACTTCCTCTTATCCTGTCACTTGCTACCTGGGAGAAGAGACCGATCCCTACCTGGCTACAACCCCCTTTCAAGGAGTTGTAGAGAGTCCCCCCGAGCTCCCTTTTCTGCAGGCTAAACAACCCATTTTGCCTCAGCCACTCCTCAGAAGACTTGTGCCCCAGACCCTTCACCAGCTTCGCTGCCCTTCTCTGGACACGCTCCAGCAGCTCCATGTCCTTCCTGTAGTGAGGGGCCCAAAGCTGAATAGTGGATTCGAGGTGTGGTCCCACTAGTGCCGAGCCCAGGGGGATGATCCCTGCCCTGGTCCTGCTGGTAGGACTGTTGCTGATACAGGCCAGGATGCCACTGGCCTTCTTGGCCACCTGGGCACAACTGGGCTCATGTTCAGCCAGTTGTCAACCAGCACTCCCAGGTCATTTTCCTCTGAGCAGCTTTCCAGGCACTCTTCCCCCAGCCTGTAGCACTTCATGGGGTTGTGACCCAAGTACAGGATGTGGCACTTCACCTTGTTGAATCTCAAACAAATGGCCTTGGCCCATTGATCCAGCCTGTCCAGATCCCTCTGTAGTTCTCTCCTACCCTCCAGTAGGTCAACACTTCTGCCCAACTTGCTCTCCAAGGATGCACTTGATCCTCTTGTCCAGATCCTTGATAAAGATATTAAACAGGACTGGCCCCAGTGCTGAGCCCTGGAGAACACCACTGGTGACCACCCACCAGCTGGATGTAACTCCATTCACCACCACTCTCCGGGCCCAGCCATCCAGCCAGGTTTCTTCCCAGTAAACTGTGCACTGAATCCAAGCCACGAGCAGCCAGTTTGTCCAGCAGAATGCTGTGGAAAACAACGTCAAAGGCTTCAATAAAGGCCAGTTAAACAACATCCACAGCCTTTCCCTCATCCACCGAGCAGGTCACCTTGACAGAGATCAGATTGGTCAAACGGGACCTGCCTTTCTTAAACCCACGCCGGCTGGACCTGAGTCCCTGGCTGTCCTGCACAGGCTGTAAATTGGGTCTATAACCTTCCCCGAACTCAGTTCCTCAGGTCCCCGTCCTCCTTCCAATCCTTTTTGTAGATGGGCATCACATTTGCTAAACTGCAGTCAATTGAGACCTCCATGGTCAGCCAGGACTGATGGAAAATTTGAAAACTCCTGTCTTATCTACTTTTTTTTTTTTTTCTCTTTTATGCCTCTCTGGGCCAGGCCATCCAGCCAGTTTTTGACACTGGAGAAGAGTGCACCCATCCAAGCCACAAGCAGTGGCTAGTCAATCACAGAAGTGGCAGCTGTAAAATACTCTGAATGTGCCATACCACAAGTTAAAAAAAAGGAAGAGTTTTCTACAAAACCAAATAGGATAGCAAATATTGACTTACACATCATTGATTCCAAGTTTTGAAAACTCTCCTGCTTGCAGGATACAGTGACATTACTGTCAGATAATGGTTTTGCTTTTTTTGTGTGCCATTTTCTTTTGTATTTAAGGAATAAATTCTGAAAACATATGTACATGTTATAACTCTATTACTGTATGAAAGCCATGCTATGCTCAACTAAACACAAATTCAAATTAGAATTACTGATGACTGCAAAGTCAACAGCTATAAGAAACTCAAAATTGATGAAATTGGTATTAGGTGTGATCCATCAATTTCCCTTATTTTCCCTCAGTGGAAAAATGTACCATATTGAGAAATTGTGGTCTCCCAGAAAATATCTGCCTTTTTCCATTTAACAGTTTGCTGCCTGACACATTATTCCTGTTTTCTATTTAATAAATTGTGATTTCACAGTTTTGTGTGAATGCAGAATAAACTGAGCAGCCAGGATCTAACAGAACACTTCAGCAGAGCTGACAATTTGTAGCATGAAGTTTCAGCACGTGTCCTTGGCCACATAAAAGTCAATTTTGCACTACTACAACCAGACAGAGATAGGCAAGGATAGGCTTTATCTTATATCAGTCTTACCCTTTTTCGATGGTTCTCTGACAACAATAATCACTGTTTGTCACATGTTTGATACGCAAAAAAGCACCTGTTAAAGTAAACCTCAGCCTCTCCTTTTGAGCAGGGATTTACATTCTTCCTTTTACAGTAACTTCTACTCTCTTGGGATGCTCCTACTTCATAAGCTTAAATCTATCCTACTTTGGACAAACAAGACAGCACTAATTTGCCAAAGCACGTCAGTTAAGTACAGACTGCAACCGCTGCAGGCACACAAAGTACAAACTTTGTAAAAAACCCTACTATTATCACGTAAAGAGCCACAGGGGCGAAGAGTCATCTCCTGGATGATTCAGCCAGCTGTCCTTGCTCCATGTGGCACCTGACTGAGAGTATCTTCAGCTAATTCCACCCATCACCAAACTATAAGGACTTTGCTATTTTCAAAGCAAGTTACTGGGTGTAGCCATGTTATAAAGTCCAGGTGGGAGCCTCACCTCAATGCACCTGCAGGGCACTGGCTGGCTTTCATCACACAAGCATCAGTTACCACAGAGCAGCTGACAGCACAGTAACCCACACTGTAACTTGCAGAAACTTGTTATGGAAACATAACCTAAACTAAAAACTAATTTCCCCTGCCACCCGTTTTTAAATTTTGCAGCAAAAATTGTAACAATATTGCAGAACTGGACATTATCTTTGATTTGCAATGTTCTAGGGTATTCAAATAGTTTGTTCTGCCTTCCAAAATTAATTATCAACTTATACTGATTGGCTTTATCTGAAATATATAATTAGCCAAATATTCCTATTTTTCAGTGGATTAAGACATTCACCACTAACACAAAAGATTGAATCAGTTTATCTGACATTTCTTTACTCGTGGTGTTTCCAATGCCTATGATATTAATTTACTGAGAATAGCAGCACTGCCTTGGTAAATAGCATTTTTACATGGAGTCGTTCAGACATTTACACATACGGTTTAACCAAGGTTCTTCTGGAACAAGTAATATTTTCTCTGAGAGTGTACAGATAGTATTTTAAGGCTTTCAAAGCATTTAAGTCTTTGAATATTTACTGAATGCTGAAGAAAACCTAACCACGTGGGTTGCTTAAAACTTGGAGACTGATAAAAAACATTAAATTAATATGGCATTAACATGAGACTGAAACTTTGAAAGACAGCTAGATCAGACTGGAATATTTAAAGTCCTTACAGAAAAAAATATTATCATTTGGTTTTATATATATTAAGATATACAAATATACACACACACACAAATATTTATTATTACAACTGTTAAGCTCCACAGACCAACAAGCTTCCTCAAAATGACACTATTCCCACTACGAATTCAGTGTTGTGAATTGTCTGCCAGATTCAGTGGAGCCATTCAGGGGCAGCTCCTTCACCAGCAGAGGCCACGCCCCTACGTTAGAGCTGCTCAGCTTCTAGAAAAAGTCTTTTCAGAAGGACTCATTAATTCCAGAGGTAAAACGTGGCAGGTCATCTCATCAAGAAAATGGCAAATGTGTGATGTAAACCACAAACTGATGCAAATAATTCAGTTAGATGCTTCAAAACTGCTTAATATCTCTGAGCCACTCTCTTTTCTCTGCAGTGACCTAGGCATTCATCAGCAAAAGAGGAAAATCAGGTCAAGCAAAACGAGGTGAACCTGTGCTTCACTTGTTATGGACAAATATCCTATTCTCTGCTAATTTTGGGCCTCTTTTCCTGTATCAGATCAGAATGGTTTTATTCTGAACCTGAAAAAGCTTTCCAAATGAAAGCACTGTCGAGACACATCAAAAGCTTCTGTATTGAAAATGCAACCATTTTCAAGAAAAAAATCAGTTTTATTAAAACAAGAATCCAGGTTAAATTTAGATGCTGCCTTTCACAAACAGCCCACACAGTGGATATTTTCTCCTGATAAGTATCAGGTATTAACCTCTCTCTGTATCTTCTGAGATAATTGGAGCCAACTCCGCTGGAAACAAAATGGAATGCGGACATATGTTCACTGTAAGCATTTAAAGAACACTTTGAATACTAAATTAAACTGCAAATTATATTTTTTATTCCATTATGGGACAAAAGTAAAAATTATATATAAGGAAGAAAGGGAAGCCCAAATGAGACAGACCAGATAGCCTGTGAAAAGCACTGAGGCATTCATCTGGAAGATGGGAAAGAGAGGACTCACACTTTGGTTTTGGAGAGGGAGTAAAGGCCACATGCAGTGACAACGTGGGAAGAAATCACAGCAAAAGCAAGTGGCAAATACTGAGTGGTAGTAGAGACTAGCAGAGAGTGAAGACTAACTAGAAGAAATACCATTCAGATGCTGAAGGGGAAAAAAAAATAAGAATTGGTCTTTTAGCAGAATATGTAGTACGCTCAAATCTGTTCCTCTTGATAGTAACTCAGCTGAGATGTTAAATTGTTGGGGAAGACAGAAACAAGATCAAAGAGCAGAACTACTTGTAAAAAGTAAAGGGGCAAAGACAAGCAGAGGTTGCTATAACATTTGCTATGAAACACTTGGTGTTTCAGTTCTGTTTTCCTCATAGGACCATTCAGAGTCTGATTGTCAAATCTGTTACTCAGGCTGTGTACTAAAGTCACAAGGGAAACTTTCTGTTTCCCAGGCCTCTTATTAACCTGCAACTGTTGATGACAGCAAACAATTGGACACATTTTCTCCACAGAAAACTGGTACCTGCAGTGAGAGCAAAGAGCCAGGAGCCCTGGGAGCAGGCCAGGCTCTAGTCCTCCCACTGTAAACAGCCTCATCAACAACTACCTGTTCTTTGGTTTGCTCCTCGGACAACACTGATCTGTTCTGTCTTTAAGAAACTCTTTCCATGATCAAATTTATCACTGAAGAAAGTGAATATATATGCTCATGGCTGGCAATTTCAACTCCTCAGTGGTCAATACAAAAATCTCTAGCAAAATAGTAGTTATACATGGCATGAAAGTCACAAGACAACAATGTAACCTTGAATGATTCACTAACAAAACATTTACCAGTCCCACTGAGACCAAGATTTTACCATTTGATCTTTCTGATCCAGGGAACAATAGTTTCATAAATTGCTGGGTTTGCACAGTACAGTTTTAACCAGAAATGGCTGTTCCCTGCTGTCAAATATAAGTGCTATGTTAGGCCTAAGAAATGAGCCTGGAAATACCTTCAGGACTCTCAGTACTATTTTTATTCTTAGAAAAAAATAATTACTTTGATGTGGTAATCAAACTCATAGTAATGCTGACCCTTAATGCATTCAGTAAGACTGCCATTCTCCTAGGAAGGTATGGATATACACACATTACCCCCAAAGCAGCTGGTCTTCACAACAACACAGAGCACACAGTACATTAATCTGAACGATACACTTATTACAGGTTTTCCTTAATAAGCAGAGACTGTTCAAATTAGCTGAATCAACACTGGTGGAAGGCCCATGTGAAGCGAGAAGTCTAACAACAATAACTGCCTTAATAAGCATCCTTGCAGCAGAGTGTGGACTTAATACAAGGAGTGAAGATGACTAAGGAGCACAGAGGCTCTTCCAAAGAATTAGTTTTGGGAAGATGATCAGCACACTCAGCAGAAATCCTCTTGGAGGAAACTTTAGCTCTCAAGTATGAGCCCCTCAATGTTTTTTTACTCTCAAGATGTTGTGTGTTGGACTGAGCTTTGTGCCCGTAAGAAGCAGTGCAGAATTTGTCTTCCTGCTGTTTACTACTTACAGTCATAGAACCATACCATGGACAGGACAGATCAGACTCCATGTACTAGAGTAGTACCTGCCCATGTACCACTGCATTTTTTATTACAATCATTTTAATGTAAAACCACTCACAGGAGATGGCAAAACATCCAGTTCAGACTTTGGTTTAACACAGGCAGATACATTCAAAGGCATAAAATTAGCTGCAAATACAAGAAATCCATCTCTTTTCTCCAGGTGTTCTTACCAGCACCTGCAACAGGCTATGACATCTTTATGAAACCTATATCATACCATCTCAACCAATCATAAAGCATTTAACATCAAAAGTGTGATATACAGTGAAATAGTATTGCTAAAGTGAAATGCTCTTTGGACAAATGTCGTCTACATCTACAGATGACATCCTACATGTCATCTCACGATGAGCCATCTTTGCTTAAACTTTTCTGCCTGAGCATGACGAACTATGGTTGTTGCACTGCTGAATTTTCCTCTTAGAAGGTCTGCAAATGTGATCTGACAAGTCAAATGATTGACTGCACCTTGTCCATCCAGGCAAAATCTGAGAAGTCCTTCCAAAAGACAGTGGGAGATTGACACCAACAGTAACATACTGTCAGTATGAAGAGTACATGAGTCAGAAAAGTTAGTTACTCAGGGCATCAGGCTAAATTAGATGCTTCCAGAGTGTCAAAGAACATGTACCTCAAGCTATATTCATACTTGCAGTTTTCCTGACACGGAATGGCCAACAGCAGATTTAAGAAATCATAATGTGTTTGTAAGAGGAAGGGAAAGGAAAAGTTGATGTTTCAGAGGTTCATCACTTCAGGAGCTGCTTGTTTATTGGAAGCACTGCACCGCCTCTCACTCGGGCTCCGAGGTGTCCCCAGTGCTGTGGCACAGCCAGCGGGAGAGTCAGACTTACGTAAGACTATAACCTCTATTCACAGCCATCTGCTGTAGCTGTTGTGTAACAAGCCCTAGCTGAGTGTTTCTACCATCATATGATAAACTTCCTCAAAATACATGCGCAAAAATCACTACACAAAAGGCCTAGAAATTCTTTAACTAGATGCAAGTCCCAAATTTCCCAGATGAATGGTAGTTCGGAAAGGCAGCCTTTGAACTCCTGTGCATAAGGTGACTTCAATTTCCTGCTCGATTTCTAGCAACTGTGGCTTACAAAAAGACATGCTGATGAAAACTTCTTGTTGACTGGGATTTGCATGGCTAGGTATCTCCATTTTCTTTCCTCCTTGGGATTTATACTGAGACCAAATGAAAGGAATTTCCAGTTTCATTATTATCCTTCCACATACAGGCAATATTTGAAGAAGAAGGAAACAAGGGGTTTTGAAGTTAGAGGTTTTCTTTTGCCTGCTGTCAAAGATACTGCATCTGCCTGATTCTAGCTTCCAAGAATTTCTACGGAGACGCAGTCTTCACAAGCTGAATTCCACAAGACCACCTATGGCCTGAAAGCCATGACAAAACCAGACATAACTGAATACATGAAATGAAAATTTTGAAAATAAAACATTGTTGACTAACCAGATGCCAGTAGATTCTTGTCTTCCAGAGGAAGAAGAGATGAACAGAGAAGAATAAGGAATTGATGTTCCTTTAATAAAAGGATTTTGGTCAAATTCAGACTGAATTTTTCTATTTTTCCAAATAAACCCATATGGCTTTTTATTTCAGCGTTATTTCAGCTAATCTTAAATATAGATATATATAAAAATTTAGTAAAGGTGGACGTTTCATTTAAAGTTGAAATTAAATGGAAATAAACTGTAACCCCCCCCTACTCATTTCTCCAGAAGGAATGCCAGGAGGTGTGGGGAGCAGTTGTGCAAATCCATTGCTGGGTGTTTTTCTAACAGGACCAGTAATTCACTGAAAGTAGAGGAAAAAACACCTCTGTTATTGCACACAAAAGTCATGCAAACAATTCAACTCAATGTTACTTGGAAACAACTCTCAGACTAGTGGGTGTTTTTTTGTTGCCATTTTGACTTGAGAAGAGCAACACAAACTTAGAATTCCGGAATTAATTTAAAATAGTCAGCCCCCCCATTGGGAACATGAGTATTACCATTACTCTTGTGTTTTTTAAAATCTATTTTGCAGTACTGACAGATAAAAAAATTAATTTAAAAAAGAAAGTCACTGAATAACATTTATACTACACATTCTGCACAAGTCACTGTTTGCTTATCTACTGAAACAAATACGACTAGTTATTTCCCATGAATTTAAATTTTGCTTTTAGGGTTGTAAGAAACCATATTATAAAAACTGATAGCAATTTTCTCTGCCCACTGCATTAGTGGGGAATTTGTGATTTCAATTAATCTGTCTTCGGCTTTAATGTTTCAATATGTTCTGACAATGAACACGTTCCCACTTCCAGTTATCACTGGCGAACACTTCTACTAATGCTTGGTTAACACTGCACTTTTGGTTTTGAGCATTTTATTCCAGTTCTGTGGAATAAAGCTTAAGTTCCTATTTTAAAGAAAGAAAAAAATACCCCAAACCAAAAAGCAAAAAAACCCAACAACAAAATAAATCCAGAAATTCCATACTATTCACACAAAGTAAAATGTTACAGCTTCAACTCAACTCAAATTTAAAAACATTACATCATTGACAGATGGTACCCTGAGGTCTCTACACATTTGATCACAGTGGAGGGAAAATACCTCCCTCATAGCTCTAGGATATATTTTCTTTCTTATTTTACCTTGATGAGGTTTCATATTCCCAAGTCTGTCTTTCATTTAATGCATCTTTTCTCACTATAGTTAAACTCATTAAAACTTCTGGAATTACTGTGTTGCTCTTCTTTATTACTATTTTTATTAAAGCAATCCCTTCCTTCCAATCTTTAATGCATCAGGACTAATCTAGATTGATTTGTGATGCATGTGAACTGGAGGAACTCTGATTATACATCCTTATAAAGAGACTGTAGTTAAGAGAATTGTCATATCCACTTGATGGAGCCTAACAGATCTTATACTGACTTGTCATTTTCAGGGAATTCCCTTGCCTGTAGTCACCACATCTTTAGCTATTAAAATCTAATTCTACAAGCCGATAAATCTCACCTTTTGATTATTTCACTTTTATAAAAGTTTAATTTCCTAGAGCAATATTAATAATTTTTACTCTGTGAACACACAGGTGATGTAGCACTCTGCCGTTAGTTCGATAAGACAGCATAAAATCGCAGTCACTACAAAACAAGCTTGGTCTGCAACCACTCCCTCCACATGCTTTATTTTTTGAATACAAAAGTCTTGAACAGATGAAAGAATTAATGCAGAAAGGATTAAAAACCTTTCCTTTTTAAGAAAAAGTTAAGCCACAAAATTCAGATTTAGATCTAGATTTCAAAAGTTCTCTCTGGGATTAAACAAGTCCCATGTTAAGTCTATGTCTTAGAAGGACTTGTCATCCACAAAACTCAGATATTCACCTTTGGGTATCTCTTCCTAACTGCCTCAATCTACATGCCACCTTCCAAGTCTTTACAGTAGCAAAATTTTATTCTCTCCAATGCCTTCCAGAAATCAAAAAAGGAGGAAAAAACAAATTCAAGAGGAATGTTGACAAATTCAGAAAGGTTAAGTAAAGTTGACAAGAAAATTATTCAGGCCCTAGAAAATCAGTCATTCAGTGAGGGATGAGTAAGCTTCATTTTATGTATTCCAATTATTTGAAAACAAATTCTACAGGTATTTCACAATTGTGATGCTCTTTATCCTCTATTTAGTAAGAGTTCCTTTGCAGTGTCCAGTGCAGTTAGCACAGACTTCAAATCCAGCTCTGCTTAAAGCAGGAAGCTGAACCTCGGGAGTAATCCCGAGAACTCTGCACTTCTCTTTCAACTTAAATTATCCGATGATCTTACCCACACAAAACCAGATGGGGAGAATAAAAAATAAAATAAAAATAATAAGAAAAAGGCAAAATGCCTTTTGTTAGGTTTTTTGAGGGGGAGCTTTTTTTGAGGAAGTGAGTGGGGGTCTTAGGGCTTCAAATCTTTTGGGAATTTTTCTTTTTTTTTTTTCCTTTGTAAACTATCTGGAGTTTTTTTACTTATTTACAGTCCCAACCTTCCAGGAGAGGGAATTTGATCCTTTGCTACAGGGAAAGGTAATTTAGCAATGAGTAACCATAGATTCCAGATATGACACTTGCAGGTTTCTCTTTGACGAGATTCAAAGAGAAACATGATGTGTACTGTGCTGTCACAGGTTAAAGTATTATAAGACCACAGGCTATACAGAACTCCATAGGAACCAGACTTCTGACATTTCAAAAAGCCAGTTTAACAGACCCAGAGCACAACATCGTGGAAACTGAGAGAGAAAAAAAAAAAAAAAAAATCAATGTAGAAACAAACCATTTTAACAAAGAACATAACTGATAAATTTGGGCATAAGATTTATGTGGAAGCTGAAAAGTCTTGAAATCCTCAGAGCAGGGATGATAAACAAACCCTGTTTCCAGTGGCTAGTTCACCCTGATTACAAATGGCTTAGAAATGAAGTATGATCAGCTTACGGAAGGAATTACATCATGGGGTTGACTGCAGCAGCAGGAGCATGGCCTAGTGACCTATAAGCTTTCCATCCTATTTTCCTTCTTCCAGAAAATAATGCATTCATTTTAAGAAAGGATGAAAAATAATAATATATTCCCAATATTTGATAGGGGATCCCTCTTTATTTACGCTTCTGAGTCAAACGGAGCAACTTGAATGTTCATATGGCAAATTCAAAAATCAATACTGGACATTATAAAGCTGAAATACACATTTTGCACAGGAGAGATTCCGTCACTGCTGCGTTAGGACAAAGTACTTGAAGGTGGAGTTCAACAATTTGGTAAAATGAGGTAATGTAACAAACCCCTTTTCAATGCCCTGTTCACCACTTTGGAATATTCACATGAAACAGTCAAAGCTTAAAAGGTTACACATTGCCTCAGTACAAAAACTGGTTGAAAGAAGTATCTGCAGCCTACGTACAACTTACCTTTCAAGACTCGTTGGGCCAGGCAGGTCTACTCCAGAACACTACAAAGGATAGTACATGAGCACATTTGTACAATTTATGTTGTATATAAGCTCCCAACCCTACAGATACACACAGGACTACACACGCCTGAAAAATTACTTGTACTGAAAGTTATGTTGAAGCTGTACTTATAATCTTGAAAATGTAAGTGCTCTACCACTATCATTAGCTGTATTTATAGAGAAGTTAGTATAAATGAAGAAAGCTGAAACAACATTTCAAATACATTCCTACCCTTTCCTTCCAGCATGCGACTGCTGTTTCTGTTCTTTGTGTCCCATTATTATATCATCCACAGATGGTGGAGAAGATGACAGTGTTCAGGGCCTTGTCCTGCACAGTATTACCACGGCTGACAGACTCCCTCTTCTTGATAGTGACTGTGAGCATGGGTTGCATTGCCATGCAGTCCTTTCCCTCATTAATTTTGTTAGATTCTCATGTGTTTGTGGCTCCCATGGTTTAGGAAGGCTTCTCCCATATTCTGAGATTAAAAAACTTCTCAAACTACTTATGTTTGGATTTTTCTGTTCTTCACATCTTTCCCTTATAGCCAGAAAACCTTGCTAAGAGTGGAGATATTAAGGGAAGTGATGCTTAAAAGTCCAGTTGAAGGGCCTGTGCTTGGAGTGTTGTGCTATGTGTGCCATACATTTGTTTTTCTTAGGACTTTATTCCTAACTCTGAGCTCAAGGAAGGTAGCAGGTGGCAGATCTGACTGTAAGAAGTCACAGATGCCAATTCAGGAACTCTGAAACCCTAATGTAAAGTCAAGACCTACCTAATATACCTCTAAAATTAGGTAAGAAGCTGGTGTTAAAAACATTGCTGAGCCATAACACACTTTTGTTGCCATGCAAATAATATGCAGATAATAGCTATGCTGAAAAAGCTTAGTTTGTTTTAGCAGGCTAATTAAAAAACTAAAAAAAGATGAAAAATCAACACACTTTGGCACATTTAAGTAACTCTTTTATAACAATATTCTTACTATTTTCCAAGTGACTGTGGTCCAGATTCACTTCCCATTTAATGACAAGGATATGTTGTGAAAACGCAACCTGTGCTATCACAGGCAAGATAAGATGGAAACATTGCTTCATTATTTCATGCATGCAAACTTCAAATAAGCTAAGTGTTAGCAGATGCATCATTAGCAGCACATTAACCACCAGGAACACCCTAAGCAATCCCATAAAACTCAAATGGGCTGGACTTGTTCATAAAGCTTGACTGACACCAGTCAGTGGTGTCAGTCTGGTTACGTGCATCTCAGTGCTCAGCTTTTGCAAATTAAGCCTTGCATTTAAAAAATTGCTTCTCTCTGTAGCCATCTCCAAATTCACCCTTCAGCAGTTCTCTTCCTAATCCAAACACATGTTCAACCAGAAAACTAAGTTTTTGTAAAGCAACCCCAGAGCCTTTGGAGATGATCATACTGTGCTTGACTACCGCGTCAAATACTTTTTACAGTCCTCAGGTTATGCAAATAGCAAACATTTCTGCCACTGAGTGCTAATCATCAGCGTGGTATTAAATTTTTTTTCGCTCCAGAGGGAAGATAAACACATTACTAATTTAACTCATGAACAAAATGTCACTGTCCAGTTGCAACAGAAAGTTCAATTATCTCCCTTTCAGGCTCAGCGTGCTTAGAACAAGTGGATATGCACACACATACACAGAGATATATCACATTGTGCCAACACACAGAAATGCACCTGAACAGAAGCTTTTCCTCTTTTAAATATAAATTAAATTTCAAAACTGACTGGTAAAGTACCTAACTCATGTTAACCTTCTTCATTTATATTGAAAGAGGGGCTCCTCTTGGGCCATAGGTGCAACATCAAGACAAAGTCCCCTGTTCTTACATACCCTAAATAATACAATTTTGAAGGAAAATTTCAATAAAATAATAAGAAAAGTAGCTTTTGTTATCAGAAACTGTAAAAAGGATGGTTCACCAGAACTTAGCTTAGCAGGATCATGTGGCTGAAAAACGCTATGGAAACACTGCAGTCAGAACCCCACCAGAATAAGCAACCATTTCCTTAGTAAAGAGAAGCAACTCTGTGCAACCAACACAATGCTGCAAAGAAACAACAACACTGTCTGCAGTAGATAAACACTGTGGGGCTTTCGGTCTTGTCAAATGCAGCTCAACCTGGGAGCCTTTTCTGGGCTTTGTACTGTATCTATGTGGATTTCACCTCTACTTTTGAGAGGCTAAAGCTAGAGCCCCCTTGGTGAAAAGCAAGCCAGACACGTACAACCCTGTCCTATTGTGGACTGATTGTCATTTCCCCCATTTTAGGATACAAACTACCTTTTTCCTTGACATATACACAGCCTCTATATTGACACATGCACATAAAACTTGGCAGAGGTAAAATCTGCCTATTCACTTTGAGCTCTGCTCTTTACCATTAAAGGTCAAGCAAAAGGAAAAGCTAAACCAAACACAATGCAAACTATAATGGGAGCTATACAACATAGAGAACTACAAAACAACAGGTGCCTTTGGCAACAGGTTTTCACATGGAAAAGCACAAGAAAATAAACAGAAAGCACAAAAAAGACTAGAAAAAACAAGCACTTTTCTTCAAAAAACACAAACAAAACAACTCAAACAAATTTTAAAGAGCACCCAAAACCAGAAGACTTAACACATTACAGTTTCCAGATATAAGAACAAAACCGAGAGATTTGATATGACCCTTTGTTGTATGTCACTTCATTTAAAAATTTAAGATAAACACCATTGCTTAGCAGATGGATTCACTTCCAAAAGAATCATCTTGAACAATATTTTTGACACAGTTTTATTAGTCAACACTATTTGAAAAGGGCAACAGCGGAGTAAGATATATGCAGCTTTTACTCTGACATATATTGATCAGTGTAATACAAATTTACTTGGCCTCCACATTATTACCTAAAAGTACACCTTTACTCCGCAAACACACAGCAAATTTACTTATCAAAGTGAAACATAATTGAGTATCGTGCACACTGATATAAAGTATTTCCACGGAGATTATAATCTCTGCAGTGCCAGACAATTTGAATTTATTTTCTTTTGAAGGAACCACTTTGCAGTCTATATTTGTTTTCCTTTTTATATTATGCAATTTTATTTATTCTTGAGCCAAAAGCAGAGAAACGTGGATGTTTTCGCTATAAGCAGGGACGCTATTATTCCAGATCGTAAGGAATCAAGTTCCCCGACGGGCTGCCCCGCTGGAGCAGCGTATATTTTACAAGAACAGAGGCTGAATGATGTGGTTTTATCCTATCACCAAGAGCAACACCATTCTCTATGCACAGCTCCAGTAGTCCATAGTATGGACTTTCTGACAACAGGCAAAGGGTCATCTCGCATGGCAAGAATAGCCTCTAGCGTGGATTAAAAATATAAGAAAAACATTTGACGTACTTGGATCTGACAAGATTGAGTCGGTTTTCGGCAAAAATTGGTCACAGCGGACTCCCTGGTAGCCCTCTTTGCACCTGAGAAAAAGGGGATAAATGACAAACATACGCATGCGGTAGTAAAAGGTTAATTTTAAGGTACCAAATCAACTGAAATTCTCCCTGCCAACACTGCGAGGTCCTTGCATATCTACACTATGCAAGTTATTTCAACTATTCTGGGAGCAAGGTTATTACTGGAACACAATGAAAGCAGGTAAAATCATTTGTATTTCAAAAAAATTTCCCTCAAACCTTCATGATTATTTTAGGAACTATGAAAAGAAACATCATTTTAGCATAACCATTCTTTTAAATATCAATTCAGCGAAACAATCAAAGAAAAACGCTCCATGAAATAGACATATTTGCAATAAAATAAACTCATTAGGTAACATAAGGCTTTATAAAGCTTCCTACTGTACAAACCATCAGAAAAACAACTTATCTTTGGCTGTTTGAAAAAGCAGGGAACAGTTAGCAGCCATTAATTTAAATATCAGTTTCTGCTGTGCTTAAAAGATAACACGATAAACAACACTGGGCACTGTTTGTAAGCAGGAAGCTTCAGATGCCTGTGAGATCAGATTTTAAAGCACACAAAATAGAATACTCTCCTGGCTCAACAAACAAGAACTGGCTTTGACTGAGATTGTAACACTATTATTTATCTTGAAATCTTACTTTGAAGAAATTCCATTTACTGCATTTGGTCTGTTCTCAGCAGTCTCATTTCAACTAAGTATATTAGAATCAGACCTTTAATTATTTATTCGTCAAGCAATCTTTCAGAGAAAAGTGATGGACACATTAATTATAAATGATAGCAACAGGGATTCCTTATCTCCCAAAGCTCTCGTACGTCATACAAGCAATATGCTCAAATCAGCATCACCACCTTTCATTAGGGTTGACAACTGCAATTTGAATGATGTGATAATGTCAGAAGTTATCTGCTTCTTTACAATGTTTTTATTAAGCCTTCCTCTAAAAGTTGCCTTTTAAAATGCTTTTGGTCTAATAAATTAATGCTTGAATGAGAAGTGCATCTCGCCAGCATTGATTCAGGATTAGTAAGAACATTTGTGAGCAAATATGTAAATTATGTTCCCATCAGACACAGAAATGCAGTTAAAAACTGAAGCAAGTAAAAGATCTAAAATCCTCACATATTTCAAAACCTCCCTTTTGGCCTTTCTCCTTGATGGATACTGGGTGCTACTTTGCAGATCAGCTTCTAACTAGTACTCACCTACCTGTAAAACAGCTGCCTTGAAAAAACTCTTTGGGTTTTTTTTGTTAGGATCGTATGACAGCAGTATGACTTATCAGTCAAGGAAAAAAAAATGTTCTATTAATTAAAATTGTCCACTACTCAGAAAAACTGAAGAAGTCTACATATACTCAGACACTGCTGCATGCATCTTTTGCCTCTGATTTTGAAACACGAGAAGTTGCCTCACATCAGACAGAAACTCTTCTCCACAGTCTTGCTCCAAAGCTTAAGAACAACCTACACAAGTGGGGATATTCTTGCCTTTGCATTAGTATTCTCTACTAACTGTTTGACACATTTGCACCTGCCTTGGTTGTAAACACGCTATTACAGACTTAAAACTCTCTATCCTAAACTGTTGGTCTGCGAGTCATAAAAGCGCGTGAGGATAAAGTCACGGAGTGGCACCTCCAGGAGGAGCTGTACTGAATGCTCATGGGTATGTGTGAACACCCACCAGTCAGGAGCAGGCAGAGCAATGCTAACAGTGCCCTCATGCCAGTAGGAACAACCCCTTCCCTTCCGCTCTGATTGCCAACGGGGCACATCTGTGCCGGAAGCTTGCCTGCCTTCCTTTCTTTGTCACTCTGTTTTTCACATAATGAAAGAGACACTGTAGATTATCTCACTTCAGAGCCTAGAAGCAGTTTGCACCATTTACTCCATCTGTCAGCTGGTTCAGGTAATTAAAATGGCCTGCCGGGGGAGGAGGTGAAGTCACCATCCCTGGAGGAGGTGTCCAGCGAACAACTGGACGTGGCACTTAGTGCCATAGTCTAGTTGACAAGGTGGAGATTGATCAAAAGTTGGATTCTATGACCTTGGAGGTCTTTTCCAACCTAAATGATTCTGTGATTTAGTACAGCTAATTAATTGCTCATGACAGAATTCAAGCAGAGAAATTTTGCTACTATTAGCTGGTAAGGTAGATTTGGGTGTCTCAATCCAAATCCTACCATGTTGGGCCAAAACAAAACATCAGTCTTTATATCAGAAAATACAAATATAAATATTTATATATATATGTATCAGTCTATATCAGAAAATATTTTTGCATCTTGCACAAATGGATAAAGGTGCCACAGAGATTTCCAGCTTCCATTTAATCTAAGAGTTACATCTTATAAATTGCAAAAACAGCAGAGGCCAATGAAGTTGGCGGGCTCAAAAATAATCTGAAGGGAGGCTCCTGTACCTGGCAAAGTATCACTCCAGTACGAGGCACTAGGTCAGATGTACTTCCGTGCCTTTCTCTTTCCAGACACTGTAAGAGCAATGGGTAGGAACAGAACGTATCACAGAGTCACACGATTTACAACTCCTCCCCTGTAAAACTCAGCATTCCTGGTACCTGACTGAATTGCTCACTGCCACAGCTACGCTGTGCAGTCCGGAGACAACGATGGGGATGGATTTCTTCTCCTAAAATGTATTTGCTATCATGTATTTTCTTTTCTTGACTTTTAATACATATAGTGCTGCTTTTCTTCATCACTATGAAACTGGAGCATACAGTAATCAGCTGACTGACTGACTTGGATGACTTTAGAGCAACACAGTCACTTGCCTGTACCCTCTGATAAACATGCCGTAAGAGGAATCTGTTACTTTTGAAATTTAGTGGGTGGATGATATATCAAAGAATAATCTTTTAATGTCATAACATACACTCAGGTAATAACTACTATGGTGAGGCTGCCCCTCAAACTCTGTGTCCAGTTCTGGGATCGTCGCTAGAAGGAAGACATTGAGGTGCTGGAGTGTGTCCAGAGAAGGGCAACAGAGATGGTGAAGGGACTGGAGCATAAGTCTGATGAGGAGTGGCTGAGGGAGCTGGGGGTGTTTAGTCTGGAGAAAAAGAGGCTTGAAGAGACTTTACTGCTCTTTACAATTACCTGTAAAGAGGCTGTAAGACAGGTGGGGGTTGGTCTCCCAGGCAGCAAGTGATACAGCGAGAGAAAATGGTCTCCAGTTATGCCGGGAGGGGGTTTAGGTTGGATATTAGGAAAAAATTCTTCACTGAAAGGGTGGTCAGGCACTGAAACAGGCTGCCCAGGGAAGGAGTAGGGTCACCACCTCTGAAGGTAATTAAAAGGCACATAGCTGTGACCTTTACAAACATGGTTTAGACAGGCCTTTAAAAAAAAAAAAAAAGAAAAAAAAAGAAAAAGAAAAGAAAAGAAAATGAACCTAGGGTAAGATATTGCTTGTAGTGAAGCAAAAGCTCTGATCTCTTTATGGGGCCCCCACAGCAAAGGCTGTAAAGGACAGCCTAAGGTCCATTCCAGCACCAGCAATCCCTCCTGTGCTGAAGCACTGCACTGTATGAGCAGGCTTGGGCACACGTTTGAGCGCAGACCATGGCAAAGGGCTCTTCTAAATAGTGTTAATTAGAGCCCCTCTGCAAAGTAAATATGAAAATGGACTCCTCTAATTTGCCTTCAGATTTTCACCAAAAATGAATGTATCTGTCTAGGCTCTAGACCAAAATTATCAACAGAATTATACTGCAGAAATGGGATTATTTAAATCCTTCTGTTTAAATGGTATGAAAAGACAATCACAGGTAAAGCTAATCTGCAGCTGCTAAAATGCTTGCAAACAGCACATCCCTAAATGTTATCTGCTAAATTCAACCAGGATTATTTTATCATGTGTTCTTCACATCTTTTTTTGGTAATGTACTTTCTCTATGTGATTTTTTAAGGTCACCAGTGACAAACTGTACTGTGCATTGCACTTTGTGAAGTCAGCCACAATGATGTCTGTGTGAAAACACACATGCAGAAACACATCTCTCATTCCTGCTGAGAAGTTTTTTTTTTTCCTTTCTACTTCAGCATAGTTGCACTTAAGTATTACAGAGTAAGTAGAGTATGAAACTGCACTCAATCCTTTTGTCCCCATTGTTCATATTAAATAGTACTAATACGTGTATGTTCTAGTCAAAGAGGTCACAGACATTTTCTGTGGATATTTTTCAGAACTGTTTCTTGTGTATTCAGACTTTATGGAGCCAAAGGAGTTTTCAAATAGATGACTGCATCACTTGCAGGATTAACACAGTACTCCAATCTCCTAGATTTCAGACTGAACACATTAGAACAAGTAAAGCAAGTGGGGGTGAGGGTGTGGCAAATTACACGATAAGCAAAGATGAAAAATAAAATATATTTAAGTTAGCAGAAAGGGAAGAAGGGAAACCTACTTAGAAGAGTTAAGGAAGGACTTATGGCCAAGAAGCCACTACCATCACAGTTTACATTTTCCCCAAATACTTCCATAAAGAGCTCCATATCCCTACTAAACCTAAATATTTAGTTCTCAAGGGATGATAATGTACAGAATGCAGGAGAGAGAGTGGCACCAGCAAACTGCAGAGGCAATGAAAGATGACAATGATGTGAATCCCCATCTCTTTCCTCCTTCCATATGATACCCAACCATTTGAAATGGGAATAATTCTTCTTCTCCCTCAGGTGTGGTGATCACATTGCCTCTGACCATGTGAAGAAGTATGCATAAAATAGTTCCTCTGCACAAAGTCCAGATTTCGGCAAACATAAAATATATATGTTCATGTGAAATTAAAGTTTTGAAAATGGCATTTGGGATCTCAGGGACAGACTTCACCGGACGAGAAAGCTGTAACACACCAGGAAAACAAGCATATCCTAGGCCAAAGGTGATTTGTGACATTTAACAGAAATGCCTTAATAGCACAGTGCCCAAAAGATTAACTTATATAAACCTGTAATCTGATTCTAGTCTCTTAAACAGAGTAATCCAGTTTGAAAGATGGAATTATTAGGGTGATTGTTATTAGGTGAAGATTTTATCCGCAAGGAAGAAAAAGAGCAATCTTAACAGCATGGGTTAGACAGGATGTCTTGCCATTTAACACATGCAGCCACTGTAAGTAGAAAACAGGCTCCCTAGATTCCACAGATTAGACCACTGAACCATAACTGAGAACAATGTGGATACCATGCTCAAAGCCAGGCAGGGAATGAACCCTTCATAAAAACCAATAGTTTGCAGTTTGCTGGTTAGGCACTCACCTGAGAAATGAGATTCACATTCAGTTTTTGGTGTGAAAACAAAATATTAAAGACTTGAAGCCAGGTCTTCTATATTGCATAAATGTCCTGATCATTCGAGTATTATATATTCTAGGAAGGACTGTTCTTGTATTGTCTTAAAAATAAAAAAAAATCAGGTATTCAACTTCGGCTCAAAATAGATGGGAGAGGAGGAAGGGAAGGGGAGAAAAAGTTTCCAACACCATGGATAAATGAGTGAAACAGTCACGGGCTGAGATTTGGACAGAATTACTACTGTTATCAGGTAATTGTTTACACCAAGAGTTTGTCGTGAAATACAAACCAGAAGTAATATTTTAACAGCAAATCAGCTAATGATTATTGACGGCTTTTCCTGAAATTTCAGAACTCGGGAGACAAGCAATGCTGGCAGAGATAATTTTCTCTATGCAAATCTGTTCCTATAGTTTCACAATGGAAATACTTTTCCAAGTTGGCATGACTTTTTCAATGCAACAACTTATGAGCAAACTGAAAGACAGAAAGGCTTTTCTTAACTGTGAGAGTGCCTGTGGGTTGGACACCCACCCTCCTCCTATTTTCCTTTTTCATCTCTCAAAAATATTGTTTTAAATAATCCCCACAACAGAGATGCAACTTACTGTATAATAAAGGTTTCCTATCAGGGTTTGAATGTACTCTCTTTTTTTAAGACCTTGAAATCTATTGTGTGATTGAATTAAGATATACATCTCCCTTTTCTTTTTCTTTCCTTAAATAAATAAGGTTGAGTATTGTGTAAAAAAATAGTGCAATTCTTAGAGAATGGAAAGTATATAAAAAAAACCCACAAAAAAACCCCAACCAACCAAAAAAAAAAAAAATCTATTTTCTGTAAGTTTTCTTTTAATATGTTGTAGCTGTTAAAAATAAGAGCGCAAGTAACCAGAAAGGAAATTATATTGAAAAGGCAGAAAAAGAATAGTAAGAAAAGGGTTTTTTTCTACAGCATTTTCTGTAGAATCTGGCCAGATGAATGACTTTAACATCAACAGAGAAATTATAGAGTCAGACTTTTAAAAAATCCTCTTTATGATTGATATAATTCACTATATTTTTCAGTATGCAAGTTGTCAGTGCAGCTTTCTGAAACAGGGTACTGTTATGCTCTTGGTGTAAATGGCATAGAGATTACAGCTCACAGCTACAAAACCCTGAGACATTGCCCAGATTTAGATAATACAACTTTCAACTAATTTGTTGATTCCAGTGTTTCAGGATCCTTCAAGACTTGGAGAAACTAAATGGGGACACTGTAGTAAATACGAATTCTCTAAATCCTCTGTAGAAACCACTGAATTAAACGAGGCTCTCGGCATTTAAAAAGGAGTTATGTGGATTTGACTTAAATGCCTCATCCATAACTATGCTGAAATTACTGAATTATCATTCGTCTTCTGATAAAGACAGTTTTCCTTCTTCGCCTTTCATAAAAGGTAGGTCAGAAAAAGGAATAAAAATTAACAGGATGTGTTTATAAAGCCATTCAAGTCATCTGAACCTACAGCAGCACCTGAACTAATAATCCCCCACCCCCCCTGCCCGTGCCAACAAGCCAATTTTATTTAATTCGAAGATGTTCCCTTATATATAAAAAAGAAAAAAAGGAGAAAGTTTCATATCCTCAATCAGTGCATATAGCCTAAGCAGAATTGCTGCATAATGGTTCTAGACTAGAGCGTTCCCTTAAAACTCAGTTTAGGTTTTGTATCCAAATGTATATAAATGTATTATTGACAGTTACTTGCTATCAAATTTATTTGTGGTATACCCCCAAGTAGATGAACATTTCACACTAATACATGTTTTATGCTTTTCAAGGGATAAGAATTATCGTCTCCATCTGCTTTAATCTCCTTAACAACAAACTTTAATCTATAAACCACAAAAACCATTAGAAACCATCTTTGGGTTTCATCGAATAAACAAAATGTTTAACCAACTAACTAAGCAATCATTTCTCTGCTATTTTGAATTTAACCAACCAGAAAAACTGAAAAGCTTTGATTAGGTTTTTCCACAATATACCTCTGTGATAAATGATTTACTATGGATGATAAATGAACATAGTCTTTCATTATGTATGGAATTCATCAGCTATGAGAAAGCTTTTGAATAAATAGAAAGTGATTTCATACTATATTCAAAATCTCACTCAGCTAAGGCCAGATGAAAGCCACATTTGATACTTGAAAAAATGAATGAAAAGGAGACCCTTGTTTACCTTATGTCTGCCCACAATTACCATCTTTATAAATAAAAGCCCTTCATAACCATTCTTGAAAACATCTTTCAGGGACTGGACTTGGATAGAAAAGCAAATATCTAAAAAAATCAATACAAGGACTGAAAGATGTAAGATTTATAGATGCTATCAAAGTGTTTGTTATGAACCTACCTGCCCTTCAAGTAGCCATTTGTTAAAGATGGCAATTAAAACAGTAAATCAGGTAATTCTGAAGAGAGGTGCAAACTCACTACTAAGTAGCATAACAGGTTTGCTGGATGTGTCTTTGCCCAGTTTCCTCCCCACAAATATCACAAGCTCAACATCGAAGTCTTTTGCTCCCAGCTACTTAATGAAAGCAACAGCCCTGGACTTTTTTCAAAAACTTTCAAATACATTTTTCTCTTTGTTTCATTAAATATTTTCCAATTTAAGAACAAGAGTAAAAAATACTCAGAGAAATTAAAGTCTCTGTTTCAAGTCCAAGATAGAAATAAAACTGATCATTTGCTTACAATGAAAGTCATGCAAGAATTCCAATCCAACCCTGCACATTTAAGACCATTTTTCAGTAAAAGACCAAATTTCAGTAAAACTTTCTAATCAGCATTTTTGACAAAATTTGAAATACACACAGGAACTCAGATGCTTGTCTAGTAATAATATTTACATGCAATACTGCTTGTCACAGACTCTGTTCCTAAAAATCTCAAGGACACATCAAGCCAATGCTTATCTACAGAGTGCCTCTGCCAGACACTCAACCCCCCCTCAGTAATTCAGTGAGCTATTTGTTTTGTACCTGTTTTTATACCTGGTTTAGAAAGAATAATTGAAGCCACTCTGGAGGTGTCAGTTAAAATATCCTTAACTACTAACAGCTGGTCTACACAAATGATGCCCTCTCACTTTATGGCAGGAAATAAACATGCCTCTGCTATTGTATTTTATATGATCTGCACACATCACATTTTATAGATAAGAACAATTTGACATACAGTGTAATTGCCTAGCAAAGTTCAAATACAGAAAAATTTTCCAGAATAACTCTTCCTTAGCATATTAGCGTATAATTTAGAACACAGAAAAAGAATCGTTTTAAAATTCAAACAAGCCTCTCTCTGGAGACATTTAAAGTTGCTAACTTTAAAAACTCCATATCTTTGAAGTTGCCCCATTATACAGAAAGATTTAGTCTTGTGTAGAATATTTTTTTTTTCTGAAAAGACAACTGTGTGTATTGTAATGACATGATGGCCTACACAACACTACACAGATTTAGCATAAAACTGGCAGCTAAAGCTCTCCTGCTAATGGATCAAGAGCTTATCAGTCAGCAAAGTCTTGGGGTGAAAGCAATTGTTGCCGTGTCATCTGCATAAAATGCAGGCAGACTTCCACAGGAGCAATAGGGCAAGACTCTTACTACACTAAATAAGCAAAAAAATTACTTGAAGCTGAAATGACATCATTAGAACAAGGAAAAAACTTCCTTCTTTGTTCCACTGTGAAATCTTGACCTGAACCTTTCTTAATGAGTTTCTTGTTTGTGAGTTAAAAGAACCCACATGGTAAAAAAGCACCAGTCATTCAAGTGGTTTTGCCCGTAAGTTATTAATGCAACTTCATTAAGTTTCACCAGCCAAAGTATTTGTAATATAGTAGGGTTTGGATGTTTCAGACTACAGGATGTGCAATAATTGCAGGACATACCATGTGACTACTGACAGTACCTGACCCACCAGTGACACCATTCTTTATTTGTAGAAAATGGAAACTTTTCAATGAAAAACAAGGAATGAAGATAAAAATTCCAATATTTTCTTCAGAATGAAGAACTGAATCATACAGCCAAGGATGTTGTGATGCTAAAAGAAAGTCAGAATAAAGGTTTTTTTGCTCAGTTTCCATTTAAAAGTGATAATTCAGTTACCTAGCAAGTCTTGAATAACCCAAAAAAATCACTGAAATAGTTGGAGGCATGCTGGTGAACATAAGCCATGCATTATTTTGAAGAAATGTATGCTTTTATTTAAGAATAAGAATGACCTAAGATAATAAATATTGTTAATAGAAAACATTTTTAAAGGATGGCAAGTGGTTTTTAAAAATTTATAGCAGAGATGCAAGCATAGTATTTATTTTTGATCCAAATATTTTAAAAGATATTTTAAATACAAAAGTTCCAAGTAGGTTAGCTACCAAAACACATGATACGCAGAAATAGGGGCCAATTTTTGTTGTTGGGTGTCTGTATTAATAACCGCCCAACACCCAAAGCACCTCTCTGGTGACATGATTCCCACTACCAGCTAATGCACAGAAATCCTAAACATGTTATTTCATGGCTACTTGTGGGCAGAAAGCAGGAAAACCAGGACATTTTAATTTGCTGACTCTTCTGCAGCTCCTGCAAGAACAGCAGAAACAGAAACATTATTAGAGACAAGACAGATCTCAAGAATTGTGTCAATATTTACACCCAGGTCAACACTACTGAGACTATTAAGTCCTTCCTTGCAGTTCAGCTATGCAAAATGCCAAAATCTCTTACATTAGAATATATAAACTACAGGGCTTCCCTGTGCAGGGCTAGAAGTTAAACTTGATGATCCTTGTGGATCCCTTCCAACTCAGGATGGTCTAGGATTCTACGCTGAAATTAAAGCAAGTAAATGGAAGCTACATGAAAAATAATGATGCATAGAAGAGAACAGCATTCACAAAAGGACTTACTACAGTTGAGTTATTTGCATCTATTCTCAATACTTTTTTTAAAAGTAGGCAGTTTCATGAAAAGTCATCTGTGCTCTGCCACCACCTGCCAAGCCCAACAAAAAAGAAAACTTTGAGAATTGGAATATTATGAAATAATGGTAACTCCAATAGGTAGCACAGATCTGACGTGCCTGCTGCCTGAAAATACTGGTCATAAATACAAGAGTCTTGCTTGATTCCATTTTCAAAATAATGGCAGCAGAGAGCAACAATCAGGAAAGTCATTATGTCCCATTTGAGAACATTTTGTGGATTAGAATTAGTCTCTGACAAGACGTCCCTATGAAATTTGAGGAATACATTTGCTTCTATTGAATTCCTAATCATAAATCAACTGAACTCAGCTATGCATTTCTAATAATTCTCTTCTAAATTCAGGTGAAAGAAAGGTAACACAGCTCACACTGCCAGTAGACAGTGCTACCAAACTTTTCTCGTCACATACAGACAAAAAGAGTAGAATGGATCATTCTGATATTATTCATTCTTATTCCAAAGGAAATAATTTCTAAAGACTAAAGCCTTTATGAGGAAGAAAGCAGAGGATGCCTGCTCTGCAGCTCTGCTCCAGGAGCCACATCACTCTCCTCCTGTGTGACCTTCAGCCCATCACCAAACAGCATCACCACTCCCCATGCTGCTGGAATAGCAGTGAAGTAGGATCAGCACAGCCTTTCCCTCAGCTGGAATTTTGTGAGGAGAAATCGTCAAAAACATGCAATAATGCTGGCAATGTAAGAATTAAAGCTATACAGGTAAAGAAATAAATACACCTTTGTCATTTTCTGCAGAAAGCACTGTTAAGCTCACTTATTCAGTATGTTTTTCTTCAGGGAAAAATACTGAGAATTTCTAAGAATTGAAGCTATGTTAATGAAGCACGCATTAAACTAAAAGGAAAATTTGGATATTCTGATTTTCTTTTTTACATTTAACTTTTAAAATATTAATATGCCAAGTAATGAAAAAGCAAAGCTTGGCATTTGCATCCACCATCATGCAGGATATCCTTTTCTAGAAATAGGATATAAAGGCTCCTTCTGATATAGAACAGTACAGTGGCTTTGGCTGGAATAAAGTTCTTTTTCTTCATAGTAGCTGGTATAGGGCTACATTTTGAATTTGTGTTGGTGTTGAGAATACAGGAATATTTTCCTTACTACTGAGCAGTGTTTGCACAGTGCCAAGGCTTTTTCTGCTTCTTGCACCACCAGTGAGGAGGCTGGGGATGCACAAGGGGCTGTGAGGGGACACAGCCAGGACAGCTGACCCCAACTGCCCCAAGGGATATCCCACAGCATAGGGTCATGCTCAGCAATATAAAAAAGCTGGGAGAAGAAGGAGGAAGAGGGTGACATTCAGAGGGATGACATTTGCCTCCCAAGTAACCTCTACAAGTGATGGAGCCATCTCTGCTGGAGATGGCTGAACACCTGCCTGACGACGGGACGTGGTGAATTGATCCCTGGTTTTGCTTTGCTTGCATGCACAGTTTTTGCTTCCATATTAAATTGTCTTTATTCTAAGGTTAACATGGGCATTTCTTCACTCCCTTTGTCACAGATTTTTCTAAGTAACATATTACCATATCTGATATTTTCACACCATTGCTATTTACTGGTATTTCTCTCCTTGTAACTGCACAGTTAAATAACCACCTTAACATATAAATTGATTATTCAAGAGTCTGACCAGCCCTGCAGTAAAATATCTTGATCTCACTTTCGTGGATATCAATGGAATTGATATACAAAAATATTTAGACTATGACTGCAGTAATTACTCTATAAACTCGTCATTATAATTTTACCTCTGCATCTAATGAGGTGGATTTTCCTCCCAGTGGTAAATATTTAGTAAGTTCTTCTAAAGATCAGCAAGTACATGGATCAGAAAATAAAAAATGAACAGGTTTGCTTTTTCCAATGATACCAAATAGCCTTTTCCTTTCTGGTTATCTTTACTGTCTTTCAAGTCTATTAGAAATGAGATGCTCAATAATTTTATTTATTTTTACCAACTCAGTGTGTTTCTAAACAGAAGAGAAACACTCTGAAAAATATCCTCATCATGTTGTAATTATTGCCAAAATACGTTGGCTCTTTCTGTTATAAGTTTTTGCCCCTTTACTCCCCTCCACCACTTAAATGATCTACATGGTAAATTAATTTTAGATTCCATCTTGCTAAGATGATTTATAGAACATATTTTGCATGGAAAACAATGCTTATGTTTTGAAAAATGGAAAGAGAGCAAAAGCCGGTTTAAAGCTTTGCTATTCCATTTTACAGCGAAAGGGTAAGAGTCAGTAACATAATAATGCCTCATTTCATCCACTTGATGCTGAAACCCACAGTTCTCCAGCCCCAATATGTTCTTACCAAGTTCTTAGTGGGGAAAAGAACTTCTCAAAATATATGGTTATGAATAATACTTTAAAGAAACTCGAAAGATAACCAGCATCAAGCAAATGGTTGAATCCATATACTTGTAGTTTAAAAACACACTTTTCATTTACTTCATATTAGTCCAAGTTCAACATTTACAAAGAAAGAAATGTCAACTGCACTTAAACCTTGTATCCCTTTCAATTTGTTCTGTGCTAAACAATCCGTAAGCATCCACATGGGATTTACAAGGAAATGGTTTCACTTGGTTTAAAATTAAAAAATGTAACCTGATGCAATACAGAATAAAACACCTGTGTTACCAACTTGAAGCTAGCACAACAATGGAAAATTTGAAGTCTTATAAATAACATTAAGGAAGATACACACTGCTGTCCTTTTATACACTTATTGAACTTCTGAAAGATTACCTATTTAAATCCATGGGTTTTAAATCCACATTCACCTTAATTTGTTTATAGTTTGTCTCTGGACTTAAAAAAACCCCAAAATCAATCAAAGCAAATGTCTCTGGGGCAAAAGTCCAGTTAAACCTGAGCTAAAAATCAGCATTTTAAAGCCTCAGGGTAACATAATCTAATGTAATGCATAAAATAAAGTACTTAGGTTTGTCATGTCAGCTTCTGACTTTATCATGTAACTCAGCATGTAACAGCTAAAAAATTAAAAAAACTCCAAGAAACCCAAACCCATCCTGGCTTCTAATACATAAGAAATTGACATTACTCCAATAATTTTGGAACATGTTTCTTGCATTCCAAAGCATATGAATACTACACAAAAATAATATAATAAGCATATCTGCATTAATTTTAGCAGTTACACAGGTAAAAATATTTTTGTGTATTCCAAATGATGCTTTTCAAGAGTCTCATTTTTTGATGGCAATCATAAACACAAAAAAATTGTTCATCTTCATCATCTACAAAAACATCTTCCTGGTTTCATAAATAACAGTTTTCCCAGATATTAAATATAAAATTATGCCTTATTTAAACAAACTCAACCTGCAAAGATTTACAACTTAATATAAAGACTTCTGTCTCCAGAGTCGTACCATGGAAAATTAAATCCATCAATCCTGAGAAGTATTTTTCTGTTTTACTTTTCTTCAAAATCTACCAGAGTGAGGAAAAAAAGTTTCAAGTATTCAGAAGAGTTTTGCATATCTATCACTGCTAATAACCTGAGTCTCAGAGTGCTACGGAAGGGAATCAATGAAGCAGATAAACAGTGTAGGTGCCAGAGGGAAGAACAGCCTTCTCCAGCACCTTCCTGGAGCTTCCTTTGGGAAGACTGAGGCCTTTCTCTCTCCTGCTTTCCCTCCAGCTATCTGTAGTTACCTTTCAGAAGTTCTTACAACTGGGGAGAGTCCCTGGGAGCTAGTTTGGAATTCTTCTCCCCAGCTTTACTTCTTGCAAACTGGATTTCATTCTTCTCTTCTGTTCTACAGGTTTAACCCCTCCACACCTCAGAAGCAGTTTATCCTCTAAGTGCCACAGTCACCCACACAGCTCAGGTCGATCCAGGATTTAAACTCTCAAAGATGCTTTCTTGGAAGAATATCATGTAGGATCTGGCACAGGAGCAGCTGTGTGGTGACTAAAGCAGTGGTGTGTCTGGCACGAGCAGAGGCTGAGAGACTACTGAGCTTGAAGACAAGGCTCAAGAGGGGCAGAAATGCCAGGGGGGAGACACACTCTGAAGAAGACAGAAATAGACTCTTTTCAGTGTTATCCAGTGAAAAGACAGGAGACAATGAGACCACACTGAAATACATGAGCCTCCACTCAAACATTTAAACCCCTCTGGTTTACTGCGACAGTGGCAAAACACTGGAGGAGGTTGCCCAGAGTATCCATCGTTTGAAGTAATCAAACCTCAAGTGGACAGTCCTGAACAGCGTGCTGTAGCTGATCTGCTTGACAAGGGGTTGGACTAGATGATCTGCAGAGCTATCTTCCTTCCTTAACAATACCCTGATAAACAGAAAGATCATTTATCTGAGAATTAAAAACAACAAAACCCCCCCCCAACCAACCAGCAACAAAAGCCCAAACATCAAACCAACTCCTTCTCACCCAACTCAGAACAGAATCTCCACAAATGCCATCAATTCTAGAGAAGCAAAGTTTACTGAAGTCCAGCGTATTTCCTAAATCCCAGTACAATTGTTAACAATCATTCATCATCATGAGAGACAGACAGGAGTAAAACAAATTTCCATATCTGAAAAAAACCCATTCTCTGCTTTCTAAGTGAAGTGCTCATATGAATCATGGGAATCAATCATACAGGCTCCCTTACTTACTAAAGATAGATCTCGGATCTATAAATATATGTTGTTTTCTCCCCTCCATGCCCTAGGGCTTGAGGTCTGGTTTCATCATCATTGCTTTCGAAGTAACTCACCTGACTTTGAGCTAGAATACAAAGAATAAATGACATAAATGAATGCCATGTATGAGATGATTATATTAGTTTCATTTTTTACCCCTTTTTTATTGAAACATTTGAGGACTTTTGACCTTTTTATCCTGTTTTGATTGATAGAGTAAATTGCTCCCTGAGGAGACAAAAAAGGAAGCATGAGCTAAATCAGATACAGAGGCAAAGCAGAAGATTGGATACAGCTTGCAGAAAGCATTTTACAGCAAAGCAGATTGCTGTAAAAATACAAGCCATTTTTCTCAAGTCTAGCTGATGTGATCTGTACTAATTCACTACTGGAAAGCAACTACCAAAACCATCAGTACAATAAAAGTATTTCTAAAACATTACAACTATTTTTTTTCAACCACCTCTGCCAGAGGCTTACAGAATTTTTCCTCAAGACACTTATTTCAACAATCACCCACAACCTTTCTGTATGTTCCCACCATCTCGGTATATGGAGCCATGGATTTTAGAAAAAGGAGGGCCTTAAATGAATTCACAAAAGGGAAGCAGCACTAATTAGATTACAACAAAAGCACAGCAAAACCAACTCTGAAGTTCACTGTATATAACCAAGCTCATCCGAGCCTTTGGCCTTCCTTGGGAAGAAGAAATATGTACACTGGACAAAGGTCTCTTAGAGCAAGTGGAAATGAAATTAAGAATTAGTCACGAGACTCCTCTTTCAAAGGAGAGCTTCAGGTTTTTCATCACCACTTTAATGCCCAGCCAATATCCAACCACTACCTTAATGATACGGTGAGAATCAAATCTATTGCATAGCCTTTCCACTGTTCCTGTATTCCCAGTAGGAAAGGATACTGTTTTTTGTGTTTCCATTCACAGGTTATCCTAAGGAGGGCATATGAGTATAGATGTGGATAGCATATGATGACATTTGGGTTTTAGTTGGTACCATGCACCATTCTGTTCACCCAGACACAGTGAGACTGAAAGGCAACTGGTAAAATTACTTCTCTTTCCTATTAAATTGAAGCTTGCCTAGCAGTCAAATGCTAACATTGTGCAAGTTTCCTCACATGCATTAAGCCCACAATTTATTTTTCATGCCCATCTTCCCACCACACCTGTAAAATTTTTAAAACCCATGCTGACTTCCAGCTACCACAACTACTCAACAACTCACCATAACCTCTCCTATCTTCAGGAGGACAAACACCAGTGCTCTCAAAAGGCTTTTTGCACTCTAATCTCCTTAACAGTTTAGCACTTATTCTTCTCTCCCCGAACCACTACATATGTTTACATAACTACTACACATTCCAACATTTGCTTAATTTAATTTTAGAAGGACAATATTACCCCTTAAGCTTTCTGCTCTACATATGGATACAGCCACAAGAGCTACCGTCTGGTGGTGGGATTTCAGTTAATTAAATCAATGTTTCAGGATTTCTGGCCATCTGCCGAGACCATAAAGTCTCCTTGCTATGGCAGAGAGGAAATGTGCCCAGCTGAGCCACATGTTCTCACCAGCATGATGCCTCTTGAGTGAAACCAGTTCTTCACTCAGTTTTCTTGACAAGCAGCCTGGAAAGACCTTCCTGAGAGGAAACAGCTCAGGCTACTCTGAAGGAGACTTTATATTATGGCCACCTTGACGTTTTGGCACACCAAGACCACTGTATTTAACTTAAAAAGCCTGCAGCTCACATATGCCACTCTCTTTAGATGGAATGAAGTCTAAAAATTAAAGTATAGGGTGGTTTGTGGACCCACACCTCTCAGGGAACATCAAGTTTCTGGAATCCAATAAAAATGCAAAGATGCAGATGGAGTCATCAGAACTACTGTCTGATTTTAATACCTTCTACAGCCTACATACTGTGTTAAGAGGCTGAGCACTCACACCACTCAGACTAACTGCATTAGATTTCCTTATGTGCTGCAGGGTGGATCAGGCTCCTTCCCTACTCAGTGTGAGACAAAAGCCTCCTCCATAAGCAATAAGCAAGTTTAAGAAAGAAACCTACAACTGTAGAGAGAACAAAAGATTTACAATTCCTTTTTCTTCTCTTTTTATGCTAGCACTATACTTGTTGTTCGGTACTTTATCAGTTTTGTTTGCCTGTTTAGGCACCTACTTGAACTCTCAGTAAACACAGGTTTCACAACTATAAATAAAACATACATGAAATTATGTTGCTGTCTACAGTTTCAACTCCCTATGCATTTTCCTAATCTTCTGCATTTTATGCAGCCTATGTTCTGTAAACACAGATCCTGGGGCAGTTCAATACTCTTGTGGATGCTCCAGCAGAAGAGGACTGCTGTCATTTCTAACTATTTTAAAACTTTGAACAGATGTTAGACTGCACAACATCACAAATAAATTCAGATGAGTAAGATGACACAATTTTTTCAAGACATTCATAAAATTCAACTATGTTTTTTTTTTAAGTCCTATAACTGTTACAAAGCTGAAAACTGAATTTTTACAATGATGGGGATATTCTATAGCCTACCTGAATTTTTCATTATCCCTAAAATACTATTCCTTAGTGACAGAGACTACAGGAATTGCATAAGTGTCTTTTTTAAACAGCCGATATCACTAAAGGTCCCAAAATGATGGTTTCAAAATTGTTTATTTAAAGCACAAGAGAAGATCCTTTTTATGTATCTGAATAATCAGTCCTTATTTTCAGAGCTCAAATACATGATGGTCTAACAGTCAATTAAACTGAAACCTCAGAGGCTGATCCTGTCACACTCTGAGCTTATTTCCTTGCTCCAAAGGAGCTCTTAATCACAATTAACTTTCAGTGTGAAGTTTCAATAGAAGCCCTCCTACATCCAAAATTTAAGTGATTTTTGGAAAGGCTGGATAGGTAGCATCCCTTATATCACAAAATGTTTCCCAATTATGAACTATGTTCCAATCCTCTAATGGACATTATATAGCTCCCCTGGAGAAAAAACAACTCCAAGAAATCTCAAATTCACAACACTTGATGAAAAGGTGCCCAGCATCTGTTCATCCTGAGAAGTGCATCATACACATTTACACATAGAGGGAGGTTCCTACTGCTTCAGAGAGGCTGCACAAGACTAATATTAATAATGAAGCCTCAGTACAATTCCAGTCATACATCTAGGATTTATTCCATCTAGGATCTAGGTGGACTGCATCCTAGGTCCTTAACCTAAGACTCAGGTGGACTGGAGCTCACAGCTACTTCCTTACATATTTCTGTGTTTTCTTTTAGAAGAATAGCAGGAAATAATCTATTATTCAAATATAATAGGTTACTTGCACAGGTAAACCAGAGAATCATCATCATTGTAGTCTAACCTCAGCCAATTTTTAGTGTTTAATCAGTACTCTCTTTTTTTCTTAAAGGAAAAAAGTCAGGTTTCCTTGTTTTCAATGAAATACTAGGTGTATTGATTGAAAAAGGATCAAGATAACACCACCAGGTTTGAACTACCCAAATTTAAATTACGCAAAGGATTTTAAGTCTTGTAAACTAACTCAGTAAAGCTAGTTTCAGTGAGTGTTTTACATGAGTGTAACAGCTCAGAGGTGCACACTATGTTTGGGCTGTAAGAGAATTTCACAGAGTACATTTAACATAAATTACATAAAATTACACCGCATTAGAGATAATATTGAAAACATGATTCCTAAGAATATTACAATTTTTTATAAAAACTTTTATTTACAAAGCCGGGNGGGGGGGGGGAGGGCTTGAGAATGCTTACAACATCACTTTTTGCATCCTTTCGCAACAGTGAGATTTGCTGTCATGTTTATATTAAATTAAAATCTCACGTATCATAAGGTTCATGCCACTGTGGCTTCTAGGATATTAGAGGCCAAGCAATTAGTATTGACAGATTTTTTTTCATGAAGGCTTATATCCTGAAACAAGCTACAGTCATTAGACATACACAGAAAGACAATAGGAATATTATAATATAAATACCTAGAATGAGGGTGGAAAGTACAATCAAACACTGGTTCTATGATTTTCAGCTGCAATCAACCACAAGCTGCACAGTTGGTTGACTTTTATAAAACAGTAATTAAAAAAAAAAAAAAAATTGAAGGTGCCTGCAGCATGCCCAGTGTTATCCTTATCATGGGCTGGGAACCACCTGGACCAGTTCCAGGTGATCACACCACAAAACCAGCTGGATAAAAAACAGCTACGCAAACATTTGCACTAATTCAAGCAAGTATTCATAAGGGGATTTTGTTTTCTTTTGTTGTGTTGGTGGTTTTTTTGGTTAAATACACATTTAAATCTTATATGTAAAACAAACAAACAAAAAATATCATGACACAGAGAGTTGGATTCCAGCCCCCCCAAATTTATAGCACTGAAAGATTTTCTGCGTTTTATTCCATTTGAAATGCAATATGGCTACACACAAGTGTGTATTTAGCCCATTGAGGAAGTTATCTAAGCAGAAAAGAATAGTAAGAGACCTCTCTCTTCCAGATAACTTTATCACTAGCTACTCCTGGATTTTTTTTCTCATTCTAATTTCAATTAATTTTATATTCTGCTAGGAGCCAACCTCAGTGCAGCAATTCCCTTGTTCATTAACTCCCAAAAGACCATCATCACCTTACACAGAATCAGATTCTCTCCTCTCTGTCTCACCACTAACCCGGAATCACAGTGATAAATACTGCACAGAGGGGTTCTCCATGGCTACTCTAAAAGTGTCACTTGTATAGAAAGAAAATATACTTTGTCATTTTTTCAGGAATGCATTTAGTTGCATTTTAAAATGGTTTCTGAGAAAAAAAATATGTCAACAATAAATCCTCTAATATGCCTCACAGTTTTTCAACAAACTTTTAAAATCAGAAATCTCAAATTCAGAAATCTCACCTACGTACTGGGCTAGTATGTAGCCAAATCTCTCAGTTTTTTCCCCAGGCCAACTATGATTAAATCTATTCCTGCTCTAGAAGACTTTGTAGAGAGTCATAAAATAAGACAACAGCAAACAAGCTGATTTTATGGGTTCCTGAAAGCCTGAAGTTACCAATCTGGATAGCAGAAGATGAAGAAAAGACTCATCTCACTAGAGAAAACAGGCAAACGCTGCTGCCAGAAGGACTGATGTGGTCACAAGAGCCATCATCTTCTTTTCCATTTTTCAGTACTGTTTTTTCTGATCTAACTACTTCAACACCAGTTTTAACCATGCCAGTGCTTTCCTTCAGCTTTGGGTTTTCATTTTAAGTTCTTTGACAATGTAACTGACCTAAAAATTATATCATGTGTATACAACTGACAGCCAGCAGCATAGCAATATATATAAATACATTTAAATGACACAGGTATTTCAGTGTAGAGGGTAAGACCATTATATCAATGTAATTTCCAGATGGATAACCAGGACTTGAAAAGAAACTATATGCCTAACTTGAACTCTAGTCACTTTAAATATCTGGTAGCTATGCCGTGAACTCTAACATTAATAAGAGACAGAAAATAAAATGTTGCACTCATATTTGTCTCTGAGCATTTTAAAATTATCATTTGCTTACTACTGTCGAAAAAAAACCCCAATACTTGTGCAAATGAAAGTAAAAGTTTGGGTAAAATATAATTTCTCTCAATACCACAGTGCCATATCACTCTAGAGGTAAATTAAATGAAAACTGAATGCAAATCAAACCAGTAACAACGGAAGACTGACCCTCAGCAATCAACCAGCCCTTTTCCAAGAGCTCCCTAGAATTTCACCCCAGACCCAAGGCAGACAAGCCTCCTGTGGATTACAGAAGAGCTTTGCATGCTTGGGTATGATGACAATTACATGGTAACTGTACCAAACACAGACGGACTGAACAGTTAATATCAAATGCCTATGGCAAAAGCAGCACCTTTTTCACCACCAGCTCTAACTGAACTACCTGTCAGATATATTTATGTAAATCCACATATATATGTATACACATACATATATACTACATATTGAAATGTTTTTATATATATCTCTCAAAGATTGGAAAAGGAGAAAAATCCCTTCTGTAAAGCACTTAGATGTCTCTGGCTCGTAAGCCATAAAAGTGTCTGTAAATGATTTAAAGACTTCTGCAATTTTGCAGCAAGTTGGTAGATTCAGATACAAAAGAACCAGAAAAAGATACAGGAAGGAACTGAGAAATATTTTCCTATCATTGTCTTCAATAAAACATAAAAATACTTCATCCTATACTGTATTCTTTCTACTTGAGGAAAACACTTTATAAGGAAAAAGTGCTAGCAATTTACTCAGCAAAACAAAATTGTCAACAACTCCCCCTCACTACAATTTATTAAAGGAAATATAGGCTCAAACAAAAAAACATCAAGACAGAACTGTGCTTAATTGATTTCTCTAAGGCTGATGCTAGAGCACTAATCATAGTTTACTTATAAGAAAATGAAATTATTACATTTGGTAGAAGCAGTGTTCAACTGAATATACTTGCAGCCTTAGGACAGAAAGCAGAGAGAGAGAGAGAGAGAGACAGACTAACTGGCAAGTAATGGGAGTTTCTTTTTTTTTTTGGCTTACTCTGACGATCACGTCATGGTCCCCATTATATTGATTTTTTAATTTCCCCAAAGATTATTTTCCATCAGCTCTCAGAAACATAAGAGAAACAAAAGATTACGATGGTGAATCCTTGTCACAACACATAGGTTGATTTCATTTGGGTATTTCTGCAACATGACACTGCTAAAAAGCAACAATACTTCAGGGTAATTAATTAATCCAAAGAAATGCATGAATAACTTTCTTCTTCACTAACAACACACGGACCCACAGAAGTTTAGAACATCCCAAATATTTTCATTTTAAACCTGAAATAAACAAATAAACAATGATACAGAAATTAAATATTTGATTGTTTTCCTGTTGCTGCCTTTATCAATTTCTATTGATCATCACTTAAAAGTATCAACAAAACACACTGCTGACTTGAGAGTGGCTGTTAAGCTTCCATAGTTTAATCATGAAACACTAGCTAAAGCTCAGGGATAAAATATGTGCTAATTGAAAAGACAACATATATTTCAGCGATGTGCAATAAGGTTTTTCATAGCATTCAGACTCACGTGGCCTTAACTTCAGGAGCCCAAACTTTCCTTATACTGCACATTTTTAAACTCAGTGTGTAGATATCAAATGGATCCATATTCCTTAACTACGACAACATTTTAGCCAATAGCAATTTGATGAATTTTGTTTCTTGGGAAAATACATCATCTAATGTAAGAATGCAGAAATAATAAAAAATTATGTATGTCTACTAAGGCATGTTTACAAAGAAACATCCTATTGTTTTTTAGATAGATATATCCCTAGAATAGTTTTTATTTATGTTTACAGCATATACATTTTATATATAGTATACAGCAATAAGAAAGTTTGCTACTCTTACATCTTTATTAAATTTGACAGAGGCACTGTTGCATCTTCATGCCCTCACAGTTTATTCTTTGCCTGCTCATACAGAGGCATTTCATAGAACATAAAGGACTGATGAACCTCAGAGTGGGAAAGCCTAGAAAATCTTATTTCTTGTAGCTTCTGATTATCACTTAGTACCCAACTAGTAATGATGATAACATATATATATATATGTAACAATAATAATTGCCAGTGCCTGGCAAGTCATCTACATGGAAATAGTTAATGCCCTTTCTCCAGCTGTGAACAACAGAACCACAGGACTGTATTTTTCCCAAACTCCCACCACAATCAGCATTAAGAGGACAGACTGTGTAAAGTAAAAAATATAATCCCCCATGGTTAGAAAGGGCTGTAATCATGCAAACAATAGATTTTAAAGTCAGAGCAACAGTATCCTGAAGCCAGAATGAATACCCCATTCTACTGTCCATGCACTCAATCAGAAAAATAAAAATATTCTCAGATGAAATAGGTGTTCACACTTCTTTATATTTCAATGTTATTAACAAAGATTCAGAAGCCGCACCTTTTTTTTTTTTTTTTTGAGAGAAGATCCCTGTATCCTGGCAGAATAATCCCTTTCAATACTACAGAACTATTTAATAAAGTTATTATATATCTGGATTTTCACGAAGTATTTTATGCAATAGCATCTGACGTACTGATTAAAACTTTTATTATGTGGAAGTAGCTACTCATATATTAGGTTAATCAAGAGCTGCTTCTAAAACTTCAATAAGTAAAATCACTTAGGTCTTCTGCCTGGCTGGCTGGCTCTTACTCATTGAGCTCGTTTGGGAAAAAAAGGGGGTTACTGAGGCACTTGAAAAAAAAAAACAACGCTCAAAATTTTCATGTTGAAAGATGAGGACCGCAGAACTATAGCAGGTAGGAAACAGGAATTAGGTTTAATTCTGTTTGAAAAGTAAGATTTTAATAAATTTCAATTCCAAAAAAAAAATTCAGTTCCGATTAATGAACCCTTTTATAGCTCTGAAGGAGAAAATAATAGCATTAAAAAAGCCTTTTCTCTACACTGGAACTATTATACTGAAACAAGAAAGAAATCACTTATATAAAATCATGTAGAAAATAATGGCAAAACTATAAGAGGAATCACTCTCTTCTTTCCAGTAAGTTTCTCTAAGTTCTGTACTGCACAAATTCATAAAATCGGTACAAGGTTTACAAGACAGAATAATAATTATGTTTTATGGAAATGTTTAAAATAATCTACTGCTACATAAAATGAAACAAATCTCAGTGAAGTTTAGCTACTGTTTACAGTTATTCAAATACTTAAAAGACATTTACTTGATGCATCTTATTCCAGTTCCAGATTACTCTTCTTGCAGTTTGTTTCCATCCAGGAAAAACTGCTGCAGGAAACTTACAACTCATGTCACTGGGGAAGTTTCAAATCTCTCTTACCCCTCTCTTTAACAAAATGGAAATTGGAATAAATACATTAGGTGACCTTGTACCAAATGTGAAGTCATATGCATGATACCCTTCCCTAAACAGGTGATTAAAAAAAAAAAAATGCTCAAGCACCAGCTGTTTTGCTTTTGTTTGTTTTATTATGTGCAGTTGGTGGATTTAAATAGTGTTTTAGTCAAACCTCTGGTTGTAGTTTCAAGCAGGTTTAAACTCATAGGAGTTTCGTGTCTAAGTCTGCTTGAAGTTTATTCTGAACTTTTAAAGAGAAGCTCCTACTAATGTAAGAGCACAGGCAGGGTTTTTAAAACATGTAAGCCATAGTCCAAGGATTTCCACACCAGTAATCTAAAACACTGCAACATGAAATTAATTGGAAAATACTGAATCTTAACAGGCATTGCTTCACCTTCTTCTATCATACAGATTAAACTTTGCATGAATTCCATACTCCAAAACACTGTACACATTAAACATATTTCATCTTGTTTAATTTCAAATACAGGATGAACTTACTTGTTGAGGGTTATACACCTTCAATACCTAGCCAACATAAAACATAAAATGCTGCCTTGAAGCTGCTTTTCCCTAATTTAGTCTCTAGGAAGAAATACTAACCTTATTCATACAATATTAGAAATGACTCCTCAAGTGCTAAGACTTTACGACCAATGAACTCAGGGAAGCCCTATAGCAAAGCAGTAGGATTCTTTAAAACTGGGAAAACAGAGCTTGTTTGACCTCAATATTTTCCCAGTTCTCTCCATACAATTTGATGGCTATGCTAAATTTACCAATTTGTTACTTATTTTCAAGCACTATGTAAGACAGAACAGTTTAGATTGGTGTCTTTTTAAATCAAAACAGGAAAAAAGAGGTTGTAACGCAACAAGATGCCTATGCACAAGTTACACTTAAAACAATTCACAGTTCTACTATGGCTAACACTAATCTAAAACTCTCAGCATAGTAAATTTAACAGATCCATGTCTTTACAGTCTATTAGAGAACCTGAAGAAGTATGTTCGTGGCACGGCACTGGCCACAGTGGTATGCAACTGGCAGTTACTGTAAATCAGAATTAGTCCTTCATACTGGGCTTAGAGAAACAGACGGCAACAAATCTGCTTTGTTCATTATCACACTTGGAGGACAAAAGGGTTATAATTAAAGTTTTAGTTGTCAATGCGTTCAGAACAAGAATTTTACAAAGACAAAAACTGTCACCAGCTACTCTAAAGCAGCTGACTCCACACAGAAGTAAATCTTACCCATTAAGAAAGTCCAATCTAATATGGAGAAATTTTAAGAGTATTAGTCAAAGAATCAAAAAAGTCTAATCTGTTAATAAGACAAGCCACTGATCAGAGTTGATCACTACTGATCTGTCTCATCAATTGAAGGTGAAAACATACTTAACTTGTTGGACATAGTCCCATATCTTCAGAATAAAATGCTTTACTGAGTGAATGTAAATTAAAAGAGAAGACTAATGTACGATGATTTACTTAAGGATCCTTGGCACGTTATTATTTTCTCCATTTTTTTGGTAAATTCAGTTCTTTTAAAACACTCCAGGAAAAGGTTAATCCTCACATGCCAGTGTTCTGACAGATTAAATCAGCTTTGCATCAAATGGCAAAAAGAATGGTTCTTTGGCATTTTACAGTCCAGGGAAGGAAAAGTTGGAATGATCAGCTTCAGTGAGAGCAGTGGAAGTTGGAGAGGGCAGGACAGGTGCAGAAGAAAGTGCACATGAGGAGGCACAAACCTTAGCTGATAACAGGAACTGGAAACAAGGGTAATGTGTTAATAAAAAGAAGGAAAATTGTGATTGAATCTCTGTGTTAGGGAAAGAAAATGAGGTGGTGAAAAATATGTGATAAGCAGAAATGAAAATACAAGTAAATAAAATTTGAACTTTAATAACAAAAGAAGAAAAAGGAATCCATTAAAACATACAGAGGTAGTAATCAATGAGAAGGCAATTTTCCAAGACTGTAGACAAAGCCTTTCTTTTAGCTGAGAAGCATCAAGGACCACACTCATTAAGAACAACAAGAATCATGAAGTCCTACATTAGTTCCACAACTGTGACCTCTGAGCAGAGATAGTAAAACCTAAGCAGAAGCATCATCATCATCATCACGGCGAGGCTTCGCGAACGAAGATTTGAGAAGGACTCTACCCACGCTTGCTACAAGCACGTTGGTGGCTAAAAAGGCCAATGAGAGATAGACAAGTCCAGTTGCAAAAGGCACAGCAGAAAGTCTCCTTAGGCGGTATTGGCAAGACTCAGTTCTTTCTGCGTTGTCTTTTCTCCTCAGAAATGATTCTGTGTGTGTCTATCTATAAAGCAGAGGCCATCTTTTAAGAAGTAGCTTATTTTGCTTTCAGAAATACTTTTATTTAGAAACCAATAAAAGCACACGTTTTCTGAATATAGATGGGTTCCACAGTCTACGCACCTCCACCAGAATACAAACTGCTTGCAAGAGCAATGCTTCAGTCAAGTGTCTCACAGAATGGGTAAGGCTGGAAGGGACCACAGTGGGTCATCCTAGAGCACTTTGCACAGGCGTCAGAAGTCTCCATGGACTCATGTTTCTTATTCCCTTCACTGGTATGCAAAATGAATGTAGTTTTCAGAGGGTACGAAACCCATTTTCAAAACAGAGTTTAAGACCACCTGGTGCAGAAAGCTTTTTCCTTCCTATCCATTACACATAAAAAAAGCTCAAGATTTTTGTACAAAAATAAGAACAGCCTGGCTCCTACAGAGCTCTTGCTGTTGCTGCCCAACTTTGCTGCAGAGGAATTTCTGTGCCCTTTAATAATCCCAAAAGACACAAAAACATGGACACATAAAAGAATATGGTTCTTTCTAAGTTTCATTCCCTTTCTTACTGACATTCAATAAAAATAAAAAGTGATACATATATATACTGGATTAAATGTTCTAATTGCTATTGCATAGCTATGACTATGCTGGCTTAAACACGTATTATAAGAATATAGCATACAAGTGGATCCATCTTGGATCTTATTTTGTCATGAAAGATCAAGAAAGTAGTTATGTAAGATTTGGAAAATATACTTCATAGTTCCCCAAATCCTTCTTATTTACAATCTCACAGCCTGAGCATGTAATACCTTATGAAGCAATATTGTCAATTCTGCTAGGCGCCCTTCTTATTTTTTAGGTCAAAGTAATACAGAGTTCATAGTTTTTGACTGTGCTGTATGACCACTACTAAACGTCATAATTTCTTTCCAAAAATTTCTTTCAAAGCCTGCATTTGTGCCATGTCACAATTCTTGATTTTCCTTTCTAAGCTGATACTCAAAGACACATTTTTCATGCTATCATTTATTGTTCACCCAGTCTCTTAATATTTTTATAATCTTCTTCATTATTTAGGACTTTTGAAAAAATATTAATCGGGTTTTTACAAAATAGCTGTTAAAACACTTCAATAAAGCTTTCAGGGTTTCTTAGAGTTACTGACATGAAACCAACAAACAGATACTAAAAGTCTCAGAAAAACCGTAATAAGAAACCTGTTGTTTTAGCAACAATGCTCCAAGGTTTCCAAAATAAATGTACTCTTTTGGCATGAAAACAAAACCTGGTAGAGGTCAAAAACATCCTGACTATAAGAAAGAGTGAAGACACCACACACAAATTCAACTCAAATGCAGCAGAGTAGCATCACTGTAAGTCAGGGTGAGTTTGGGAATCCCAAGGAAAACTGGCTGTCATTATAAACTCTGCGTATTTCTGACTCCAAGATCTATATTACATTCAACACTAGTTACAGTATCTCAACAACCATTTTTATCCATATTCTCTTCCTGAGAAAAGCTCGTCCCTCCCTGTTCTGGCACAATGGGAATCAAACCCTTCTACGTCTCGCTTCTGGAGTCAGGATAACAAGGACAGGTAACGAGGGGAACTGCCATCTGCCTGGTGACAGCCACAACTGATGGCACTCCACAGCTGCATCTTGCCCATTTGCTAAGAAACAAAGAAATGAATCAGACAAAGCCTGTGGCTGAGCAATCATTTTCTCAGATCATTTCAGATGGCAGCACGAATTCAGTAGGGGCAGGGCCTGGGCAGCACCTCAACACCACTTCTGCTCTGGGGGCAGAAACAGTGATGAGGGGACAGGTTCTTTATGCACCGAAGCTCTGCTACAGCAAGTCTGTTCCCTGGGGGAACTGCAGCAGAAAAGCTACTCTAACAGCACGCTTACAGCAGCCTCTAAATCCTACTGATCTTGCTGACAGGCCTGCTAAAAAGTACTGTACTGTTTAAATCAGTAATGTGATTTATCCTTTTTAATAGGATATCATAGAAAAAATGTTAAAAATCAATCAATATAAACAAAAATTACATGGCACAAAATGTACATATGCTTTCAAGTTTATCATGTTTCTGCCTTATCACATCTTTTTTTTCTGGAAAAAAAAAACCAGCTCAAACTTTTAATTCTGTGATTTGCATCAACTGTCATCATAATTGATATTATTAACCTCCTACTGCATTCCTGCAGACAAAAATCAAGGCTCTTTATAGCCATGCTGGTGAGTTGCTGCCTCAGTTCAACCAGCTTATCCTATTTGATTGATATAATGCAGCTTAGTTTTCCAAAAGAGGGTATTTTATCTTTTTGAGAACATTCAGTGTTGTCAATCCCATTGGTACAAAAGAAGAAAAGATTTTTAACTAAAGATGTGGTGACATGGACTAGAATATTTCAACAAATTTTAATACAGATTCCATGTCTGTATTGCTCTAACAGGAAAAAAGGAGTTGGGTGAAAACACAGTTGATCAAATCCAACTGTACTCAGAGGAAAATTCTGTGAAATATTCATCACTCAAGTCCTATTTGTCCCCGACCAAAGGAGTTACATCACAGAATGAGTCTACTGTTAAGCTTATCCAAAACAAAATATAACCCAGGGGGAGCAGTCTGTTAATTGAGCAAGAGCACATACATCAATGATATACATATCACACATAAACACTATGCCTGAACCCCCTCCAGCCAACTCAACAAACAAAACACTGAAGCAACCGCAGAACTGAAAAGCAGGTTTTGTTTGGCAAGATTATGAACCGAATAATATAACATTGTTGTCCTTAAGTGTAACCTTATATGACCAAGAACCCAAACTATCAGCACTTAGAAGCAAAACAGGTATTTTTTTGCTGTGTGAGTGATTTCATTAAGATTTCAGCCTTGACCTCTCTGTTGTTGAATGAATAAAGGGCAGATCATTTTAAAATGGAAAGACAAAGTGAATGAAGAAAAAACAAAGTAAATCTTTAATTAGGTAAGTCCTCTTTTGTTGTCTGGTTCAGGCAACATATGTTTCAAGTGTCTAAGTCTGCCTTCAGGTTTCAGATGAGTATGTCTCTGTGGGGCTGTTTCTGTCAACAGCAACATTTTTTTTTACAGCTTAGAATTTGCTTGCTGGCAGCCACCTGCTAATAACACCACTACAAATTAGTAGGGTGCTTGGGAATTTGGACACAGATTAAAGAGTAATGGAGAGGGTGGTCTAAATCACATCTAGAAACCATAGCATCCACTTCAAGCCATTTCCTTCTTGTTTTGGAAATAATTTCTCTTTAGGACATTCAACCCATGAAATGAGTGGAAACATGAGCTATTTTCAGTTCTGTAACTGAGTGGTTAGTAAGCTCAATTTCCAATTCCCTCTCCGCCACTGCCACACACTGTTTGTTTCAGGTATGCATAGATACCATACCAATAACTCAGTGGTGAGAGTTACTATGAATATCAAGCTATAATAAATAGAGATCTCCTCCATGTCACTGCAATGCCACAGGACATCCAGAAGATGTAGAAACCTAGCAATGACAGGATGCTCAGCTGACTACAGCTGAGCACAACACAGGACCTCAGCTGCCTCTGGAGAACCGAGATGCACTCCAGTTAGGACTGTCTCTCTGGATTGAAGTCTCTTTTCATTAGCTCCTGCCAGTTATTTACACTTGTTTCAAACATGTTTTGACTACTTCAACCTCACACTCAGCCAGAGAGTGGCACTAACCAAAGTCACCATCACACAATTGGGATTTATTGCTTCTAGTTTTCAGCCAACATCCTTTCTCAAACTTCTCTCTATCAGACAGAGTACTCCCTGTGCACGTTTTTATGATTTTACTGACTTGGATCTAAGCATCATTTTTGACAGAGCAATTGTAATAATTGATGAAAAAGAAATAGAGAGACCTGTGGAATACTGAAAGACTACTGGAGAGACTTAACAGTATTCCAAGGAATGTATGACTTTGTAAGGAACTGCAATGGGCAGACTCCACAGTATTTATCCCTCTTCCCAGTGCACATTTCCAATATGTATTTTAATGATTTAAGCTTCATAAAACTGCTATTAAGGAACTGTAATTTGAAAAAAACTCATGTGAGGTTCAGCAAGCACCTCAGGTTAATGCTACAAAGTTTCACTTTACATGGTTTTTCATCCTTTTTTTTGTTGTTAAAAGCCAAAAGTTTCTTCCTCCTGTAATAGGAAATAATGAAAAAAAAAATCTTTAAAGATCAGCAGGAAATGGTCTGTTTTTACAGAGTCAATGAAGTGCAGGTTTTTTTTACAGCCATTGATCTTTGAGGACTGAGATAGCTATGAATAATGTTCATGTTTAATGTCATTATTGTCATCATTTCTGTAACACCTGCCCATCAGAAGGAGAAAAAACCCCACTGTTTCTGCAGTTTATATTGGTTTAGTGCTTCGACACAGTTTATTTGGGACAAAGTCAGTGGTTACACCAGCTTACACACCACTAAGGTTTATTTCAGCAGATCAATACTGCCACATGGTGCAGTAACCCTAAAGAGAACAGAGACCACGGCTGTGCATGAAACAGGCCTCGCACCCCTGCTGACACACACCTGCTAAAGTAACGCTGCTGGACCTGAAGAGCCCTGATGGGACTAAGTTTCCTTAAAGCACAGCATTACGACGTTCTGGAAATTACACTTCCATCTACAGTTTACTTTTTCTGCTTCTGCCATGACGATTAACTATTTTGAGAGCAGTAAACTGCAGCTTGCTGTAGCAATAGTGAGGTCTTCCACCATCACGTTGACGAGGAAATAGAGCGCACACTTCAGTTCGATCTGCTCTGCTGCTGCAGACAGATCACTGGGGGTATTTATTACTTCCAGAAGGGGTAGGAATCCCTTGGTTCTACTAAGAAATGGCAACAATTGAATGTGATCTCATCGTGGTGCATACTAGACTTTCTCTATGATTTTTAACATTTACTTTGTTTTATATTTGAAGATCTTATGTATCCAAACACACTCGAAAGAGCAAACCTTATTACTTCTCAGAAAACATTTGGTTACTTTACATTTGATTTGGGAGAAAGAAATGCATTTTGGATTACCATGGCAAAATCTTTTCAGGAAAAAGACAATTTATAATTGACATGTAAAGAACACAGGAGTTAAATACAAGGATAAAAATGGGAATTCCGCCTTACTGAAGTACAGACAGGCACGTGCATCAAATGTAATGACTCGACTAATCTAGCTGGAAATGACCATTTAAGAATGATCTTTCAGACATTAGGACACTTTATCTCAGGTTCTAAAGATTAAAAGTTTGGTCTGAATCTCAAGTCCCAGACTTGATTTGACGGAATCATATTTCACCTGGGAAGTTTTAGAGGGAGTCAGAAACCTTCATCTTCACACAACAGTGTCAGAGAGTCAAATAAAGACTTGGAATGTTGAAGTTAGTTTCTATTATAAATTCTTGCACACACAGTGCTAATTCTTTTCTATATATTGCCTCAGCTATGATGAAATGAATTCATTAGTACTAGTAAAAAAAAAAAATCAGTAACACCACATGATTAACATTTAACTCAACAGATCAGTAAACAGTGAAAATTGGTGTTAGAATTTAAGTTAGGTACTTAACTGAAAAGTAAACGAATACAGAACTTCTCACTGCAGTACAACACACATTCTACTGCATTGGCATGATCATTATTCTTCAAAATCTTAACATTAGCAGCCATGCAAATGATAACATGGTTTATTGTCCCTTTATTGCTTTTTTCCTTCATGATTTTCCTTGACTTGATAAATTTAACTTACAAATTCTATAGCAGCTGTCACTACAGATGTCAAAGATCTTTAAAAAGTGAATTAATCAATTAATCAGAGCATCACAGTGAGGTATTTTATGCAAGGCCAGAGTAAAATACAAATGCAAATCTGGAATACATACAAAAGGAATAAATTCAAATAACATGATAACAGAATTGTGCAAGGTAATTTGGGTGTAATTGAGCCTGAAAATTGGTGAGGACATAAAAAAAGAAGGGTTTGGGTAGGATTTATTTCAGCAACTGTACAAAATGAGAGAAAAATAAGGAGAAGGGAGCTCTGTGTAAAGTCATTTCCATTCTTTATGTGATGGTCTTAAAGTAATCAGCTAAATCTGTTATCTTGACTAAAAAGACTCCTGGGTACTTTGAAGGGTGTAGCTGATTATGGACTATGCTTTACTGTTCACTGATCTGCCTTCTCTAAACCTTCAAAAGTTCTAGCTGTGTCTGTAGCTCCCTTACAGTAACACAAACTGGGGAGAGCTCCTGCAAAGTCAGGGACATCACCTGTATTTGGGACAGCAACTGCACTGTAAATCAGTCTAAGTATTTGGCTCTCATACAACGATAAACAGCAATCATATAATCAATCAAAATGTTACCAGAGGCCTGATGGATGCTGGTCTCACACCCATAACTCAATGCATTAAGTGCAGACCTGCCCAGAAAGCTGATTTTTCCAAAGCTGAAGAAATGGACCTACTCCAATTGCAACCACAGAGTAAAAGGTGTGGAAAAGATTTCACTATTCTATTTATAACACTATACAATCAAAATTTTTAACTAACTTCTCAAAATTTCTTCTAAGTGTTGATATTTAATGAGCTACCTGCCACAAACACCTTCCACGTCACCAAACACATGAAAAACTAAGTCCTGCTAATTCTCAAATTCAGCATAATAAATTGAAAACATTTCAAATTTTTTCAAGTAATATATTGAGAGGTATGAGAAAGCATAAATGGATGAGTTTATTCTACATATTTTTTTTAAAAAAATTGCTCTTATTAGAGAAATTGTCATGAGACAAAAAAAGTCTTTAGAACAAGTAGTAAAAAAACCCACCCCCAAACCCAAAGCCAGGTTATTACTGTAAGGAGATAGTAGAAGTCTCCCCTATCAGCAGAAAGGAATCAATCTTTCAACCTAAAGATTCTATAATTCACTTTCTGTCTCTGCACATCATTGTCTGGAAAATTTATGCAGTGGCACAACTGACCAAGTAATGGGTTAAAATCTGCACCACAAAGAGACTTCTGCATCAAACTATAAATGAAGAGTTTTCTTTTGGTGCTTAGGCGGAGTCTATGGCAGCTCAAACCAGCTTGTTTACGCTTGACAGATTTCCCATCACAGCTATGAGCAAAATATTTATCAAAAGTATTACAATGTGTGAGGCCTCACTTTAACAAAATCCAGCAAAATGTGTTAATTTCAAGCCTGTGAATTCAAGAGAACTAGTTATTTTCTTTAAGTAATTTTCTTGTATCAGGAGCTAAAATTCAAATCCCACTCCATAGCTTCAAAATATACTCAAAACTCAGTTACAATTTCCTTGAATTCATCGTGCCATGCATATTGCATACACAGGCCTTCCTAACTTTTCTTTATTTTGGCTGAAAGCAACTGATCATAAAAACAGACTGCACAACATTACTATTCTGGACAAGACAGAATGAAATGTGTAACTCCACACAGAAATCTTGTTTCATGCAACACTGTCCATTTTCAGGAATTAAAACTGATTGTAATTCAGCAAGCTCTAATTATCTACTCCCCAAACCAAAACTACTTAGAACCACATTCATTGTAGAAGTTTATGTCTCAGAAGACGATCACACTGAGTCACCATTACTCTTCCTGCTTTTCTAAGCACAGACAAGCTGTACCCACAGCATATTTACACTCTGCTGACCAAGAAAATCATTGATGGAAAGCCATGCAAAAGGTGGGGCCTTCTACACTTCAGCACCACTCTAAACATGCAACCATGTTATCTAGACCTGCAGGCTGACTAGATGTGCTTGCCCAAAGTCGGCAATAAGAGAAAAAATGCTTCATAAGAATAAAGCAAGTTTGTAGTCCTTTCTCATTTAGCACTTGTTCTGCTCTGCACTGCAAGGCAGGGATGCAGGGAAAGAGGCATGTCGGACCTGTCACAGTGATCTACTATCAGATATGATAATATCTGGTGAAACAGTGAGAAGAAAATGTTGGTTGTGCTTCTATTTCACAAACCCTAAAACTGCAGAAATAATTTATTTCTGTTGCAAAACTACTACCCACACACTCTTTCTCAGCTACAAATTTTGGCTGCCACAGAAACTCTATCTTGCCCAGTGCTCTGAAACTCAACAGTGGCACCCAGTGGCTATTCTTCATCACATCTAAGTACCTACAATATAGTAGGGGGGTTTGTGAAGCACTTGAAACCAATTTTCATTTTTGCAACCGTCTAAAAATATGGACAAATTATTCTCATTAAAAAAGGCTCTGCTATCTCTGCCTAGTTTTATAAAGTTAATTTTTTCATTTCAGTTTTCAAACTATTTCATATTCTATTCTCTTTTGTTTGTTCGGGGGGGGAGGTTATTTTTATTTTTTTAAATTTTATTTTATATGAAATCTCCTTTCTAATCAGCTGGGCATTATTCTAGCAGCCCTTCTCTGCTCTGTACAACTGTAGCTGCTGATTAATCCTTCCCCCAATTTAACTGTGCTTTAGATTGGTGTTTTAACTAGAGAAATTTAAACAGAGCACTAAAAGCAAATTCTACATTTTAAAAACTAAATTGTAACACAAATGCTAAGAAATACAGAGACTGATTGATTAGCTAAAGGAAAAAAGAAAGAGAGAGCTGCTAAACCCTTTTTATATTAAATAACGTGTTAGATCGTTCCTAGAATCCGTTAAATTCTTGTCCCAAGGAGTTCAGAGGTAAGGCAGCAAAAGTATGGGTGCTAAAAATATATGACAAAACATACATAAACCTGCACAAAGATTACATACACATCATCTGCGCATACTAAGTTGCATTTATATGTTCATTTGTTCTAGGGTTTAAAAGTTTACCATCCTCCTTGAGGTAGATCAAGCTTTAAGCTCAGGACCCAACATGCCAGATGACAACTGTGCACACGTGTTAGACACCATCAAGGAAAATCTCTTTTGACAGCCTCAGCTCTGCATTTACTGTACAAATTTGCATTTATTACCTCTATGTGAAGATGCCAGGAATATTTTTGCTTCTCTTGCTTCACATCTGATTCCCTGTAATATCTTGCTGCTGTTTTCAAAAATCTCTTGTATTTAGAGGATGACATAAGTAAAATACCTTATCATCATCAGTATTGTAACGGGACACTGGGGAAGGGCTGTGGGAGGCTTCCGAGGAGCATAAACTGGCAGGAATTGTGTGTTCTTCCCCAAATTTACAGAGCCTAATAAGCTGCCCACATTTTCAGCTGTACCGAGCAGTACAGTTCCCTGAGCACCAAAAATGGCCTGCTTGCAAAAAGTAGACAGTTCAGCTGGCTGTTCTTCAGAAGGTCGAGTGGCCAAAGCCTTTCCCCCTGGAAGCTGTACTTTTCTGATATCCACACAAGAAAATAAAAACTGACAAAGGTTTCCATGGACACTGGCTGAAATGAAACAGCGCCCTGGTGACAGCATCAGTTCTTTCTCAGAGCTTTCTCAGACTCATTGCAGGTATTGAAGGAGGTAAGCACCACACTATCTAAGCAAATAATTAATAAATTATCATCGCCTTTTTTTTTCCTCATAAACAGTGCTTCTAAAAATGTATTGAAAACAAGTTAACTCAAATAACATCAATCTGAATGGTGGCTCATGGAAAGTGTTTTCTAGGCTCACTTCATTAGATAAAAGCTTGGGTGAACAGACAAAGCTCAGGGCACATCCTTAAGGTCACTAAAAGACACTGTAAATAGAGGAAAGAATTCCAGAGCTGATGGAATTTCATCTCCATTGAGAAAATTCTCCTTTAGTCATTATGTGTTTTAATTTACAGGATGCTACTGAAAGCAACTCATTTACTTCCAACATGTGAAGCACTGCAAGAGTGGGTTTTCCAGGTGAAGCTCATCACCTTGGATCATACTCAGAAGCAATTAAAAGAGTGGCCCAGGCACTAGTGAGCAGAGGATCTGCCACGAGCATGCCAGCGGAGCACACACGGCCCCAGGTCATGGAATGAAACTGCACACCGAGCCCCTTCTCTGCAACAGCACCTGCTCCAGCATCCCCCACAAACCAGCTGGTTTGTGCATCGAAGCAAGGTGCATCAGGTAAGTGTTCTGAGAACACACCATTCTATTCAAAGTATACATAAGGATGAGATAACAACATGTTATTAAAAATACCCAGCCATATATAGGACAGAAATCTAAGAAAACGCAGAGCAAGTGTGGTTTATATAACTGCCAAATGCTTTGGACATATGGCAAAATATTGGGCAAATACCTACCCATTTTAAAAATATTTTCCTGGAAAAAAAGATGCCTCTAAATGCAGTATAACCCCTTCAAGTATATCCTACTTTAAATCAGAACCTTTTCACTGAGTGGAACACTCCTCACAGAAGAAGAAAAAAAAAAAAACAACCCAGCCAAAAGAACCAAAACACCAGGAACCAAATATGATATAGAACCTGAGGAGCTGGGACCTAAAATTACAGACTTTCTGGTAAAAGTTTGTATAATGTAACTGGCTGACATATCTGCCTGCCAAACCAGTGCTCATCTAATACGGACAGCTGAGTAAAAATTATATTATTCCAAGAAGTCCTCAATATCTTAGGTTTAGATTTTAAAAAACCCAAAAACCCAAATAAAAGAAGTCGTTCCAAGCCCCCAGAAAAAAATATTCCATTTTCTATTGAGAACCATAAATAAGAGTTACAAGCTTAAATGCCTCATTTAATCCAAATCCTAGCTCACAATGCTGGCATAGCTCTATGATCTGGGAAGATGCTCCTCAGGGCAGACAACTTCATCTCCAAACTGACACTGGTTATGTGGTCCCTTTCTACGTCAAATCACACCTATTTGCAGTTAAATCCTGGTAATTATTCTAATATCAGGAAAGGTGAAGCTGTGATTTTTTTCCAGTCTCTATTTTCAGCACTCCAACTCTCCCCAGTTGAGAACTAAGCTTTTCTTCATCTCATGTTTCAAAGGGGTTCATTAGCCTTCTTTAGCAATATATGCCACCCTTCCAAAAGCTGGGATCTCAACTGGAAAGTAGAAGTAGAAATAGAAATATATTTATAAATATATAAGTATAAATATTCATGTTACCAAGGAAAAAACCATTAACTTTCAGAAGCATGTTTTCCATATGTGACACTGCTGAGTCAAATGGTCCCTGTACTTCATATCACTTCTACACCCTCTGGCTCCTTATACTGGAATACTGAAAACCCCCAAGGTCCAGTACCTACCAGCCCTGGGCATAGGGCTCAGTTTTCACAGGAATGACAAGGTTTGGTTGGGTGAGAAGATACAGAAAGTTCACTTATCCAAAGGTCTTGAGAAATATGCAAATAAATCATCTTCAGTATTTCTTTACTGTCCACAGCAACTGTGAAGAGTAACAGAAATTCAACGATGTAGGTGTGTGCACCCGAGGGCAGGAAGGACAGCAGGTTAAGGTGCATATACCTACATCATTGCATTTGGAAAACAGCTGCTGCAATTATTTTGGAAAACGCTATGCATTTGGAATAATTATTCCAAATATTCATAGCAGTTCTTTGCTATGATTGTAACAACAAAAAAGTTATTACCTATTACTAGATATTTTTCCTCTAAAAAATTACATCACTATTGCCCTTTCCAGCATGAAAAAAAACAGTTTACAAACATCTCTCTAAAGTAAGCTTTTGTACTAGACTGTCAACCTAAAGGAATTTGACACACAGTTCCCATTGAGGGGCTGAGGATTCTTCTGAAAAGCCAAGTCCCAAACTAGCAGGGTCCCATAAATACAACTGCATTTGTAAAGACATACACAGATCCATGCTTTTCTTAAATAATAAGTGCTGACATCACAATCTCATTCAAATCTTCAAATTTAATTTAGCTCTTGCTTTGCACCAAAGCATATATAAAGAAACCCTCCATCTGTCACTGCAGGAATGACTTCTCTCCCTGAAATACCTTACATGTCCACAGCAAATAAGGCCTAAATAATGATTAATTGCTAGAGATTAGCTGTAGAAAGGGCTGTTTTAGTATCTGCATGTGTTTACTTCAGAACAAGACACTGTAATTACTCAAAATACATTAAAAAGTCCAGCGTGCATTGATAGGATTCCCAAAGGCATCCCATTGGAAGTGGAATATGCCTTCCCCAATTAAGAACCAAATGCAAAATTCAGTAGGCTTCCAAAAAGAGAGTACACACAAAAGAGCTGTTTCCTATTATGCTGATCTGTAGATGGCTATGGCATAATCTGCTTGTTAGAAGACAAATATCTTGCCAAAATTAACGTATCTAATACCTTAATCTGTTGTACATGCATTAGCCTATTAGTGGGCAAATTATGGGCAAATCCAGACAGAGACCCACACATCGTAACGGGCTTAACAAAGCCATGCAGTGACTTTCAGTATCTGCAATTAACTATGAATTACAGAGACTTCAAATGCCAACAGCTTGCTCAGTTTAAGCCTCATTTTGTTTCCATGCTGGTTTTATTGCATCTCAGAATGACCTGAGCTCTTGAGAATATGATCCAGCCTGTTCTTTCTTAGGTACGGGATGCACTAGTACTTGCAGTAGTAAGTACTCTTCTACCAGATGAAGAGGGACAGATGAATATATTAATAGGGTGAGAAGAAAGCCACACTATACCCCTAAAAACTCATGATGCTCTCACCCAGGCTCCTCTATCCTCTGAGAAACAGAGTCAAAAACATAAGGTTTTTTTCATGATTGTTAGAACTGTTATTTCTGAAGAAAGCATGGAGAAAATGACATGATGTTGGGACAATTCATGGATCTACTCATCTGTTTTCCTAGCTACTATTTCTTCCTGGACTCTGTCCATCCCTGGATGGCTGAGGACAGCGCCAGCAGTCTCAAGGAGAAGCCAGACAAGTTGCACAAAGCTCTGATCAGCTCCTCCAGTTCATGCCCTGTTAGCACAACTGCTAGGACAAACAAGCTTTATGCAGTGCACCCTGAGTCTTTAGAAATGTAAGCACAGCACTTTCACAAGTACTAAATTCACTTGCAAAAGTGAAAGTATTCAAAGTTCCAATGATGTAACTTTGCCTGTTGAAGATGTTGATTCAACATGATGGAAATGTTTCATACATCTGTATTCATATCATACTCTTAATGGTTCCAAAGGAGTTATTTAATGTCAATTAAATGCTATTATAGTGTCAAAGGGAGCTCATTTTCAATAGATATTATTATTCCTTATTACTCTGTTGCAGTACTTCTACACTTTTATTTCAATAATGGTACAGCAAAGTTAACCGACTACAAATGAACTGAAATAATGAACAAATTTCTTTTGCTCACAAAGCAAATTATACTGGCAGTTGCCTGTCTCCCTGTCCAGTCTCAAACACAGTCTCTTCTCTTTGTCCTCCAAAACTGAACAAATCAAGAGGAGTAACTCTGTAAGAAGTGTAATAATATATGAACTACTGCCTGAGGAGACCCTCTTCCTACTTGAATGATTTCTAATGATGTTTTGTCTCTTTTCTGCCTTATGCCCTTACCTACTAAAGATAAACTTAATCCTTTATGTATTTTTATTTATCAGTGTTGGATTCTCCTATCCCTTCTCTGGTTTTAAGCTCTTTCTCACTGTAAACCTTCCTCTGGTATTTCTGTAGCAATTCTCTGCTTCCATTAACAAGCCACAACAGCAGTTTTCCTCATTTCCTCGCCCCATTAATTGGAAGACCACAGTTCTACATGGCAGTCAAATGCAGCTTTTTGAGCTAAATTTGGTGTAATATCTCTTTCATTCACTCCTTGCAATGAGACTCACTAACAGATCTGTGCTCTGTACCAATTTATTTCACTACATCTGTGCTTTTTGTCAACTTTTTCTTAATAGCAGGACACACAGCTATAGACCAGTATTTGTTAACCAGTCTCCAAAGCAATGGGACTTTATTTTATTATTTATTTATAAATGCTTTCAGATTTGTCTCACATCTGTTCCATATGAATTGGCACAGAAGTGACTGACCCTTCAGTGCAACAAATGTGATTGAAAAGCATGAAGTTCTTTCCAGGTTACATCTGGTCTGATAGATGAAGGTTAGATTGACAGTAGTGAGAGAGAACAAGACTGAGCATTTCTCTTCTCCTACAAGCCCTAGAAAAGACTGGTTTAATGAGATTGTCACAATTTTTCTGTCCTGTCACTTTAAGAGACCTGTTTCACAGAAATGATTTGAATAGTTTTTTTTTTTTTGTTAACAAAATCCTCCTTTCAAATTTCATGTGTAGATGCACCTGCTTAACACAGAAATGCACTGATTCAGAGGGTGATGGGGAAGAGTTACTGAGAAGGGGTAAAAAGGGTCAGTTTTGCAGCAGAGTACTTCACTTGCAGCACAGCACTGTCCAGCACCATCTTGTTTTCTTCTAGGAATCACCATGCTTGGCAGGAGTGGAAACTGAAAACTAGGTCCCACACTGACATACCAAAATGCTTCTAAACTTGAGGTTAATTAACTACAAAGCTTGTGATTCTCCTCTCTCCTATGGCTTAGATACAGCTGCTATTGCCCCTTTTGCCTCAAGAATGCCATATATTTGAGGCTTCACAATGTGTGTGCACTATTAGGAATCGACGATGGTGTCTATTCTTGTTAACTCACATCCAATTATATGCAGTCTAAGTTTGCAACCCTAGCACTTAAGCAGGGCAATCACCTTGTTCAGATTTTGACACATTTTTCCAAAAATTCTGTCTAAAAGCTGCTTATATTCCCAAGAACTTGCTCTCAGAAGAATTTTGCACAAGACTTAGCGAATGCTCCACTGTCTTCCAATAGCTCTTGATCCAGAGATGCACATACTCTCAGTCTGTAAATGGGCCCAAGACATTTTTTGACTCTGTTCCTTATCAGCTTTTCTTTTAGTACTTTGTTTAGTACTAGTACTTTGATTTCTACTCTTTTACTAACTTAATTAACATAGGGTTTTAACTATGTTTTATGTTTAAAAAAAGTATAAATGGTAACTAGGTTGCTCAGGATATTCAAGACAACCTGTGTTTGCCTGAAAACATTCCTTCTTACAGAATGTTCAGTCATAGTAATATAAAATTTCTGGAGATGACTCAAACTTTAGCATGAATACATCTCTACACATTAAGACACAGTAAAACCAAGACACATTCAAGTGAGAAAAGAACTATATGAAATTAGAATGATAGGTGTTTGCAAAAGCAACTGTGGAACTCAGTTCTGGATACAAAATTCTGATGAAAGGGCAGTAAATCAGGAGGTCACACCAAAATATTTCTGCAGGAACAAATGCCAGAGGAATTTTGTATGTGGGCTTGCAAACAGAGATAGGGTATCATTTTCCAGAGGTGATTAAGAGTGGATGGGTAAAGAAAGATATAGGATATAACTACTAATGTCCAAACACTGAATATTTCAAGTAAAATTTCACTAATTAAACAAATGCCAATATTTTTTACTATCTCATCTGTTCTCCAGCAGGCAAGGATATACTAAGGTGATCTACAAGGTCACTTGTCTTTGGGCATTTATTCCTACGTGTGATGCAGAGTCTCACTAACATGTGCACACTAACTTTGGCTCTGTGTCTCAGAAGAGGCTCAGTCTAACATTCACAGCATTCAGACTTGAACAATTTGGACAAGCTAGCTGTTTCTTTATCATAGTAATTATAAAACTCATGGCAGATATTTTAAATTATAAAAATTTTGATCTGCCTTATGCCTTGCAGAGATTTAGCACAAGTTTTTCTAAAAACCAGTAAAAAAATAGAGGTATTGCAAGTTAGTTGGCCAAAACAAATATATAGTTCTGAGAATATTCATACTCTTTTTGTTATTAAATCTTTGAATTTGTACCTTGAGCTTTCCTTTCTAGTTTATTAATGGATTCCAAAACCTCTCATTTTAGACATGAGCTACAGCATACTACAAAAGTGACAATGGTAATCTTACCAAGGTACTTTTTCTGAAACGGAACAAAAAAAACCCAAAACAAAATAAAACAAAACAAAAAACCAGCCCAGCACTGCTTCTAGAGCTAAAGCTACAGTTTTTCTCCTAACAATTCAGATTTCATTTCTCTGTAAAGATCCAACAGACATTGTGAGGTTAAGCCACAGTAAAGAGGGCTCCCTCAGTCAGCTCCAGATTTAAAAGTAGCTTTTTTGTTGGTTTGTGTTTTATTTTTTTTTTCCTAGCTTGCTGTCAACCGTTAGACAGCCAAGCACTCCCAATGCTTCCCTATTCTTCCCGTGTCAGTGGTAAAAATGTTCTATTAATATAAAAATGAAAGTAGGAAGTAGCTCTGATGCAAGTTGCCTTTGCACATCTCTGTCACGAGAACAGAGGAGTAGAACGATCTTCTGTACAGTCAGAAACCAGATGAAATAACTAAGAAAAACCTCCTCAGAACAGCTCAAAGGGATTTGCTGAATAAAGAAGGCAGTCATGCTGCTTCCCTGACATTTCATGAAAAGATGACCTCTCTGAAGATTTCCTGTGAACAAACACAATTGTTCCAACCAGAATCCAAAACATCAAGATTGCAAAAAGGCAAAAAGACAAAAGATTTTAACTGAGTCTGTATTTAATGCCTTGAAATTCTGGTTTAGCAGAAATATCATTATTGCTTTTTGAGTCTTCACTAGGAAAAAAGGTAGCGCATTTACAGAGAATGCATGCACAGTCACAATACCAAACTTACTGCAAATGCTTTTAAGAAACTCACCATATGTGTTAAAAACAATTTCTTGAAAGAATTGTGTAAACTTACAACTGAAATTCTATAAAGTTTGCTTTTTTTCTCATATGCTGAAGGACCATTCAGACCATACTCTCACCTTTACTGCTGCCTATCTTTTTGGAGACAACAGTAATCCCAGAACCATAGAATAGTTTGGGTTGGAAGGGACCTTAATAGCCCATCTAGTTCCAACTCCCCTGCCATGGGCAGCGACACCTTCCACTAGACCAGGCTGCTCAGAGCCTCATCCAACCTGGCCTTGAATACTTCCTCAGATGGGGCACCCATAACTTCTCTGGGCACCCAGTCCCAGTGCCTCATCACCTTTGCAGTAAAGAATTTTTTCCCTGCATCTAATCTAAATCTACCCTCTTTCAGCTGAAAGCCATTCCCCCTTGTCCTATCACTTCACAGGAGAGATGCTCCAGCCCTCTGACTATCCTTGTGGCCCTCCCCTGGACTTGCTCAAACAGATCCATGTTCTCCTTATACTGAGGACCGCAGAGCTGGATACAGCACTCCAGGTGTGGTCTCACCAGAGCAGAATCCCCTCCCTTGACCTGCTGGCCACACTGCTTTCGCTGTAGTCCAGGATACAGTTGGCATTCTGGGCTACAAACGCAAATTGCCAGGTCACATCAAGCTTTGCATCAACCCATACGCCCAAGAGCTTCTCCCCAGGACTGTTCTCAATCCATTCCCTGGCCAGCCTGTATCTGTCCTTGGTATTGTCCTGACCCAAGTGCAGGACCTTGACCTTGGCCTTGTTGAACTTCATCAGGTTCACATGGACCTTCCTCTCAAGCTTGTCAAGGTCCCTATGGACGGCATCCATTCTCTCCAGTGCATCTACCACACCATGTGCCTTAGCATAGTTTCCAGGAGGGTCTGCTCCATGACCTCACTGGGCACAGAGCTGAGGCTGACTGGCCTGTAATTCCCCAGGTCATCCTAAATTCCTTTTTTAAAAATCGGTGTATAATCTTTAAAACTGTTCTTGTAAAACATAAGTTTTTCAAGAGTTCCTTTAAGCTTCTACTTGTATCAAAGCATACTAGCTAAGTCCTAGCAAACTGGTCAAACTGTTGGCATTTGGTACTACAGAACACAGAATACAGAACACTATCAAGAAAGATGATTCAATTAAACTTATTCAATTATCACCAGAAAGTCAGGTTTCTGATACATGGAATGTATATTATTTTAAGTTATTACTACTGAATATCTGCAGCAACGGTAATGTTTTATTGTAATACATGGCGATCTCCAAATATCTCAGGTCAACATGACTCAGAAGGCTAGAAGGAAAGTGAAAGAAAAACATGCCAATAATCATAACAGTGGTTTCAGTATCTGTTGATCTACCTGGTTTCCCATGGTAATCTTTCATTATAAGACTGCAAATTACTAATGTATATTCTTTCTTCCTCATTATGGGCCTCAATTTTGTGAAAACCTCTCCAATTTATAACGAGCAGGTTACCCTTTAGATTCAATGCAAAATGAATGATCTCGAGACAATGAATCTCCTGTAGCTCAAATCTCTTTTAGCCACATAATTTGACAACAATATTATTACAGGAATATTTCTGGTTTTATTCTTGTGAAAAGCAGTATCAAGGAAAAATCCAAAGAGACTGACAAGCAGTACATATAATGCACAAGCAAATATAAACTTGAAGAAAACAACAACTCAGTAGTAATGAAACACATTGCCACAGCATCTAGACATAGAGTTCAAAAGCAAGGTCACAAACATCTACTCTGTTCTGGTGAGAAGGAAAAACTTTATGTTTCAATGGCTTTAAGCCAGCCATGAACAAATAGGATGACATTAAAATATATATAAACTTCAAGATTAACCTACCCTTTAAACATAAGCTTGACTGTACTTCCTTTTAAAGCATCTGTGATGTTTCAACATCACAGAAAGAACTTCTGTACTAGACCTGGTACATCATAATGCTCAAAGGTCTTGAAAAATACTGCTTCCTTTGATTTTCACATTGGAAAGTAAACCAAATGGTATGTGCGGAATATCTATGCTACTTATTATCCAATGTGTATTTTTTGCATCTTTTTATATGTTGAGAGTGCTGGTTGAGCTCCTTTTAAATGCAAAGGAGAACGTAAAGCTGTTTATGCGTGTGAAAATGCATCCATTGATAGGATTGTTATGGTGCCTCTGGAGCATTAACTTTTTATTTCCCCCTGAATTTTTGCCCCTGAAAATAAAGCTTTGTTACAAGATTTGACTCCCTAAGGCCATCTCACTGCTAAATAAGAAATCTAGATTCACATCTGTACCTTATAGTATAAAATGGTATGACTGAAGCTTGGAGCAATTCCTCCCTGGAGTTTCTGCTTTAGGATTTTTCTTCTCTCTCTAGCATGAACATCTCTGAACTAGTTTGTATTATGAGGCAGTAGATGAGTCCAGTACCTAAGAACAAACAAGAGTTCTAGTCCCAGCCATGCACTGAAGTCTGAGGCAATGAGAGACCTAAGGCTTCCCCACCTCTAGGAGGTTCCAGCTAAATTCAGTCTATAGGTCTGAGCCCAGAGATGAAATACAGAAGCATAACATTATAGAACAGAGCCAACATGTATGGGTTTAAGTTTTCATTCTTTAAAACGTTACCATCTGGAATGCCTGAACCACTAGTATTCTTTCAAAAACACAAACGGGCACTTCCCTGCAAAGACTCTCCAAAGCCTGCCAGTCATTTCTTCCTCCTTTGTCCTCACTGGTAAGATTTGAGCATCTTTACTGGCTCAGCCAAACAGAGGTTTCATAAGGATAAACACAGTAGAGACTGATGAATACAATGGTCAGACTGGTAACAATTTCTGGTTTTCATATGGTTGGATTCTGCCTTTGGGGTGCTGCCTAAAATCAGGGAAAACAAGATTATGAAAAATTTGGAGCTTGTAGCTCTTCCATGCCTTTGCTCTCTGAGCTTCAATTGGCATAGCTGTTCCTTGTGCCTTTTTGTTCTGAACCAGTGAGGAAGCATTTATTTTCAGGGTGTTAAAGACATATCAAAGTGCTGACATAAGCTGAGTGTTCCACATTGACATTTAGGGGATTGGAGAGTATCAGGCTAAAGCTCTTCTGTGTCTAGGGAGACTTATTTCAGAAGCATGCTTGTATCATGTGTTCACTGAATTAGTCCTAGAGAGTTCTTCTAGATGCATTCCTAAAACTGCTAGTGCACTTAAGATAGAGGAAGGTTGTTCTGCCAGCAAAACTAATGAATAATATATTAATCAATTAGAACTTTTATGGGATAGGTAATTATCTGGACCTTTAAGAAGGAACTAGAATATCTATCATCACCTTCAAATTGTTGACATCTGGAGTCAGACTTACAAATCCTGATACAGCTACTACAGATGAACCAAATTTTAAAGGGCCCTTAATTATGAACCACAAATAGTCTAAAAACTATCCAAAAGACTTTTTTTTATCCCTTTTCATGGAATCACTACACTTTTGTCTATAAAGATGACAAATTATTCTAATCAGAACACAAATATAATAGAATTTCAAGTGTTTTTCCAAATAATCTTCCTCCAGTAATAGGCAGTAATCATCTGCTACAACTATGTATGGCTAGAATTATTAAATACAAACGTGTAATGTCAATGTTTAATTTTCCCTGTTCCTTTTGTAAAACATGCAGAAAGATTAACATTTTAGAGAACCCATACTAAAGATACATGGCAGAAACACTCTTACACTGTCAGATTAATGCAAAAGAAAACCTGACTCTCATATTCTGGTCTTTTTACTTTTACGCTATTTTATTTGGATTTAAGTAGCAGTGTGATGTTTCTGTTCCACCTACCTGTCATCCTTGGAGCAGATTTTCAAATCCATTAACCTGATTAGTCAAAGTAAATGGTAGCTTGAATAGTAATTTAAACACAGCATAATGTAATTTGGAGAATAGAGAGTTTAGTTTTAATGACAGTGCAGAGTATATGTCTCTTATACGTAGTAAAACAGGCACAAGCATTTTAAACTCTAAGGCTAGTTCTGTGTATTAATTTAGACCTAGACAGAAATGATTAGGGAAGTTATACTCTCCAAAAATAGATTTTAGGTAGTAATGCCAAAGATGTTTATTTTTAAAAATGTACGAATACATCTCAAATGTATTAAGATTTAAAGATGATTTTGGGCAGACTATTCTCATTTTTGGGGAGAACTTTCCCAGAGACAAAATAAGTAATGAAAATAACGTGGAACATCAACACATCTTTCATGTCATCCTTGGGCGGAGACACCACATGCAACCCTGTGGTCCCCTCTGCCAACCTGAGGTGACATATGGTGACATACAAGTGGCTGCCTGAATCCGTCAGGAAATGTTGGACTGCAGTAATTTTAAGTTTCTGGCCACATGGAAGTCAGGATATAAGCCAAATTCATGTTAATAGCAGTTTCAAGTGGGAAAAAAAAAAAGGGGGGGGGGGGGGTTCCTATAAAAAAATCAAGACAATGCAAAAAAACCTTGTGTCTGGAGCTTTATTTCCAGCAACACCACTTGTCGTGGGCCCTGCTCTGCCTGTTGTTTCAGATCTCTTCACCCACTGCACAGAGTCTGTGCAAGCACTCTTCACTAGGATCAGGGGGTTATTTTTACAGCACTTCTACTCACTAGGGACATCAGATACATCAGATACATCAGAGATCTTAGGACCATGCGCAAAATCTACTTTGGTAGCCTCATGAACTCTGGAAGCAGAACCAGAAAAACAGAGGCCTCGGTGGTTCCTCAGGTAAAATTTTCTTCTACTTCTAAGTTCTTTTTAAGGAGACCTTTCAGAGATCTTGCATTGCAAACTCTTTCGCCTTGCATCAGGACATTGGCCTAAATACAACTATCCTCTAAAATTTGGTTTAAAGCTAAATTTAAGATAAAAAAAAAAAGACGGTGCTAAAAAAAAAAAAAAATCTATTTTTAGGCTCCATAATGGATATAAATACTCACAGTTACTCAAGACACAGAAGATCCCACCCCACTCCAAAGAATACAGTGCCTAATTTTTTTTCCCTTTTGTAATAGTCATTGATTTTTTATTAGAAGCAGTTTTATTGTAGTCTTTAGAAATTTGCACTGAGATCATCCCAGCAGATCTGTAGAGCAGTTTTTTCCCAAAAGAGAAATAAATTACTGTCTGGTATATCTAAGGTCTCATACAATGTTGGAAGCACAGGCTTTTAAGAAAGGTATTTGTGTAAAAATCTGGTAGTTTTAGCCACTGGTCTCTGAGGTTTTCATAAAATTATGATACACTTAATTATGTTTCAGGAAATCATAAAAACTCAGAAGCAGATTAAAGCAAACAATGGAGCTTTTAATAACCAAGAGAAGTATGAAAGATAAAGAACTTCAAGGAACAAAGGATGGCACTTGAGCCAAGATGCAATAGAACAGGAGACTTCTAAAAAAAAAAAAACCCAAAAAACAACAGAAACCAAACCAAACAAAAAAAACCAACAAACAGGGAAAAGGCTTTGTATGAAGTCTTTTCCAGGAATCCTGCAGAGTTGCTCAGATTTTATATAGAGATCCCATATCAGAGGATTACTAATCCCTGTCATCATTTTACCAGAAGAGGTAAGAATACTCACTAGGCTTCTTCTGTCGAATGAGCCTTCAAGGATCTATTTCTTCCTAAGATACAATTATAAAGAGTGCTGTTTCTTTCCAGTGTAAGATTGTTGGAGTCTCCAATCTGGATACTTCAAGAGCTCTCCTGAACAGATTCAATTTTGAGTTGTAAGGGGATAAGAAAGGTCAAGTATGTCAAACGCAAGATATTTTAAAATCATAAAATAAGAAACAGCTGAGAAATAACAGAGCAATTAACTAAATTAATATATTCATATTCTACTAATTAACAATATTTCTCATTAAAATTTTCAAGGGCATATATTTAAGAATGTAAACCTGCAATCCTTAGACAATGCTAGTATGGGAGTGGACAGAGAAATCAAAGCTTTATGCTACGCCTGTGTAGCAGGTCACACCGGTGACAGCTGTCTCACAAAGGCTTCCCTTTACTCATCACAGAATAGCTCAGAATAAACAAATCTCCATTGACAGTGATGCTACTGGAAAAGACACTGAAATCCAGGTGAAAATATGGCCCACAGGAAACCTGTGAGGCTTCAGAGACTGTTCTCATTCCAGCAGGCTGTAACTGGCACCTTTCACATTTCTAGCTGTAACCACAAACCAAGTAGGAGACTGGAGAGACTCAACTCACTCCAGCAAAAAGGCCCAGACCACAACAGTTAAGAGCCACATCGAGCAACCAACAAGTTTTCACGACAATAAGTGCCCTGCTCTTCCAGCTTCTTGTGTTACTCAAGAGCCCGAGACTGCTCTTGAGCACACATTTTTTGTAACAGGAACAAAGTTAGGATGCCAAATGCGGTGCAGTCAGTAAGACTTCCAGAACCTGAAGAGTTAATTACTTCTCAGGTAAATCAATCTTTCTCCCTATTTTAATCTGTTCTGGAAGACAAAGAAGTTGCTGAAAGAAACACGCTTGCATTACGTGTCTACTGAAACAAAGGATATAAATATCTGTCAGCTTCACCCAAACAGTCCTGGTTAGCCTTCTACTTACTGTTTCCTCAACTCAGCAAGGCAGTTACAAAAGTCACACAGATAATTTATATTATAGATTTATAAATTACAGTATTATCAAAGTCAATTTAATTTGATTTATCTGTGTGGAAGTCCACATCTCAGATGCAGGTGGTATCCACAGTGAGAAATACATCCGACCCACCTTACAAAGGGAGGTTTGAGTAAGGTGCTTTTAAGAAGGTAGCTGCTGTGTTTTCAGACTCTACTGAGAAATCTTTCCATCTTCATGAATCATTAAGAGTACTCATGGAGCACAGCACTCAGACTTTCTGCTCAAGCCCTAACATTTGCTACTTAGCTACTCTTCAGCAGATGATTACTATTATTAGGTTTTGAAGAATGTATGATTGTCTATTTTATTTGTGACCTGTAGTGGATCTAACTATGGTTTCCTGCAATATGGTAGTTGTTAAAATTATTTCCTTAAACTGCTGCACTGAATATCTCTAATTGATTATAAATGTGATGATCATAAGCTGTCAGATTCTTCTCTCTAAAGGTCTGCCTGATTTAACATATGAATGACCAGATTACAATACAATTTTTTTCACAAGCTGATTAAGAAAATCTATATTATACATAAAATAGCATCTTCCACAGCAACAGTATATATGAAAAATTATAGATAAATATCACAACCTTTCTATAACAATGACTTTATAAATTAAGCGTATCATTTAAGACACATTGTCCTTTTCTAGTTATGTTTCAGAATGGACAAATGGGGGTGGCAGTATTTTTTTACATCAATTACTTTTTCACCTACTTCAAAATATCATTGCATAAAATCTTAAAACAAAACGAAAAGAAAAAACAAAACCAAAACCAACCTCCAAAGCATACACCTCTGCTATTGCTTTTCTGGGTTTTATGGACTAATGTTAATGCAACATTAAATAACATTAGAATTACCTAATGCTGACAACCATAATTAATGAACACTGTGTCACTGAAAAAGGAAAATAGGATTGTGAAAGAAATTAAAGGCAAAAAAAATTACTAAGTACCAGAAATTCATCCCTTTATACATTGTTTAGTACCAGAAAAGGATCATGAGTGATTAACTACATCAGTATTATACCTGATATTTGGGTAACTACTTTAAAATATCAAACACAAGAATATTTTCTTTCTCTTTTTTTGTTGTTGTTGAGAATGAATCTTCTCCTAATATCCAAACATCCGAGCTAGTTCAAACAGATGATTTTTTCCCGTCCCACACACAGCCTTCTCAGAGAACAATCAATCACTTTAGAAGACTATTCTGCATTTTTAAAGTTCTGCTCATATTCTGTGGAGTCTTCTTTTATATAAAACAAAACAACTGTAATCCATTAATCTTTCCTTATGTATTACTTTCTTTAAATTGCCTGTTGCTCTTCGTGGTGTTTCAATGGAATTCATTCAACTGATTAGGATTTTCTTTAAAAAAGGGGCTCGAAATCTGGACAAAGCCTTCGACCTAAATGCAAACTGGAGTTCTAATAATATATCCTTAGAAGGCAATTACCCTAGTTTGCCCACTATCAGCTTATTAACTTATTTAGGAGATTCAGACAAAGTACAAAGAATGATCTTACTCCTCAGCACTACTTACACTTTAGTGTTTATTTTCCCATTTACAGCGTTTTGTATTTTCAGGGACTGTCCTTCAATTTGTCAAAATTATTATCCCATAACAAAAAATGTTTACAACTCCTTCCAAACTGGCATCATTCACAAATGCCAAGCTCCACTAAGGCCTTTAAAATAAAAATAAAACACTAGATCTGGATATTAACCTTGGTGCAAAAAGAAACCGCTGACAATTACTCCTTGACATTGGTTTTCCAACCAGATGTATCTTTGCTTTTTCATGGTTCATCTTGCAACATACCCTAATTTGCTTAGGAAAAACAGTCAGATCCCTATCCAAACTGAGGTACTGACAAGTTATTCTCCAGACCACATATTCCAGCATGGAAAAGAACTCATCTACCTCCCCTGAAGGATAATCGTGCCAAAGCACCACCAAAAGAGCTGACAGTAATGGCTCTGCCATCAGGACTATTACGTTCAACTCAATAAAAGCAAAATTTCTTTTTCATGCTAATGAAGGCGTCCACTGCAAGCAAACCAGTTTTCAGCATCTATTACATCTATATGAGCTGGTGTCATTTTTAAAAGGAAAAGTAACTTAGCATAAAGGAAAGAATACCTCTCTTCATCGACTCAAACTCATATGACACAAATATTGCTCATCACCTGTATTTGACAGGCATTTTAAGAACAGGCACATATTATCTACATCTCCAGCTATAAACTGGGCAGCCTTTTTCATCAGCTGAAGGTTATACTTCATTTATTTTGGCTAAATGCTACATTCTCTCAATCAAAATGAAAAAATACGACAATGGACAAGATTCCTTTGGGTGCCAGGGAGGAGTACAATGGTATATCAAAGTAAAAATGGAAATAAACTCCATTTGGGATGCTTCATTATCCCACTAAAATACAATTCCCATTTCAACAACAGGGATCCCAGTCCAAATTTGTTCTTATAAAAGAATAATCCCACCATGTCTTTACATGCCAGGTTTTTTACTTTTAATAAAATCTACCCACCAAAATAAAAAATTACTCATGTTCTTCTGCCTTGAATTACTTCACATTTCACGGGCAGACAATCAAATCTAACTCTAGATGGTTGCATAGCTGTGATCATGTCATACAGTGTAAGAATAAACACAGAAATGAGCAAGGAAGGATAAAACCTCAGAAACCCTTTTTGTGGCTTAGTCCTTTCATCAGATAACACAAAAGTAAAAAAGGATGATATGCTGGAGAGCATCTTAAAATGCTACTGGAATATTTGGTAAGATAACTATTCATTTGCAGCAGAGATCTATTAGTGTCTATCTATCTTCTACACTCTTCATAAGAACAGATTGGAAACAAATTGCTACAGTGACTTCAATTAAGTATAATTGCAGGTTTTTCAGATATAGTTTCACCCTTCAAGGTATGTATGTACGTGGTGCATAAAGCCACAGCTAACTTCTTACTCCCACTGCATCCATTTAGGTACAGGAGTTACTTAAGAACTGAAATATTCAATAAAGAATGCAAACTCTACTGGAGTTTATCTGCACAGAAAGGCAAAAGGTGCATAGTATTATACAGTTACCATCATTAGCTCTTCATCTTGCATTATTCTGTGCCTTCTCAGTGCACTTACTGCCTAGTATGCAGAATGAGGTTTAAGATGTCACAAACTCTGTGCAACTATTTAACAGACTGAGACAGGTTTATATCAAAATAACATTCTGAACACTAATGAAGAGAATAAAAATTCTCATTCACTTTCATCTTCCCCTTACTATTGACAGCTGCATTTTCTAGACTACCAACAGAACTGTAAATTAATCTAAATACTTCACTTTGATCTGTGGTTATCCAAACACGTGAGACAACAGTCAATGACAGGATGGCCGTCTCTGACTTGTAGGATAACCATCTACCTTACTTTGATTTACTCACAAGGTACAGGGAACAGCAAGTCTGATGAGAGTGGTATTACTGTTACAAGGTTTCCCATTTTATGCTTCCTATCCTCAAAACCAAATATGAATTTGCAGGGCTGTGAGGCAGTTTCTGTTCTGCCTTAAACTGGACCCAGTGCAAGCAGCTGTGGTGTAAGATACAACGTACGGCACCTGGCATTGTCTCTCCTCTTGGGAAATCCTGCTCAAGGGCACGATCTGCAAACCAGACCATTTCAGAGTCGCACCATTTCACATTAGAAAAGGTGAAGGATCTCAAAGCACATCTTTTCTTGTACCACTCTGGATAGTTTTGGACCAAACGAGCACCTGGCCCTTAGGGCTGCAGACTCTGTATCCTTCTGCTTGACACAATTGCTTCCAGCCTGAAAACACAGCAACTCTATAGTTTATAGTTGACAGACTGCAAAGAATTTCCCAGAAATGCATTTGCAAATATTAAATTCCCCCTATGGGTTAGTCAAAGGAAGAAGAATCGTCTAAATTTCAAGTAAGAATTTTTCCTAACTTGCCCAGATCCAGGCCTTTACAGGCTCTAAGCTCATCTATTCAGCTTCCTCCTCTGTTGTCCGGGGGAAAAAAATTCCTCCAGTTAACAGATCAGATCTATCCATTACATCCTGTGTAAGAAGAATTTATGGCTTCTGCTGAAGACAAAAAAAAGGAAAAAAAAAAAATCAGGATTTCAGTAATTGATAAACTATGATGTATTTCACATAAAATTTTGCTGGAACATATTTCTGCAAAATTTCATAAATTACACTATGCTACTCTATTCAATTATCTCCATCAAGCCATATTTACTCTCACCAAGAGTATTTGCTCCAAAGTAAAGCGCTTGATATCCGAGCTCTTAAGCATTTGCCAGGTGAATGAAAAGTATCACGTGGCTAAAAAAACCTGCATGCAACACTTCCTCCACTTCAATGAGAGACAGGTAGCCTACCAAAAATTCTGAAAATCTTTTCACAAAGAAGGATTGTTTTTGTACAAAATTGTAAAGGTAAAAATAGCAGATTAGGAGTATGTTATACAGCGAAACATTCCACTTAACAGGCCCTGTAGCAGATAAGCATATACCCACACGACAGCATGGGGTATCTGCAGGGTAACATGGTTCCCCTAGTAAGATATCCAGGAACATGAAAAGCACAAGCATATCCAAAACAGGTCCCACATGCACTCACATGAAGCCTTAAATAAGTCTCTGCAAAATTATGCGTGAAGAAAGTCAAGAGATGTCTCCCTGATTCTGTGAGATCATTGCTCCAAATCTGTGACTGGGACCTGCGTGTCCTAATGAGCATTTAGAAAGGACAGGGCTGAGTCCTCCTAATACCCCGATCTCCTCGAACTCTGGGGTGTAATGGCAAAGAGTAGGAGAGCACTGTGCCCAGCGAGCCACCTCCTCCCTGGCTGCCCACAACAACTCAGGTGAGTTTTGACGTGACAGGAACAACGAGTGGATGTAACCTCACACTCGGGCAGGGTAAGCGGTTGAAGATGTACCCTTTTTACTACATTTTCTTAAGCATACAGTATTGTAATTCAAAGAAACCCTCTGCTTTTCTCCTCCCTGAAATTTAAAATTACAAATGGTGACACCAAGCTCATCTTTGTGTACATTTAAAATGGGAATTTGTAATATGACAAATACCTCAGAATGCTTCAAATATATGCTGCATACGAACAGAAAGAAAAAGAATAGTTTCCTTGTCAACAGCATGGAACATACTGGATGAGATCAGGATTAAGGCTGTCAAAACCTGTCAACAGCATGTAGTATTTTCTGTGTTCCATTGCATATATTTCCACGTATCATTGCAAATCCAGATAATATCCTCAATGACTACAGACCAGATCTGGGATTTGAAAATGTCAAAAAATGGCTGTGCCCTGATCATAAGCAGAACAGTTTATAAAACATGCATTGCCTATGAGAAAACCTCTGCAATGCTTTGTACTTACTAAACTCAGAATTTTATAAAAATTTGAATCAGCAATTAAAAAGGAAAAATCTGTTTGTTTCTTCTTTATTGCCTGAATCAAAAGTAATCTGCATGCAAGAGTACTCATAACTGCATGTAGGAGTAGAGCATGTATCAGCAGCTAATGAACAATATGACTTGCAATGATGACAAAGTTGATACAGAATTGTCCATCAGTTTTGTAGGACTCAAATAATTGTGATCCACAGGCAGCCTTCAGAACACAGCTCTTTGCACAGTATTTGTCTGATCTCAGGAGCACGACATGAGTAGCTCTGAAATAAAATTTTGGGTTCAAGTCAGATAATCTGATCTTTTCTGCCACTATATCCTTTGCCTCAGAAGTAGTCTCTGAAACCACTGACTTTTATGAGCATTTCAGTTGCTCCAGGACTAAACAGCTCATGTGTGATCAATGACTAACATTTCTAGCAATAATGTGGGTGCTGAAATGCATTCTTCGACAAAAAGTATTACAATTAATAGCGAAAACAATAATTTCTATTGCTTCTTTAACCATTAAGAACTAAGTGCTACATACATGACACTGAAAACAGCAAGTATTTTTTGTCCCTTGCTACCACCAACACAGTCAGTGTTATCAACAGAAATGTGAAAAGCTGCCTTAGCACCGCCCATCCCAGTATATGCTCTGTTCAGCACTTCATCCCATCACTTTGTCATCCAAGAATACACAATGAAGTAAATACTCCTCCTCTCTGGATGCATGAGAGATGCTTTCCTACTCTGGAGTTAGGAGAAGTACTTTTACACTGAGAGGTACTCTTCATTTGAGAAGAGGGAAAAATTACTATTTTGATGGAGAACACCTCTCTCTCTCAAGGTCAAAGAAAATGCTTTCCTCTGCTGAGCGAAAAAGCTGATCTAGGAATACTTAGGCCACTGCCAGCAAGTTTGAAAAATAAGTTATTTTGACACATATAGGTCTATTAACTGAAAAAAGCTCAAGCTGGCTCTAACCTTGGGAAGGGACCCAGAGCAGCACATTTATTACAGTTCTTATGATGAAGAACTAATGTTAACTGTACGTGTTGGTACATCATCAGGCAAGTGATTGCACAGGACTAACATTTCAATCAGAACAGCATGACAGTTAAAAGTACAATAAGCAGTCAGTAATTTTCAGTATTGTTACCCATCTTGTGATTTAAATGGAAATACTGCAGAACAGCATAAATTATATACAAAGAAATTGTTACCCAAGTAAACAGAAGCTTCTAGAAAGCTTTATTTAGGGACAGCTTTTTTGAAAAAAAAAAAATCTGCTTTCATTTTATATAGGAAGACATATTATGTTTGCCCCTTAACTAAACATCAGCAGGTCTTCCATAATCTCACATATTATTGCAAGAGTTATGAAGGTAAAATTGAATTCAACTCAATTTCTACATCTGAATGTGTTTTGAGAGCATAAGCTGAATAAATGTGGCTAATAACAGATATGAAAACAGAAGCCTTATGCACTGACAGCTAACCAGTAAGTCATTGCAGATGAATGAGCCACATGTCAATCTAAAAGGCTTGATATTCATGCCTGTAGTGGCTTGACCTTGGCTGGACACCAGGTGCTCATTAAGTTGCTCTGTCACTCCTGCCCTCAGCAGGAAGGTGGAGGGAGGGATAAAATAAGATGGTAAAAACTCGTGGGTCAAGTTAAAGGCAGTTTAATAAAAGCAAAGGCCACATGCAGAAGCAAAAAGGAAAAAAAAATTATTAATTCTCTACTTCCCATCAACAAGCAATGCCCAGCCACTTCCCAGTAAGTAGGGTTTCAGTACACACAGTGGTCACTCCAGAAGACAAATGCTGTAGCAACGAATGCGCCTGACTCCCCTCCTCTTATTGGTGAGCAGACAACTTAAGACATGGAATATGCCTTTGGTCAGCTGGGGTCAGCTGTCCTGGCTATTCCCCTCCCAAGATCTTGCCCACCCTCAGCCTACTGCTAAGAGGGGAGTGCTGGAGAGACAGCCTTGATGCTGCACCAGCACTGCTCAGCTGTAGCCAAAACACTGGTGTGTGAGCAACACCTTTACAGGTACCAGTGCAGCTCTGTGAGGGCTACGATGTGGAGATCTAACTCCATCTCAGCCAGACCCAAAGCAATGCAAATAAACAAGACTGCCCTGGCTGATAATTGCTCTCTTTCCTTAGCCAATCCCAAACCACTTGTACTTCTACTTGTGTTTTAGGCAGATTTTTCTTGTGCCTCCTTGATTCTGTTTGCAGGACTTAGGCTAGGCTGCTTGTAAAGAACCAAGTGATGATTTCACATGTAAAACACTGTGGAAATCTTAGTTATCTGTTTGAGAGACAGTATTTGCATGTAAAAGATGACATTTAGCAGACGATAGCTGCTCATCTGATACATAGTAACATTTTATTACATGAAAACAAACAAAAAAAATTCTGCTGTATAAAGAAAAATTATTCCTCTGAATGAAAGGCTCTGAATTTTCAACAAAATTCTGAAGTTAAAAGAGATTGTTTTTCTATATAATTAAGTATAAAACATAATCCTAAATTATTTAGAAAGCTTCATGAATCTTTAAAATTCATAAATATATGACATACTTATTTCAAGAACTGTTATAACAAGTACTGTTAATTTCTCTGTTTTGATTAACAACTATGAGAAAGATTAAAAAGCTTGCTTCCCCCCCTGGCACTTTATTCCCAGGCACAATTCCACTTACTCAAGTAAGCTGTACCACTTGAAGTGGAGATTTATATTCTAGTTTTCACAAGTTCCAGACATTTTGCAAAAAGAAAAAGTGGAAGCATCTGAGTCTTTGCATACATTTAGCAGGTTTCATTCTTTTCTGATGCATTCTAAAGCATTATTACGTATGTATGTCTACATATTTCTGTGTTTGTGTATGCCTGCATACATACATATAAATCAGTGTCTAAATGTGTGTGTAAGCATGTGCTGTAAGAAGTACATAAACATACTTTTAAAAACATATATGGAATGCAAATCAAGCTTGCTTAACACAGAGTAATAATATTTTTGATGGCAAATAGTACTAAAATGAAAGGCACAGGAAGCCTGCATATAAAAATGCATGGAAAGAAAATACTTAAAAGTAATCAGCAATTATTTTCACTATCTGAATGATAGTATTTTCCACTTTGAGCACACCTGTACACAGGCACATGCACACAGTGAGACATGGGACATCCTAGTTCACTCTAATTTCCCACATTTTCCTTACTACCACTATTGCCCTATCACATTCTCTCTCTTCTGTGAGGAGAAGCAAATGCCATTTAGCCAGTAATAGACTAGAGCGACATTGTAAATAAAATAATGTTTTAAGCTGCCAAGCTTGAACAGTACCTCAGTCCCTGACTAGACACAAGTAACGTGGGTCATCTGCAACTAATACGGGTCATGCCCTCAGGAGCGAAAATACCCTGCTGCCTACTCTGACCAGCAATAACGTTATGGCCTCCCAGTGTTCATTCCTTTCACACACAGGACTTGTTTCACACTTTTTTAACACGGAAGACAACCGGGCCTCTGATAATTATTTTTTGCCATCCCCAACAACCAGACTGCAAAAGCTTGAAGTCTGCAAGGACTCGCCAGTTATTGAAAAGAACCAGAAATTACTTGAGTGACAGTGTGCCACAGTATCATATTTGTGGAATGATTCATCCTGAAATGTTCTTTTTCACTTTTGTTCTCTCACATCTGTTATGGGGGAAAAAAAAAAAAAAAAAAATCAGTGCTATTATATTATTTCACTAACTTTACCTTTTGTTACAGAGTGCTTTGGGTGTTCTTCTACAACTTTTGTGCATTGCATATTTGGATTCTCCATGATATAATTACTAATTAAGATATATAAAAATGGAGGAGTAGAAATGTTAGAAAACTCATAAGAAGTAGAAAAGCATGTAATGAACAAGTAGGTGGTTTATTTTTCCCAGACTGAGATTCTACAATAAACTCTTTCAGATGAACCATTAGTTTCAGTGATTTTCACACCATTTCATTGTAGTTTTAAAGGGGGGGGGGAGCTATTTTTAGTAACAAACATGACATAAGAACCAGAATTCAGTATGGAAATGGGAAACAACAAAACTAGATTACAAACCATTCAAAAATTCCCTGTACAAGAAGGTATTACAATAAGAGACTGGGTATCAAATGCTCAATACCTGAATCTATACATAATACAGAAGCACAAAAGCTCTCCAAGAGAAGTGGGTAAAGACACAAGTATTTTACAAGATGCAATACTTCAGAAAAATACTCAGAAGTCAGGATTCAAAGGTAATTGCAAAGCAACAGTCACAAAATCTTGGAAAAGTTTACATCAGAAATTATGGTAGACAGACCGAAAATAAAGGAAAACAATAAAAAAGGAAAACCCATCAAAAACTGCCATCTCACAGGAATCTTTTGAATTCATTTTTTAAAAACACTAGACTTCAGAGTGTACATGCACATCCCCTAATCCAACAAATTACTTAAAAATGTGCTTTGAATTTATGAAGCCCACTTTCTCAGTAGTCCTTAAGTTGCTTCACAGTTGAAAACAAAACCCATCAAAAACTGCAGCAGGGTGGGTGGTAAAGCTGTTATCCTTTATCGGGTTGCAAAATGAGGGAAAAAAAATACAACCCTAAGTGAAGAATATGACCTGAAATATTCTGAAACCATAGTGACACAGAAGTCTATCTGCCCATTTCATTTCTGTATACTTATGAAATAAGGCTTACTACAATAAGTTTGGCTCCTCAATTAACAATGCAAAACATAAATATACTGCCCAGTAATACAATAATTATTAATCAATGTCTCATCTTCCCAAACTTAGCCAAAGCTATGCTGCAGCATTAACAAATCATATGCATCCTAAGGCCAAGAAACATAATTTTAATGAATCACCAGTGTGGGGCTCATGCCCCTATGGCAGAGTGAAAGCTCCCATGACAAGCACACCCTCATTCACTCACCCAAACCTTTCAAAGCAGTTTTAAACAGATGGTCTGTAAAATCCATTACTTTCATATCATCAGAATTTTTTTCCTCCATTAGGACATGGCTCTTGCTTCTAACCTATATAGGTTAGAACAAAATAATGAAACATTATTCAGGGAAGAAGTTATTTTGAGTAGGTTATTTAAAGGTCTCAAACATCTTATTTTCCTTTCCCCTTCCCATCTCAGAAGCCTATATAATTGATGCATGACACCAGAGTCCATCTTTCACAATAGAAGAGTATTAAAAATATCGCAAAAATAAGACTTTTTCGAAGCACTAGAAGTTGAGCAGAGCTTTAAACAAAAGTGGTCTCCAAAGGCAGCAGAGTGCTGATAAGAACATAAGATAAAACTGTCAAAAGCAAGCAGTCATCAGCTTTCTTTTCCATCTTGCCTTCTCTCTTACATGCCTGAACACTTAAACTGAATGTACTAAGCTGACGGCATACACCTACTTCTCTGGGGAAATGCAATGATATACTGTTTCAGTTTTACCACAATAATAAACCAAAATCCTGCTAATTACAAACATAGAAAAGAGAGGATGAACTAGGAGAGGCACTGCATTTGAATTAACTGTGATTTATGTTCATTTCTACAAAACAAAACAGATAAAGGATGAGCTGACGAAAAGCCCATTTCCCAAATGCTTCATTTTAATGAAAATATCATGGAAAAATTATAATGTAAAAGTGATGGAGAATAAATGTTCTACATTGAAGGAAAAAAATAATCTGTAGTGGTAAGAAGATTATTCCATCCAGAACCTGTGCTACTCTAAAATAAACTTCAAAATTTAGCCATTACTCATTCTGAGCTCATAGGTGTAGAGTTTTGTTTGATATTAAAGCGATAAAAACTGAGTTTTACAGAGTGCTGGAAAACATTTCATGCAATAATAGCTCTGAGCATTTCAAAAGTGTGTAATGTAAGGATAGCCAAAAAGGGTTTCCATGCACAGAAAGCATTTTGTTGAAGGCTAAGACATAGCATTGTGTTTCCTGGAAAAGATACAACAAATATTCTAGGATCCAAAAAAGGGAAATTACAAGATTTAGTCAGAGATGGGAAACAGCAGCATTCAGAACTTGGTACTCACAATACTGATCCATAACAACGGGTCAAGAATTAAAGCAAACCGTTTTTTGCATAAAGAGAAAAATAATTTGAAAAATTTAACTGAAGATCTGACTGCGGATTTGCATTTCCCTCTAGAGAAATGACTTTATACAAGCAAGGAAACTTTTTGAACAATTACTGATCTGTTCTTACGGACCTAGTGAAAATACGCCCCTTAATAGTATTACACAAGCAAATCCAACCATAACCCATCATGACAGGGACATCCTTTGTGCACTTCCTTCTGAAAATCAGTATGAGAAAACTTTCTTTAATGTATTTTAAAATATGACAACATTGATTGAGAACCAAAAAAAAAACTGGAAGTGAAGCCACCACTGGAAAGGAATCAGATTTTTTTATTTCTGTTCTATTTGAATGATGTAAAATGACTATTTATATCACCTTTCTGTTCTTGAACGTTCAAATAGACCTTTTAGGAACGTGTTTATAGTTGCAAAGTGTGACACAGTTTGTTCTGCTTTTGAATTTGAAATGGTGTTTTCTTCCCACTCGCTTTCTCCAAAGCACTAAAATTCTGTGGTCAGCTACAAGAAGTATTTGGTGTGTTTTCCACCAAACTTTCCAGGCTCATTTATTAAACAAGGAAGCTGCGACGGTTTCACAAGTTACTTGCTCTGCATAGTAACTGCTTGGGTGTTTCACACTTCTGCTCAAGGTAAACATTCCTAATAATGTCTGTGGAAGGTAAATATCTAAATAAACATAATTTCAACGAATGAACAGTTTTTAATTTATTTGGGTTATCAGTTTGGTCTGAATGAAGTATTCTTCTAAAATCTGCACCCTCTGCACAGCAGCTACAGTCATAAAGACAGCAGGATTGTAATGTTCAGCTATATTGTCCATACTGAACACTGCATGATACAGCTGGTGAGTCAAATTGTGACTTCTCTTGCTTGTGTACAAAAGTACTTGTATGCTGATAATGCTCCTTTGGTTTGCAACCATTCTGTAAACATTAACCAAAATGCAAAAACTAATGTCAATGTTTCATGTCAATAAACTGAAGTACATGAAAGTTGTTAAATAACTATTCCAAAATCAGAATGTATGTTTGCAAACAGGAATTGTACATAAGAAGTTATCCTCATCAATGTAACACCAGAGGTAAAGCTCTTTTCACTTCCAAAGATAGCCCTCTATCAACCTGTGATAGTAACCAAGCTTGAGTATTTAAATTTTTTGTTATCGTAACAGGTTTCCTTCTCTCCTGCCCTCCTCAGAACAACCTCTTCTTTTGCTCCCTGTCCCATATGCTTAGTTGATTACAAGAGATTGGATTATTGGAAGAAGTGATGAAATGAAAGCTCAAAGTAGAGCCAGAGCTGCTGTGTGACCTTGGTGTAACAGCAGTGGAGAGCACAATTTATTTTGTACCTGCCACTCAGGGCTGGAACACGGATGGTACGATACATATTACACTGGATCTGAGTGCAGCTGAGGTGAGCAGTAAACTGATCTATTATGCTGTTTGCTGGCTTTTCATTCCAACAAACTGAGAAGGCAGGCAGAGATCTGGCAGGAAGGGGTAGCGAGAAAGTTGACTTGAATCAAAAAAATCCATTAAAACTGTAGTACAAACCAATAGCAAATTATTCTCGAAGGATGAGACAAGCAATTTTCACACATTTTCCAGAAGTGATGCATGTTAGATGTTGCCTTACACATGGTTCTTTTTTCAGGTTTCTCATTAAAAAAATTATCTTTAGTTATCTTTACATCTTTCTAACATTTTTTTATGCACTTTTCAAGAACATAGTCAACTTTCTTCTTTGGGCAAACCACGTAGTATCTCCTTACAACTTTAATTCAAACATAAAAAATAATGTCAGGTTTTTTTTGTTAATTATCCACATAATATACAGCCTTCATGTCCTACTTGTCCCTTGCTTCCTACAACGCAAGTCAACAGCAAACATGATTTTGTATTGCACCACCTTCTTTTACTCTCTCCTTTTCAAAAGTCCAGCGTTCCCGAGGGTTTCTCTGAGTAACTACTCAGCCACCTCTGTAGTTTTACCATACAGCTTTATCTGAAAGAAATTCATCATAAATTATTACCCACAGTGTGCCATAAGCAATGATCCCTATAATCCAATGCATAAGAGACAGGCATCATTAACTAAGGAATTATTTAATTAATGCCTAAGTAGAGTTGGTGTTGAAACTCTCTGACATCCAGTCAGCCTGATATTCTGCAAAAGCAGACATCTAAGAAGGATAACTTCTGAAAAAAAACCTCATATCTACTCAATTGCTGGATTACTTTCCCATTTTGAACTCTGCATTAGAATTCTTTTATTTTCCTTCTAGTAGAAGCAACGACACAAATTACGTGTATCTAGTCTTGCACTGAGCCTTTTACCCTGCAGGAAGATTGTCTTGAAATATTCTCCTTACCCTTCCAATCTAACTCCCCATAATCCCCTTGGAAAATTCTTCAGAGTTTTGACTTCCTATATGGCATGAATACCAATTCATATTGTATATTAACATAAATATAAGAATATTCTACTCCTGATTTGTCTTCAATATGCAGAAATAATAATTTTCCAAAGGAAGAAAATACGGAAGAGGGGAAAATGAGAAAAATATGAAACAACAGAATGAAACAACTTTGGAACCTGTAGCAATAACCGTAAATTCAGGCTTAAATATTAGCTAGTCTTCCATGTGAGACTAAAGTAAAGATTAATAGCCTGAATATTATCTTAGCAAGTCTCATATAAGCCCATTGACTTCACTAGAGTCATGTGCACCAGAGCACGAAAGAACAGAGTCAGCCTCATTATAAATACATACCATAACATGACCTGAAGTAAAAAGTTATGCTGTGGGAATGCGTTAAAAAATAACGTACAACAAAAAAATCTAAAACATTTAGGAAATAAGTATTCAGTAGTCTCTCTGAGCATTTCTTTCTGGTATTTTAGACTCATTCTTGAGTGTTTAGAGAGTCTGAGCTCTCAGATGCATACTCTATAAATGAAAACAGAAGTGAAGACAATTGAAAATGCCGCAGTAAAGCACTGAAGTCCTTTCTTAACTTTGTTAATAAAGTAATTACAGCAAAGGCTAACAGTAGATTAAAAATTTAATATTTGTAAGGAAGAAGGTACAAGTGAAAAGGATTTCTGACTTATGCAAGTTTACTATGCCTAGAAGCAAAATCAGATTTAGAATATACATATATTTATATATTTCATCTCAGATTTAAGAAACCCTATGTACACACATACCAACTCAAACATCCAAGCTGACTTCTAAGGGGTCCTTGCCGGGCAAGGATTTTGTTACGGAAACAGACCTGAAATTAAAGAAACGTTTCTAATACAACAACACAGAACATCAATGAAATCATATTTTGTTTCTAAAGCCTGATTCAAGGTGGGTGCAGGTGGGAGGAAGTACCACTGAGATTGGAAAACACTGGTATGAATTTATAGGCAATTGAAGTCTTCTACAAATGGATTATTATTTTTTTTCCTGGAAAAGTAACTTTTGTGCAGTCAGCATTTATTAAATGGAAATTTTACAGATGAGTAAAATAACCAATTCAAAATAGGCTATATATAATCTTACCAAAATAGTGCAGCTCTGAATCACCTGTCATAGTAAAACTCAAGATTCTTTTCTACATTACTGGTACCCACCCCCTCATCTATTTCTTCAATCTACACAGTGCCACTTAGCATCACATCACACACTTAATAAAACTTATCTATCATTAAAATTATGAACTAATCCTGAGCTTTTGAATGCAGATTTATTTCCCAGAACCTGTAGGTCTGTTTAGTAATTTTTTTTCTAACCACTTAAACAAATAATTTCAATACCTATTTATAATTTTTGCATGAAAAGCGCATGTGCATAGCACCTTAATTTTTTAAGTTGAAATTATATAGGACAGAGACAGTGGAACTTCCAACTTGCATCTCTGATTGCAGCATTCTGACAGCAATCACTGGGTTTTCACATGCAAATCAGGACACCAATGTAACAAACCAGCCTTCCATGGGTATTAAGATCCACATGGCTATGTCTGGGCACAGACGTATGGACTGCATGCAAAGAGCACGACTGGAACCAAAACACACACACACACACACACACAAAAAAACCCAGAATTTTTTAAATATATCTGACTGTACCTACAGATTTCATATCTCATCTTTTTCTAACATCCTTGTTTCTGTTAATAAGGAGAAAAACAACCAGAACTAATGTTCATTGATTATGGTATTTTGAGGGGTTTATTTTTTCTTTTCCCTAATCCACTGTTCCAAAGAGATGTCACAGCACTGAACTACTTTAATAGGAAAAGGCCAATTTACTATTCAGTTAAAAAGAAAAAATAAACACCTCATAATGTCAATCCCAGACTGGATAGTAAGGCAATCCTGATACAAAATAGAAATAAGGTACACTTTTTAAACCAAGACAAAACCACTGCATTTTCCTTTCAGTGAGATCTTTGAACTGAAGTTGGATGCTTTCTGCAAAATGTGGTTCAGTCCATTTACCTGGATGGGGGAGACCTGCCCATTTTGACAAAGGGTGTACTTTGGTTATTCCACAGGTGAACAAAGTTGAATTGGTGATTTGAACATGTGGCCAAGTGCCAAAGAAACCACCTACTCCAATTTCAGCCTCAGATCTGTCCACAGATTCTGTCACCATCTTCAGCAAAGTCAGAGAGATTTCTTGTTCTCAGTAACCAATAAAGATCAGGTATCTACAATATTTACAAGTTTACAGAGTCCTCTGAGGAAGTTTGGAACCAGAAATACTACATGACCTGATTCCAGCGTCACCTTTCTGTAATTTCAATTTCATTTTTACCACTTAAAAACTGTTCTTATAGTTAGAATTTCATATGGCACAATCGAATCAGTAACTTCTGAAGTTAACAGCAAGTGCAAAAAATTCAAGGTAATCTAGTTATTCCATCGTAATTTCTGGTATACAGCAGAAGTTGGCCATTTGTCATTTATATTCTACCTGATGTTCAATGTATGCGAACAACAAATACACAGCTAGTACTTCTTGTACGCTAAGGGAGAAAATAAAGAGTCTCATCCAATCTATTTGGTTTCTTGATACATGCTCTAACTTATTTTCTTCTAGATGTACACTGTGAACCCAAAGAGACACCAAGCAAAGAAACTGAACATAGCAAAAAAATAGGTTTGGTGTGTTAAGAGATTACAAGGTTGTTCTTACCTTTAATGAAGTATTTGAAGGGTGGGATTAAAAAAAAAAAAAAAAAAAAAGAAAAAGTAACTTTCATAGTCTTTAATAAGACCACAAAGCACAAACTAGATTACTGATAGATCAGCAACACTAAACCTGATTTGCTCTTCCCAGGCAAGCCAAATCAACATTTGCAGCTCAAAGCCAACCACCTCAGCTGTTGGTTTTCCATAGCTGGTGTTAGGAATACGAACATTAGGAAGTTTGTACAAACTTCCTTTGTACCAAAAGTAGGTACAAAGTTTGTACCTGGTCATTTTTTGTAGCTGTAACTAAGAATATGCAGAGATACAGCAAGATAATTTAGGTATACTCACATCAGCAGTAATTACAAGAATTGAAAAAGTTATGTGTCCTGGTGGAAACACCATAAAGTGATGAAGTATAAAGATGGTAGGGTGAGCTTGAGGGTAACTCCATAGTTACATAAATAATAGAATTGCCTGGGTTGAAAGATCATCTAGTTCCAACACCCCTGCTGTGGACAGGGACACCTTTCACTACACCAAGTTGCTCAGTGCTTCATCCAATCTGGCCTTGAACATTTCCAGGAATGGGGCATCCACAATGCCACCAAAAGAACTCTCTCAGCTGATGAATACCATTCTAGGGTACTCCTTTCTAGATGGCTCCCATACTTAATATACTTCAGAAAAATCAGATCTGAAGTACTAGAGGTAGTTTCTGATTTCTACATTCACCAAGTTAGTTAAATTTATCCACACTGTTCCTCTATCAAAATTTAAACAAATAAAATAGTCACATTTTACTTCCATACACTTTCAAGTAACTAACTAATAGATCCTATGTTTTGTGAGACTTTACCCACCTTCCCCCTTCCGAACACCAGCGAACACTCCTGTAGGTAGGACTGCAGACAGCCAGGTCACCCCTGGGCCATTGTCTGATGTCAGCAGCAATGATTACTGAGTTCAAAAAGATTTCTGTGCAGAAATCTGGGTCACCATATAGAAAAGATGATGATGAAAACTTAAGCCCAGTTCAGCACTGGACAGAGGAGATGCACAAAACACAACAACCCCCAGTGTCTGGAGTCAACAGATACTGGAAAATTGCTGCTACACAAATAGCACCACAGAATTATCATGAAGAGGTTATTTCATTAAAAGGCCTTGAATAGATGATACTTTCTAAAAACATGCATTCATTTCACTTCATGAAACTATGAACTTCTATTTCCCTTTGAAAACATGCACATGGAGGGATTTAAATCTTCATATCATGTTTGACTATCATGGTAAAGTGCTGAGAAAAGCTTGAACAATGGCTACACTGAAGGGCCCGACCTTTGATTAACACACTTGGCCACATACAGTCCAGCTTTCTAACATAACCTTTCAATAAATAATTAAAAAAATAATTTCAACGGTTGGTTTACTTATTTGATCTTTAAAAGTCACCCAAATATATATATATATATAAAAGTGGGTTTAGAATGCCAAGGAAGTTTAGCATACAGAAGTATAAGGATAAAAGCTGGAAGGCAGCAATTAACTTTGATTTTAAAAAGACTTTTCAGGAAACTCAGCATCCAGGAGGAAAAAAAAAAAA
>VXAY01002611.1:511822-707073 GCA_013399855.1 Oxyruncus cristatus
TTTTAAAAAAACACAGCACCCAAGAGAAAAAAAAAAAAAAAAAAAAGATTCTCTGTCCTTGCTGAAGTAACTATCAGCAAAAGATGGCAAACAATGATGGGAGTGCATGGTTGGTTGCCCCAGCAGAAGGAGATTCCTAGCAATGGAATTGTGCAAATATCTGTGCTGGTACCAGTGACACTGAGCACTACCATAAAAAGACCAAAGGCAAACAAGTTGAAAAGTAAGGTGCCAAGCTTCTTCTAAGTGTTCCAAAAAAAAAAAAAAAAAAAATCAATCATGTGGCAACACAGGACACTGAGTGGCCAATAAATGACAGATAAAATGGAATAAAACCAGATAGAAATACAAATGGGGAAAATCTTTTATGTATTGGTAGCTGTTCAGAAAAGTAAACCAGAAGTTAGGAACTTTCAGGAAAAAAACACAGAACTCATTTTGCTATTGTATAATAGCACACATCAAAGCTGTGTGTCATCTTGGTCCCTGATCTCGAAACAGGATGCAGTAGAACTGCAAGGAAGGGAAACTCAAGATGGACAAAGTCAAAAGAACTTCTGTGCAAGAAATCCTCACGTAAAGCAAAAAACCCACTTCAGTCTCTTTCCAGAAAGACATAGCTCCGGGGAGAAATAACAAATGCCTATAAAACCACGGTCCTCAAGGTCAAGGTGATAAAAATTGATTCTTTACTCTGTCTTCCAAAATAAGGAGCAGGAGGCAGCAACTGAAACTAACAGGAAACAGCTTCAAAACCAGATGACGTGACTCATCACCCAACAAATAGTTGATCTGTGAACTTCCTTCCTAATGGATGTTTAGAGAGGTAAAGGTTGTATCTAGATTTAAGGAAGACTGAACACATTTGAGTAGGAGAAGCTTGTTAAAGATTAATAAATACATAGAAACTACATCCAGCCCTGAAGTGTTTGATCCGAAAAAGAGCTAGAAAGGTAAAATAAATACTTCAGTCATTTTTTTACAGCCACCATTGTAAACAGAACAAGGGATTAAGTGGACCTGCAGACTGACCTGCTGGTCACCCTGATGCTGTGCTGGCTACAAAAATGTAGTATTACAATAAAGGTTTAACATCCTTTTCTATTATTGAAGGAAATTTAGCGAACAAAAAACCTGCTACATTTAATGCAGAATAGAATGGTATACTGAACAGCTTGATAAAGCTCCAGCTGCAAAAGTATTTGGAAATCTTAAATCTTTGCCACAAACTTAAGAATTGAATCTTGCTCTATTATTCCACAGTCATTCTAAACGTAGAATTTTGGGGCCAAGTTTAGGGCCATTAATTTTAGGAGGTTGATATTTTAATTTTCTTCTAGAAGCACAAACAGAATGTTAATTCTAAAATTCACTTACTATTTGTGAATTGAAAAAATGAAAGCTGAAGCCTTTAGGAAAAAACCTAGAGATTTGCTTCTACATTTTGGAAGTAACATCTCTGGCCATTCCCTCATCACACTCCTGTGATGTGGTAGATGTTGGGATGATAGGGTGGACAGGGAAGGTGCAGCACAATGAATCAGCTTTCAGTGAATTTTCCATGACCACCCTCTCCTGAACACAATTCTAACTTTTACAGCAAAAATTAATGCTCTTTATAAATTACTGACAAAGACAAGACTTATTTTTCGAAGAAACAAAGCAAAATAGATGGAGTATGTCAAAATTCAGAACAACAGGTTTTTTTTTTTTATGGGTGTGGGGTTTTTCTGTTTGTTTGTTTGATTTTTTTTTTTTTTGTAATGAAGTACACTAGGTTGGGTGGAGGAATGAAGGAACACAGAAAAATATCTTCCCCAAAATCATGCCTTCTTGCAAAAGACACTAAGAGGCAAAGGATAATATCCCATCTGCCTGTCAAGGCCTCAAGCATTTCACACATTAATAACTTCAAGACTGAATGCCAAAAAATATTCTACAGCAGATGAAAAATATTCTACAGCAGCAACTTTTTAATGGCTTTTCTTCTCTTTTTTTTTTGCTGTTTTCTTTACCTAACACTATCAGGCATATGACAGCTGGAAACATCACGTTTTAGCCAGGAACACACATCCTGAAAGCAGATGGCAAATAAGCTTACTGCAGAGTCATAACAGACTGATAGAAATAATCATGTCAGCAAAGCTACCTCAGAGCCAGACAAACACAAGAAATATTTTTATGGCGAAGTTTCCAGTTGAGAACAACTTCTTTGCATTACAAACCAGGTTCTGTAGCAGTGATAGAACTGAGACACATGCACCTGAAGCCTTATTGTTTTTTTTTTTTTAAGCAGACTGTGCCTTAGGCAGCCACATGCCTATGGAGCTGAAGAGCAGGGTGGCGTGCAGGATGATGACTGGATTCAGAGACCATCTCAAGACCTGAGAAAAGCACAAGTGAATACCTCTGGAGAAGAACCTGCTCAAGAAAGGACAAGAACTGTCACTGCATATAACTGTAAAATGCTTGCACAGTGATTAAATGCTCCCTGCTCCATCCCCACCTTTGTGCAAACTCAACGTAGGAACAACTGAGCCCTCACTGCGATTGTCTTCACAGCCTGAATGCCCCAAATCATTACAACACACACAAAGGAACATTTTGCTCAGACGGGTAGTCTGAGGAACTGAACATGCAAACATATGCTTTACATGCAAGTTTTCTCTTCTCTCAGCAGAAAGAAAGAAGGAAGGACATAAAAATGCTTTTAAGAAACCAGCTCATCATTAAGGTTAAAGAACTCCCCAGGCTCACTAGGCCAGCAAGGCAGTGGCTCGGGGTGGAGGGGAGGAGGAGGAGGAGGAGAGCTTCATCCCTAAACTAAACCCCAGGAGGTTTCACCTCAACATGAGGAAGAATTTTTTTTATATTGAGGGTGGCAGAGCACTGGAACAGGCTGTCCCAGGAGGTCATGGAGTCTCCTACCCGGACACGTTCCTGTGTCACCTGCTCTAGAGGTGACTCTGCTTTGGCAGGGGTTGGGACTGGATGATCTCCAGAGGTCCCTTCCAACCCTAACAATTCTGTGATTTTGTAACTCACTACCTGTGCTTATTGCGGTACTTACTGGAATACATGGATGCAGACCCCTTCTGTGGCAGAATTATCAACCTTTTTAACCTCAAATCATGTGATAATGATCAGGATTGTTTCTTCCACAACTCCCTTTTCCTTGCTAGGTTTTAAATTTTATCTTCTAGATGAACACCAATATTATCCAATTTTGGGGAAAAAAGCACAGTTAGAAACAGAGAACATAAAAATATTTCACATTGCTTTCTATGTAGTCACACATCACCTATTAAAAAATCTAAGCCACTGAGCCACATCTAACCTTACAGCACGGCAGGCTGTAAGGTTACTCCCTATATTGAAGAGGATCTGTCTGCCTGCATAAAATACTCTCACAACTGTATCTCACAATAAGTGGAAAAATTCAGACAAAGTTTTTCACAGACACACTCAGAGATTTGATCTGTGTATCTCAGGTAATGAAGAGCCCGATTTTTGTTAGCTGGAAATTTTAAATTTGGTTAGAGCAACATTTGCCTCTGGATCATTTCTTATAATTATGCTACTTAATGTATTCTAACAGGATTCATCTTCCTGAAGCAACCAAGTTGTTTATAAATAGCCTAGATAACATGGTGACAAATATTACATGTTTCTGGAAAAAAAATCATTTTTCAGCTCAAAATACCTTATTATAACCGTATTGCAAACATCCAAAAAAATTCAAAGTGTAGCACCACAAAATTAATCCACATCAGAGACATTTTCTGGAGATAAGTTTCTCAATGTTGAAACTATAAATCACTGGACAGGTAAAAGTGTTTTTATCTACCAGTTGCCTGAAACAGTTGACAAAACAGGGGAGTGAAATTCCACAAAGCCCCTCTTCTTCCATGCTTTGGAAATTCTTATAACTTGCAAAATGTAAAAAAGCTCCTAAATAAAGGACTTTGATCTGAAGTTACCCTAAATTTTACTTGCCTCCCCTTTTCTTTTTAATTTTTTTTTAAACGTGACTGAAAACAATTTGGGTTTTGTCCTAGAGCTATGATAGATCAAGGTTTTTTTGGTTTTGTTATTCAACATGAGAAACATACATTTTACTTGCAGGAGGAAAAAAAAAAAAGAGTAAAAGAGAATCTGGAATATTTGAATGATAATAAAATATGCAGAAATACACTAGGCCTGTGAAACAGGGATGGCATGGATAGCATGGCAGGCAGATACAAAATGATTCTGTCAGAACTAGTTACTGGAACCACTGCAACCAAAATGCTGAAAGACCAAGCAATTAAAAGAAGGCAAGGAAAACTAAAAAAACCAACCAACCAAACAAAAAAAACCCCAACAAAACAACAAAACATTAGCCCAAACAAGCTAACCTTTTTATTTTCCTTTTAACTGCATACAGCAGTGGCAATTTTTCACTAAAAATCCTGATATACTGACAGTAGTCTGAGGGTCACCAAATGGTCAGACTGCTACAGCACATCATCTATAGGGCTGAGGGAGCCTAAACCCCTGAGTTTCAAGGAAAACCCTGTTTCTGTCTTCCAGCTACTCAGTAGGAGGGTATACGACTGACTCTTCTCTGAGGTGCAGAGTGACAGGAGGAGAGACAAGGGATACAAGTTCGAATGTGGGTGATTCCAGATAGATGTAAGGGAACTTGGTTTCCCTTGAGGCTGCTAACACACTGGAACAAGTTGCCAGAGGCACTGTGGAGTCTTCATTTCTAGAGATATTCGACAGTCAGCTGGGCACAACCCTCAGAAGTCTTGAGCTTTAAAAAAACCCAACAAACCAGACCAAACCAGGCCTGTCTGTGTTCAGGAAAAATTTGGACAACACTATCAGGTGTGATTCTTGGGGTGTTCTGTGAGGGCCAGGAGCTGGGACTTGAAGATCCTGATGGGTCCCTTCTAACTCAGTATATTCTTTGATTCTATGATACCAAAGAAAAACCAACACACCTAAAAAATTCTAACCTACTCTCAAAGATTGAAATGTTTAACCTCCAGCACTTTAGCCAGTGCTCATTAGTTACAACACAGCATATCCGGTATGTAATTCCAGTGGATGGTCACATGCAAACTTCCAGCTATTCAGATACAACCCGTCAGAAAGTAAACAAAGATCTGTGATGATAACACAGTTCAGGTTACCAACTACATTAGACAGGCGGTGACCATGTAACACAACTAACCAATAAATCAAACCAGCATGAACACATCTTTCTTACTACATTTTCCTAGGAAATTACTGTCAGCTTTCTCAAAAACATGTCTAATAGAAACAAGAAGTTTCATTCTGCTGTTCAGAAGAGGAGATATTACGAATGAATCAGTTCCAAAGTCTCTGCAACCATCTTGAGAACTGTGATGATGACACTGTTTAGCCAGACCAAGCTCCTGTTCTCACCCAGTTTGTTTGCTCTGTCTCGGCACCAGAATCATGGGAATCTAATCTGGAAAGCCAATGGGCCATGGTATCACAGCCATCCTTTGCTCCACTACATTGCGTGTTGTATGTATTGGAGTGAATGCTGTCTATTGGAAAGAATAGTAATCCAACCCCAAAACACACTCATATGTATGGACCAGCAGTTTCTGTGTTACATCACCCATTTCAACAGGGTTTCTTACCAAATAAGGCAAAGGAAAAACACATGCCACAACCAGGGTGAAGAATTCTATACAGACACTAATACAGCAGCAGAAAATGTATTTAAGCAAGAATATTGTATTACAATTAACTTTCAGCACTAAGTTCAGTAAAATACAAGATCAGACTTTAATATCTATTAACTGGATTATGATTTTTTTCCTACTTTTTTGTGTTAAAATTTAAAAAAAAAACCCATGAGAAAATATTCTTTTTCTTAAGCAAAGAAACAGCTGCCACATGCCTTTTCATAAACACCCAAATCAGCTAAATTATTTTGTCAAAGAAAATTTAGGTACTCACGTGGATGAGTTGAATACCAATTCACATATTTCTATGACTTTCAAAAGAATTACGCCTACTTAGGATGAAAAAGCAGCAGTTACCTAGAAAGAAATTCTGTCTTGGTAAACTCCCCAAACACTAGTACTAATGTCCTTCACCTAACATACTTGCACATCTACATTAAAACAGACCAAAACAAACAAACAAACAAAAAACCCAACAAAAAACAAAACAAACAAAAAATGCAAAACCAAAACAAACAAACAAACAAAAAACCCCCAAAAAAAACATAAAAAAAAGGAAAACCAAAACCAAAACTCCCAAACCAACCAATCAAAAAACCAAAACCCCCAAATAAAACAAACCACAACAAGGAAACAAACAAGAATATAAAAAACTACTAGCAAGATGCTAACACTAAACAGTGGCCACAGCACTTTCAGGCTGATAGGAACAAAAATGCTTTACAGAGATTATTTCCTTCATTCTTACTGGATATGTAAAAAATGTGAAAGGATGCTTTAGCTTTTATGAGGAATATGAAGCAGCATACCAGTTTAGCATGCTTGTCTAAATGTAAAGGTAGTGGCATGAAAGTATTACTGTTATTATACATTCAAAGCCTCAACAATCTCAACTGCCAAATCAATCCCTGTATTATTAATGTGTCATGTGTGATGTTTATGAAAAGCTAGATGTATCAAAAAAGTCCAAATTACTCTGTTTTACTATTCATATATTTTATTATATGTAACAGGTTTCAAGCTCTAAGTATGAAAGTAATGCTCTTTGAGGAAAATCAACACAACAAAGATTCTCTACACCTAAAGTTACTGAGGTTGATAGGAATCTTGCATTTTAATAACCAGAAAAAGTAAAGCAGGTAGGTTAATTCACCATTACTCAACCTTGCAGCCCCTGCCTGCTAATTCACCTGGAGTTTCGTTCAGTAAATAAGACTAAGCACATATTGAATATTGCCACAGTCGAGAAACTCTTTGCCCTGTGGAAAAATTTTACATTCACTCTATTAGTGTAAAAAAGGACTTTTCCAGTGATTGGATAGCCACCTATCTACACATAGATAAAAATTCAAATAGGAAAAATACAGCTATGGAAATATTTTTCCTACCTGAAAATAATGAAATTTATTTATATTAAAATAAATCATAAGTATATTTCCTAATCCCAAGCATTACTTGAATAGAATACTCAAAGCAAATTAGTATGCAAAGACTGACAAATCCTCAAGTAAAACCAGCCAACAGAATATTTCATTTTATACACTTAAATCAACAGCATGGTCTCCATAAAACATGCTTGTTACTTAAATGCTGGGCGAAAGAATACTTCAGCAAAAACTTCCAATTGTACTGATTATAGAGAGAAAAAAATAAGAATACAATTATTTGTAAAATGTTTAAAAAAATCTAAAAAACAACTAAGTACCAAAACTTCTGAAATCTTTTAAACTCCCTGCTTCGGGGACCTCCGAACACAAAATGGGAGATGTTCTGTGGCTTTCAGGCTAAAGATGATGTTCCTCTAGCAGCCTGCAAAAACCTGTTTACAGTGTATCATCCCTCTGCTTTCCTAACTCCAGGATTCCTTCTGCCACAAGTAAAACTGATGGGAAAACGACCCCAGAAGTGATGGAGTGAGACAGCTGACAAACCTCAGAGCTGCTGCACCTTCCATCACTTGGCTGTTGACCACAGCTGGTGACCAGCCAGGCACTGGTGAAAAGGCAGATGTTACTGCTCTATCTCCTGCCTGTTCCCTTATTCCAAGTCACCTTCATCACAGACTGGAAAGTACATCAGTGCGAGGTAACTATTTAAAAGTTCCATTTTTATTAGTTTTTAAAATTGCCAGGTGAAATTTGCCCTCCTTGCTTACAATTTTTGCCATTACTAATCACTATTATTTTCCTCATTTTATATAAATATTTGCATTATTCGGATTCAGCAACAAACAGAGCTTTGCATTGCTCTCATTCTGCACTCAGTAATCATTACTGGAAGGTTGTTATTTTATAATTATTAGCTTTAATACTGTAATTCCATATACTTGAAGTACTAATTTCCAGCATTCTGATCTTTACATCTTATTTCTTTTGAGCCAAATATGCACTTGAAGACTGGTATTAGATATGATAAATACATTTTTTAAAGCAATTATATATATCTCATTGTCAAAACCAGGCACTAACATGGTTAAAAAGATTCAAGACATTAAAAGGAAAAATTTGCACAAACTAATCAGAGCAGATGACATTCACAAAAAGAAAGTAATTGTATGAAGACCTCAAAAAAAGGAAATTAACAAAATCATCCAATCTTTGATAGACTGATAGACTCATCTAGGATAAAAAGAAGACACTAAAGAACTTAAGATGGGACCACACAGTGTGATTCCACTCAATTAAGCCTACAATTATTCCCAAATGATTCTTTCTGCTGAAGATAAAAAATGATCTAACCATATTCGCAAGACTCTTTACAACACTGAGAAGGCTGAAAATTTTTAAAACAAAATCAGTCAGATTCTTCTTCTACGTATTACAAACATACAAACATGACAAACATAAAACCCCACTTCATGGTCAGATTTTTCAGCTATTTCTCAGTGCAGGAAGATTTGCATACAAATACAGCTGTAGAGAACCGGAGGAGGGTTTTAGTTCAGAGCTTTAAAATCTTTTTGGATAATCCTAAAAACTTCCGCTTTTTCTTTTTCAGCTGTTAGAACCATCCTTTCTTCCTTTCCGAGTTCTCCCAGAAACCTGAAGATATGTGAATTAAAGCACCACAGACATCCCACTAAAGAATGTAAAGTTTGGCAGACATCCCACTAAAGAACGTCTGAAACTAAAGTTTCAGAGGAACTAAAACTGACACGATATTTTAGACAGAGGCCTTCTTAAAATGCAAATTATAACACATGAATTTCAAGGGCCTGCTGGGAAAATATAAATCACTCTAGTAACTTTAAAAAAAAAACCCCTGAATGACGAGTTATGTGGCAGACAGTAAAAATAAGAGAGGGGACTTAGCAAAAACAACCTGATCAGCTTTTCCTACCTCACCTTTATGGAGTTGGTCTTTTTCGTGTGATTTCTTGTATACAGTGATATTTTTAAAAATGGAGTTTGATTCGTAAACATAAGAATGGCAAACTACTTCTGCTGGATTTTGTCAAATATTCTTCTTCTATTTACAGGTCAGAATAACAGTCAGAAAGTGATTCTTCAAGCATCTGAAATTCTAGATGTTATCCTAGAAGATGCAGAATCTTATTCCCAATCCACCTCAAGCAAACTTCTGCAGGAAGTCAGCAGCTTGTGCCTAAAGCTACACAGCAAACTGGAGTGTATGACAATCAAAGAACCCAATGTTGCTTTTGAATATTGTCATTTCATTGATTAGATTGGTTTATCCTTATTTTATTTACTATTTTACCACATATTTCTGACTGCATTCACAACAGTAATAACGGTAGTTAGGGAATGAACTCTAACTTTATCTAAGGATAAACATCCAATGGGACTTTTAAATTATAATACAAGCCACCATCATCAATTAAAATACCCACATTATCTGTGCTCAAGGTGAAAAAAAGGAAAGTAATTCCTAGAGAGTTTGCTGTGATATTTATGCTTTCCCCAACATATGCTCACACTCTTTTCTATACTATTCTTAATTCATTTATGAACAAGAAAACCTCTGAACAGGACAAAACATTTCTGACCGTGTTAACAAGATTTTAAGACAGTCTCCCATTGGTTACACTAAACACAAACTAAACACTGAAGGGAAGGCAGCAGTAATCCCTCCTCCCATCCCACCAAAAAGGATGGCTATACTATTTCACTAATTAAAGATTTACCTTGCCTTACTTTCTCACATGAAGTACCTTGGTTTAAATGCAGATTCTGACACTGTAATTTGCTCCCCATTCTTCGGGGGGGGGGGGAAGAGTGCATCTGCAGAAAAATACACACTTACTATACCTCCCTTTTGTGGGAGCTGAATTTTCTTATCAAACAACATTTTTACTTTCAGTTTACCTCAGGGTAACCTTTCAGATGGCCTAAATTCTGGATATCTGCCGAAATACTTATTCTGTTTCCTCAAGGGCTTCTGGATTTAACACTGCTGACACAAGCTCCTTTAAGAGGAAATGCTCTAATACTGACAAGCAAGTCAATAATTGTTTCTGTTTATCATATCAAGCATCCAGGCCCTTTGTGGCTTACCCTGCACTCCAAAGCAGTCCTTCCCCAAACATAAGAACTAAGCTGTATACTGCTTCCAAGCCTGGTTAGATCATCCTGTATTTATGCACACCAATTTAATGACAGCAACTTTAAAAGATGACACTTTCAACAGCCTTAGTTACACTGAAGAGCCAAGCAGTATTTTAGGTGAGAACTCCATTGTTTCCAACTATAAAATTCAGCACATTTTGCCTACACTCAGAGACTTCATTTTCCAACATGCAGGATACACACTTCCTTTTGCAAGGGCACAACTGGGAAAGCAGGTGGAAACCTCTGCCCTTTAGGTAGGATAAAGATAAATACAGCATGGAAACCAGACTACATATGGAAAACTTGCTGAACACAATGTATGTTCACATCTCTATTAAAAAATTAGGAAGAGACAAAATTGAAGGTGTCTTCAAATTTCAGGTTCCTAACACTGCTCAGAACAGCTTTTTTTGAGACATTTCACTTTCACAAATCAACTGAGCACCACAACAGACCATTCAGATCATGTGGTGTAATCTCTGTCCCTTAGTCACTGAAACACCACTGGAAAAGGGTCACAAGAGACCTGATTTAAACCTTACATCACCCCTGCTTTGAAGAGGATGTTGAACAAGATGTCTCTGACTTCAGAATGCTAGGAAAGTTCTCCTAAGCATCTTCCCAGTGAAAAAGCAATTACTCAAAACCACTCATGTCAAGCTCTCCTCAAGCAAAAACAACAGAAGGTTTTGATTACGATTCCAGTAAATATCAGTATTTTCCAGTGCTTTATTTTAAACTACAAATCATATCCTAAAACACATTCTGTGTGGAATGAAGGGATGTGTCTAATACCCCCTTGAAATGCTTTTCAGCCACAAATCTACTAAATGCCAGCCCTGTCACTCTTACAGAGCAAGCTGTAATTAAATAGACAATATAATAGCTGTCACTATTGTACACAAAGCACCCAGTTGGAATCATACTAATAGAAAAAGCAGAACTGTATGTTCCAAAGAGACCAAAAACCAGAATGCTTTCTATTCTGCAATCTCTCAAAATAATCTACATGGTAACAAAAAAAAAAACAAAACCAAAAACATAAAATCCCCCCCAAAAAACAAACAAAAAGAGGTCAAGCAAGTTTCTTTCCAAAGTAGTGTAGATGTTTTAAAAAACCCAAAAAGCAAAAAAAAACCCCAAAAAACTCAAACCCACAACAAAAAAAACCAACCACCAAACAAAATAAAGCCTCAAGTCACTTCCAATCACTAAAGAAAGGAAACCAACCTCTCATTAAGTCTGCTTTAATTTTTTTTTTCTCTGTTTCGCTGTTTCCTACTCTGCTGGATAGATATACATTATTATACTATGAGAACTTGGAAGCTAGTAAAAAGTTGAGTAACAATAAGCTGGAAGCTTCTTTTGCTTAACTAGTAGGTTAAATACTGCCTTAGGTGTAGATTCATGGATCTAGAAGTTGGAAGAATTACACAATTTGCTTGAAGTCTCCATAAGGCTCCCATTCCAACATCCTGAGCCAGTACCAAGATGTGCATTGGTACCACTACTACATACGAGACTGTTCTGCCCCGAAATACATCCTCAGATCATTACAAAATTGTTCTGGATTTTATAAAGCCCTAGTGAGTAAAGCTGAGAAACTAGATAAGGGGAAACACCCTAAAATCCTACCACTTTAAGAAACAAGGAGCATATTCATTCCTCATTACCTATGCATTACCTATTACATGGGTAAGTGTACCTAGCTCCTCTATTTATGGACGGCAGCAGACATGTTCCTAGGGACTCTAATTCTACTTTTTCAATACTGCTTCAGAAATAAGGGATTCTGTTAATTTTATTTTGTACTTCTAAAACACAAGCATTTCTTTTCACTAAATCTCTCCGCTAAACCCAAACCAATGTGTTGGCTTGTCAATGACCTTGGAAATGCATTTGCAAAAAAAAAAAATAGAATGAAAAAATATGCTAAGAGATAGCTTACATGTCTTTCAGAGTCAAGTAATTCTACATATTTGGCATTTAGTTTCCTTTATATAAATTCTTAATAAATATTTCATAACTAGATAATACCTACCCATAAACAGAAAAAAAACCCCACTATTACTGTTTACTTTTTCTTTTTTTTTTTTTTTTAAAGGCAAAAGAAACTTGCCAAAAGCTGTTTATCTATCAGACTCAGAGTCCTCACACTGGTAGTGCTGAACATTAATTGATCTGGTCACTTTGTATTTATATATATTTACATTCTTTCACCACAGAGAGGATCACTTGACAGTGCTTTGCAAAGTGAAGCAAGGCACTCCCCATCAGGAATTGCAACATCACTTATTGTTGCAACCCTCTATTAGCAAAGCAGCATTGAAAATTCTAATTAAAACGCAACTACAAAGCAAAGTGGTATTTCACTGAAAGGATCAGAAAGGGCCATCTCACATTATTACACTGTTTAGAAATTGAATTGCTACTTTGTCAGCTAGCACATACAACTGCCAGAGTTTAAACCGGCTATTGCCACTCAAAAGGATTTTCAAATGACAGTCACAGGCCCCAACTCGCTTTGGTTGGTTGTTTTATCGGACACCACCTACTCAAAATCAGATCACTTTACAAGGACTTTTTTCATTGTATTTATTTTATTATTACTATTTTACCCCCATCTGAGGAACTCCTAACATTTCATATCCTTTCAGTGAGGTAGTACTTGATCCCAGCCCTACAGCTATCTTGAAATCTGTAAACCACAATTCTGACTGTTACAAGTAAGCAAAGTTCTGCTGAGCTTAACAATAAAAAGTGGTGCTTACAATATATATTTTTAAATTACAGTAAAAAAATTCTTCCAATAGCTGAATAATTAAAAAAATAGTCTATAAAAACCAAAGAAAATTAAAACCACTGCAGTGCTAAATGTCAAAGTGCATGGAGGAAAATGAAATAGCAGGTAGCTAATTGAAATTTCCATTATTACCATAAAGGGAAAGAAGAGTTCCTGATTATTTGCTTTGCTCACTGCAGAGTTACACTGATGTACAAGGAACTTTAAGGGTAACTCGACTTTCTTTAAATACAAAAGCAAGAAAACCCTCAACAGTAATATTACCCTTCCCATGTGATAAATAAATGCATGGTACTCAAGTTTTCCACAGTAAACACTGCTCAAGGGCACACTGTTGAACCTACATATGATCCTAGATCAGAAGGACAGAAGGATAACAATGACCTAGATGAAATCCATTTCTCATCAAGGATCAAAACCAGCTTCATAACCATGAGCTGCACTCAAGCTGGTCTTGTCAGGCTTTATGTTCCCTATTCAGACAAACCTGCAGAGCCCAGTATGCACATCCCCAGGCAAGTCAGAGAGTAAATAACTCCACGTGTGGAAGGACTGGGTTAGCCAGCACTACACTTCAGTTGATCACACTTCAAAAGGCTGAATACCCTCAGAACCCAATTTTGCACAATTCCCTTCTGTGCATGGAATCTGTACCCTTTTTTCTTTAACTTCTTTAGCTCTAAAGTCTGGTACTTCCCAAATGGGCTCAGAACCTGAACCGTCTCCCATTTCTTTGTCAAATGAAGGTATCTGTGAAGCCCTCACTATCATCTCTGCTGCACTATATTGTGAACCACCTCAAACAATAAACATAGTCCCAATGCCACTATCAGTAAAAATCATCCCTGAAACAGCGACATCATGTCCAACTGTGGACACTACAGCTCCAGAAGAATCACCCAGAATCACCAGTGCCATATGTGGCATCAAAACATACATAATATTAGCTAGGTTTTCCAATTCAAGGCTAATAAATTCCTTTTAGATCTAATTTATATGTTGCCAAATAATTCATATGCAGCAAACATTACACATTAAGTAATGCAAAGTAACACAAACATGTACAGAGGTCAGACCACTTGAATGAAGATTCAATATGATTTTTTTGGGGTGATAAATGGTGTATTTATTATATGGAGTATTGGCAGAGACCTGCACATATAAGAAGTGTAAGGGGTTTGCTATAATGAGGATGTGAAAAAGGCATGAAACAATAAAGGAAAGGCATTAAATCTAAAGGCAGGGAGGGAAAGAGAGAAAGACAACATTACTTCCAAGAGCAATTTTTGAACAAGGTATCTTTACAGCTCACTGGTTAGAGGCTTTGATGGCCCTAGATAATCTTTGCCCCTCAAAGCTATCCTTTCTCAAAACTTCACTAAATTTTCTAGTGCAAATATACCCTATTCTGCTTGCTCCTGGTGCGTTTGTAGAATACTTATGCAGGCTGGAGCTTAAAATATTTTGTGTTTGTGGTAGCAGATGGGCTCTTGGTAAGTTTGGTTTGGATGAAAGCCAAAGAGTCTAAACCTGGAACATTACAACATAAACCTTTAAATGTAAAAAAGTAAGATGACCTTTTATGTGTCACGTCTGCATAACACGCTGTCAAGTCGTGTTTAAAAAAAGTACAGAATACAGGGAATAGATTAGAAAGTATAAGCAAACTGATGACACACCTTTTTATCTTAATACTTATACAAGACAAACAGATACATTTTGAGATTAGGTGTCCACAGCAAGAGTTAATTTTCTGGAGCATAAAACTTTGGTAAAAATCCACTGAGTGCACTGATTTACGACAATTAATTGCGGCCAATAATGCATAAGTTTTGCAAAATGTGTATTTTTATTTTAAATTAAAAGTCAAATTAATACTGCAGATATAAATGATGTAAGCAAACATGATTCTTGTAGAATGCTCACAAATATAACTTAAAACTCTGCTCAAGAAGCAGGAACTGACAATAAAACATATTACCACACTATATCACCTCCAAAATGAGGAAATTAACTGAGCTCCACACAAAAGAATATTACCTACATAGTCTTTTTTTCCTTCATGTTTCACGAGGACAGCTTTCTGGATTTAGGGCTGTCGAAAATTTCAGGTCATTTAGTTTCACTTGTGACTGAAAAACTATAATTAAATTAATTCCTGAAGAGGCTCTGGAGAATGCATATAGTCTGTAGAAGACAGTGGCAAAACAGTGGCTGTTAAACACTACAAAATTCTGGAGTTTATGGAACTATCCTACACACTGCAGAAGTTAGATGTGTTGTCTATCACATCATGCTTCCCTGTGGCCAAATTCTTTCCTCCCTGCAACCAAAAGTTACATGGAGCTCTACAACAAATCAAACTTCATGTTATTCGCGGCATAAAATAAAATAAAAATCTCCACAATGACTAGCAATACTAAAGCTACAAGAAAAAAAATGCCCCAAGGCCAGCAAGTCACAGCTGATTTATTTTTTACCAGCACGGAACAAGCTAATAGCGTTTAAAATTAAATCACCGGTCCGTCAGAATTGCTGGTTTCAGCAGATGAATGTGCTCACCTCCATGGCCTGGGCAGCTACCTCAGAAACACACTGGATTTAACCATAATCAGCACATCGAAGCCTGATTTTAAGCCATCAAAAAATGCAAGGCTGCAGCACAACAGTGACAGTATTCTTGCCACATGGTTCATCAGACAAATAAATCGAGTCAACTTTGGTAAGGAAGAGCAAAGTATTATCAGTAAATTGTAACTTTTACTTCACATTTATTGCTTAACACACCTTTTTCTTGAAGCAAAAGTGTTTTAGTTTTGAGTTAGTGATGTGTTCAGCAGAATTTTAACAGGGTACTTTTGACTTTAGGAACCTGAGTCAAGCAATCCTCACTCATTACTGTACTTAGATTTGAGTAAGAATGTGACTACATGAGCCACTGTCCCTCAGAAACAACCACAGGTCACACAGTGCTACAGCTCATGCTTTTAATGTAACTGTGCAATTCTCTTCATCCAATTCTCTGTTAAGTCATCTACCTTTGCTAAATTCACCCTCAGCAATTTCAGGCTAGATCGGTTGATTCTGAACTGATAGAATTTTTCACACAATGCTCCACATAATCTCAGCAACCACAACCTCCAAACAAGGAGGTTTTTCACTTCAGATGTTTTAAAAAAATCCGTATGACCAAGCCCTAAGTAACTGAGAAAGAATAAAAACCCAACTGTACTGTCATTCTTACCCAAAAGATAACCATGCTTTCCTTTCCTTCATACCTCTATTATTTTTCATTTTCATATACATCCAGCTTCTAGATTGTAGGTACTACCAGCAGCACAGCTGCCAAAAACTCTCCCAATTTTTCCAGAGGCTCTTATGGTTCAATTGTAAATATGAGAAAAAGTTGATATAACCTCTTATCTCCATTTTTTCAAGCTTGATTTGTCAGACTGAACAGGTTTGGGAAAAAAGCAGTAAGGCTGCAATTCATCTAAAGACCCGAAAACAGACAAGGAGATGGAGTTTAACCCACAGATGTTCACTGAACCATAATCTGGAGCAACAACTAACTCAGTCATTCAAACTCCACGAGCTCAAAACCCAAGGTGATGGTAAGTCCTCTGACAGTTGCACTTAAACACAAAATAAAGAAGGGAAGAAGATTTTCTCCCTTTGACCTGAATGATATACAAGCACTGAAAAACAATAACTATTTGAAATATGTTGGCAAAGGAAACATCACAGTCAAATCACAGTAACAAAAATCTCAGAGAAAAGGCCGTGCTGTTACAATGAAGCTCTGCAAGGCACAGAGAAGACTTCAGCCTCAGTGTTGAATCCATCTATGAGCTTTTAATTGTGTAAGATCAGGAACTCAAATTATAGGCAAGAGATGTCACCTAGGAAAAGTTGTGTAGAGCTACAGTAGATGGGGCAAGTGCGGGTGCAGTGCTATTAACAAAGCTGGGTGCTGATCCCTCCCTTAACTAAGCAGAGGAAATCAATATAACTGAATTCTGTGGCTATTTTTGTGCTCTCAGCAATGAATCTCCTTGTGCTAGGGCCTTTCACATGGGGGATTACTAGAATTAAAACAGAAACCTTTTATTCATGAGATAAGTGGATAAGTGTTGAAATTATAACAGAAACCTTGAGATCTAATACTATTTCTGGAAGGAGCCCTTATCTTTTACACTGTGAAGTAAGTCTAAATTAAAATGTGACTCTGCAGTTCAGGCAGCTCAAATCAAGCACCAAAGAGAATTGATTCCTCCTCCTACTTGCAGTAATTCAGATCAATGCCAGGGGATAAAAGCCCAAACATGCCTTCTACTGAATAAAGCACCATGGGCCAGGAGGACTGAAATGGAGCATCTCAAGTTGACACCTCAGCCTCTGATAAAAAGCCGGATTCTTGCAGAAGATATTCTCTTGACCCTTCACACCGTTTGTGCATGGCTGAAAATACAAGTTATCTGACCTATTATTTCTTCCCCAGAATTGTTTATGTGCTCTGAGAGAGAGGCAGGCACTTACCCAGCAGAGGCAAATTACTAGGCAGCAATAGATACAATACAGCACAGACACACAACAAACTGGCACACAGCCCAGAACCCTACAGAGAAAATAATAGTTTTGGGTCTAAAAGCCTCAGAAGACCACATCAGGGTTTTGCACCAAAGAATGGCAACAGGAAACTAACTGTTCTGCTGCCTTGAACTTGCCAGAGGAAGACAGCAGATAGGTTACAAATTATACATTTAGAGCAATTTATTAAAATTTGCCTATAAAATAATGAATGTAAACTCTTTAACCTTCCTGCTTTTCCAAATAACAGGTTCAAGCTCAGCCCTTGTAAACTACACCGTTTGTTTCTCTTACACAGTATGTATCACACAGGCTGGAAGATGGTACAGAAGTATTACAGGGATTAAAGAAAGCCTCTTTTGTTCAAAGATGCTCTTGGCCACCATGGGGGGCACTTTATTAGTTAGGTTGGTAAGGGAACATAGGTGAGTGTTCTGATATGACATCATGCACATCAGTAGGCTGCCAATACAGAAATACGTGTGATGCACAAGTTGTTTAACACAACAGTAAATCTCTCCAGAATGAATTTTTTCATGTGTTTGCAGCTTCAGATGCATTTAAGAATTATTATTTTTTCCTTAATGGAAGAAACACAAACAAAACCCACACGTGCAATACATACCATTAAAAGAAATGATTTGTGCCTGACATTTGTTGTTTAGTGCAGATACATCTACTGCTGACCCAACAGGCTCACATACTTTTTTTTTTTTTTTTTGCAGAACGTACATATTAGTTGTGTTATATACATATATTTGTGTATACATAATTATTTGTTTTATATGTAATTAGTTGTGTTGTATAGGTATACAACATACATATTAGTTGTACTGAATGCAAAAAAACCAGAACTAGTTTCAGAAGTAGATTAGGCTGACTTAAACTTGAGGAAAGGAAATCACCCAAGTGATCTCTCCTCTTAAAATTTCACGTATTTGACTTCATTCAATAGTGCATCCAACCAAGAACTCTTCGTGCAATAACAAGCATGGTCAGAATTCAGGTAAAGGTTCATAATTAATACTTTAAGTCCATTTTCAATGTGCATTTTACATAAGTTAAAAGAAAAAATCTTTCCTGTGAAAATCCTCAGTACTATGTACACTGGCAACATACGTGGTTGTCACATACAACATGATCAACAAGATAGTGCTTTTTCAAAAAGCAGGAGAAAACCCCCACCACTAAAACAGACAGTAGAATGAGAATGGAAAACAGAATTTTAAGAAACATGGAGTATTTTCCACATTAAAAGGCCTCAGTCCTTGATTATCTCATATAGGACAATGTCTAACTGAATTTACAAAAGTCAATTCTGGGAAGAAAGAATGAAAATATTTTGCTGTAAATAGAACTCCTGACACAAATTTTTAAAGGTCCTTGCTAAACGGTCTAGAAAGAAGACAGTGGTGAGATTAAAATCATTACAACTGCTAGAGTGACATTTCAAACAACAGCATGAAAAGGATGAGACCATACACAGTACACTCAGCATTAAGCATTCCCCCAGACCTGATCTTTAGCCAAATAGAAGAGATGTGAAAACAGCCGGGTCTGCTACATACATTAAAACTGTAGAGAATTTGGTGATTTAGACTATCCCTGGAATACAAAAACAAACTCATGTACCCTGAATTAAATCCTACAGTTTACTTGAGACAAGCTAGAACTAACTTTGTTAATACACTTAACCTCACAACTAAATGTTGGCTAAATGTCACCACATGGTGATGCCTCTGCCAGGAATACAAAGATACTATAATAAAAAAATACACAAACTCAAAATTAGAAACAAATTGAAGCCATGAATCCACTTTATGAAGCCTATATGTTCTTTTCACAATAAATCTAATGAAATGTGTAACTGCAGCCACCCCTGTAACAGAGTATAAGTCACCTTAAAAAATAAAAAACTGTAGTTCTTTTAAATTTACACCCTGAATAATGAACAAATAAGTAGCTTCTCTTTAATGAATGATACTATTAAAAGCAGAGGTGTAGTTTCCTGAAGTGAACGTGGTCTCTTCAAAGGTGGCTGCCACAGGTCTGGCCAAACGCAGGAGCCTTGGCAGTGCAAGTGCAAGAAAGTGAACACTAGAACAGCAGAGGTTGTATTTATTTCACAGGCAACTGCTGCTCCTTTATGACTTTTCTCTGGGAGATTCACCCGATCAAATACCCCCAAATCATGTGTGATGGCACTGAGCAGCAAGGAAGAAATTTTGTATTAATGCTCTCTTTGTTCTTCCTAAGAAGACTGGATAGGATGAGGTAATCAGTATCTGTTTGATAGTGATTTCTGTCCTTTCATCTTTTCAGTGAATATTATGCATAATTTTGATTTTTATATAAATATTCAGCAGCTCAGGACACTCTCTGCATAAGAGTGGCAATACATATTTGCATCTGTTGACTCAGAGGAGATCAAGCTTTTGCCAGATGTGATCAAAGTTCATTTATAATCCTACCTATTTCTTTCATAAAATAAAAAATGGTAAAAAAAACCCCCAAACTAAACCTCCAGCAACAATAAGTAACAAAAAAGCTTTGGCAAAGTGGCAAGAGGTCATAGACTTGCATCCCTCTTCAACCCTTGACTCTTTTACTTCTTCTGATATTTCCCTCATCAGTGCTATGGTTTCTTAAAATACCTTTCTGGGTAAGGATCATGTTGATCATCATGAGTAAATACCCTTTTCTGCAAAATAATGCATTTAGTGTAAACCCAGCATGGGTAGGTAACTGCACAGAGCTCTCAAAAACTCCTCCTTTCCATGTAAACAGGACCAGAGGGCTGGACTTTGCCTGCCTTTAAGAAAAAACTCTGTGATGCTCCAAAGTAAATGACTCTAGGAAGGTATCAAATTCAGTCAAATACAGAAGTGTACAACTACCTTTAAACATACGGTGTTTTCAGTGATATAAGTAAGACAAGTCAAGTGCAGGAACTTCTATAAAAAAATTCAAATTATTTGCATTTTCCATTTTTCTTGAATACTTACCCTGTAAACATGAGAGGATTTCATACACCTTAGTGAGACATCTTAGATAGCTTAAGAATTTATGGATTACAGAATTGAAATTTCAAAAATTCATTTTAGATTATAAAGGGTTTGAAATCTTAAACCCAAATAATGCTGTTCTCAAATTTACTAGTACTTCTGTTTCCTTTTTTGAAACCCCAGTGCTATTTTACAAAGAAAAAGAGTAATAGGAAGAGGTTAATTAGCAATAAAGATTAGATTTCTTTAGGAGCTAGAGCAGGAAATAAAACCTAGGAGTCCTATGTGCTCATCAGTAGTCAATGTGTTTCACTTTTCAAAGAATACCAAAGAAAAAAATCAAAGTAAATGTTAATTACTTTGCCTCAAATTAGATACACATACTGCATTTTTTCCAAGAAAGGAAATAGAAAAAATAATGAAATTTCTTTTCAACAAACTAAACAGTATTACCCCTAGATGAAACTACCCCACTTGCACTCTTTCTCTCCACAAATATTTTGCACATAGACAGAACTCTATTATACGTCAGAAATAACAGCTGCATATAATACCAAAAGTTTGATCTTATAGTTCTCTTTCCCTTTATAGTATACACAGATATGCCTATGAAACGCATATGTACACTTGGAAAACTATACCAGATAAGAAGTTTCATATCTTACATCAACTAATAACTGAACATAAAAACAGCACACTAATAGAGGCCCTATAATTTTTAGGTTTAAAGGGGAATTGCTCCATTTTAAAATACTACTGTATTTTACACTACTGCTACTCTCAGGAGCACGAGCAGAGTCCCCACTCTCACACATCTCATTCTTCATGTACACTTGTTTATCTTCCTGAAGCAAAATTATCATCTTTCTTTTGTCCAGGAGAACCTGAAACTAGTCTTGGTACCTAATGTGGAAAACTGCTGAACAAGAATCTCTTCGCTCTCCCTTTTTAAGTGTTAGGTTTGAAATTAGGCAAATATTCATTTATTAATATAAATTGTGCCCCTTTTTGTTATTAACAATAATTCATTATAACCAAAACCTTCTTACCTAATAGCTAAAATCAGTTTAGATGCTCTGCGTCTACCTTACTAATTGCCAAAGACCTGGGTTAGAGACTGAGAATGCAGTGGTCAAATCCAGTGTTATCCTTTCAGAGCATTTGGCTTTAAAGTCGTATTACCTGATGTGTATCTAAGAAACAACATTGATCCCCATCTATGATAAGATTTTTTATGTTTCCTTGGGAAATTGAGGTCAGGCCATTAGGAAAATAGAGTTGGGAAGCATTAAAGCAGTACGAGTTTGGAATCAGTAATTGAAATAAAATAATAGTTTATACAGAAGAATTATTTAATTTCACAAACATAACCAAAAATAGTAAAAAAAAAAAAAAATCTGTCTTTAAATCAACATCTCCCCAAGCCCCCAATCTCCTTAAGGAAAGGCAGAGCTTATTTGACTGCAGAAGAACGGGCAAAACAGACTGTACAAGTTCCCCAAAAATCACAGACAGCCCAGAAAAACTGCTGCCAACAAAAAGCTGCAAACCGGTTTTGGCACCTCGTAACACTTCCCGTGTACCTCTACTTTTTACAACAAATGACTTCTGCAGTCTCTAGAGACATGCCACAGAATAAAAACAGCGTCAAACCTATTTGCATGGTAATGTTCCTCCCCCAAACTAGAAACCTGATGTGTGATTCTCCTGCAATTTCAGAAGGTAGTAACAGTTCTGATACATATTTATGGAATACGGAACCTTTCCTTTTATTGGTTTTAGGGGAACACCACAGCATGTGCTGGCCCTGCGTGCTGAGAGCTTCTTGTGAACACACACGCACAAGGAGACTAATACTTGTTTATGGTCTGAAAATCAGTGCCGTTTCAACCTGTTTATGAAGACAATAAACATTTTTGGAAACTGCTAGTTGACAAAGTAAGTTCCATTATTTTCCTGTAGAAGTATCAATCTAATGGAATTTAGATACATGGATAAATTTGTTCTCTGCTCTAGTGTGAAACCCAGTCATATCCCTCCTGCTCACCCCTCCACTTTCGATTTTTCTTTGTGTTAATGAAGAGCAAAGAATTGATCCCACAACCTGAAGAGAGATTTTGCAAGTGTATTTTCACTAGTATTCACACTATGTATAAGCACTTGCTAGCTGTGTCAATTGTTAAGATAAAATCTGAGAGATAAAATCCAAAAAAGGATGTAAATATCTATCTATAAAATATATTCATGCCCAGCCTCCCAATATCTTGACTTAATTGATATGCAATTTCCACCTCCATCTCTTTTCACCTTTTAAAGAGAAGCATGAAGTTCATCCTTTTCTAAAGTTCAGTATATCCATGAGTTAACAAAGATAATTCCCAGTGGAACTGAGATTTTATCAGCAGTTATTTATGTTCTTACTTAACCAACTGAATACATTTAACTTACTGAAGTCTTCTCTAGCTGGAGACTGGATTTTTGTCTCAGTCACTCTACTAATTGCAGACAATCACTGCAGTTATGAAGATTAATGAAAAAAGGGGTTTAGAAACTTCTTGGCACAAACACCACCTATGGTTGTGTATTACGGTAACACTGAGCCTTAGAAATTATCTGACAAGGTGAGATGATAACATTTACCGTGCATGGGACACAAGAGAGTTGCTTCAGAAGGGTAGCAAAATCACAAATTTGCCAGCAGGATATTCAAAATTACAAATAAGCTGACATAATTAGTGACCTTCTCTATCTTTTTTCCAGTCAATTACTTTTTATAACATTTTTCTGTAATAGCTCTAAAGCAGAGTGCATCAAGAGATGTACAAAACATGATTAATACCCATTCCCTCCCCCCAGCCCCTCAATTATATTTGGAGGGTGCTAGTGGTTTTCTTTAATGAAGAGGTCCCAGCAACGGGAAGATACTGCTAACCTCCTATTAACAAAGCCATCCCTATAACAAAACAACCCAAAACAACCAATCAAAAACCCAAAACCATTCCCCCCCACAAAAAAACCCAACCAAACAAAATAATGAGTACACGAAGTTCTCAAACACTTTTTTTTCCTGACAGAAGAAAGAGGTCACCTACTGTAGCTATTAACCACATGATCCTATTATAGGTAGAATTCCAGGATATGAAACTACGTGCATCTTTGTCATTCTGCTTCAAGTTTTGTTATAAAGTCAGGAAGAGACAGACTGAACCATTCAGCGAGTTTATGACTGACTTGTGTTATTTGGACAGCTTTGTGTCTCAGAAAAGAGATTATGCTAACTCCTCAGCTGGACAGAATTGCTGCAAAAAAATCAGATAAATGGAAATAACTTGCATTTATTTTCATTCTGATTTCATTCAAATCTGAAATTCAATGAAAAATTCATACAGATGAGCTGTTTTATAGTACGTAAGCAAATCATACAATACAAAACCCACTAAGAGATTTCAGAAAGCCCTCTTTACCAAAACAATTCCACTGAGATGCTCTTGGCCTACTAATGACCCAGTCCTTCAGAGGTCCTGTACCCATATCATAAACGTTTTCTTTCTGGTTTAACATAAGTAGAAAACTACTGATTATATCACACCATTTAACTACTGTCACTGAACTAAACAACCTATCGAAGAGGCTTGATTCCATGGAAACCACAGCAACTGCAAGTCCATGCAATAGCACCTGATGGCAAAACTGGTCCCATGCATATCAGTGGTTTTCCCTCGATTTTAGTTAGAAGATGGATAAAGACCACAAGTCTTTCCCTGTTAACCTTCCACATTTCAAACTGTGTGCTGACCATCTGGAAGCGTAAGCAAAAGCACTACAAACTTAACACTGTCCTAAAAATGGGGTTTGAAGCTAATTAAAGGTATCAATGGATTAGATCTTCAAGCTCCCTTACTTTCACATTCAAACAGAAAAGCAATCAGATTTTACTGTAATAAGTTTTCCTTCTCAAAAGAAACAGTCTACTTAACTGATGCAAACAGACATGAAAGACCATCACAAACTAATAGGTTATGGCAACAAGCAATGTTGCATACTTATAAAACTATGGCCTACAATAAAGTTCTCTGTGCTACTTTATTCCCTCCTTAGTGTCTTTTGGGCAGCACTATTCTGACCCCTGTTCACAGCTATACCAGACAGTTTTTTCAAATGCTGATCAGACCTTTACACTTCAAAACCAAACAAGGACGTCCAAAGCCATCCTGCAAATTCTAAAGCCAGTTGTCAAACATCTTTGAAAAGTGATAAACTATGAAGAAAGTTTCTTTATGCTGGGAGCAGATACTTCCAATCAGGAACAGATAAGTACCAATTATACAGAACCAATAAAGCCAGTATCATTTTTGAAAACATCTTTTGAGAGCTTTACGGGTATCTGTTGTATTCTCTTTTGTCCTGCAATGAAGATCTGTGTGCAGGTCATGTTTTACTGCTTCAGGGATATCTCTTTCCATATTGATTGAAAATTAAAATGGTAATTTATGTCCCATGCTTCCATACTGGACCACCACAATGTTTTATCTTATTGATTTCCTGGCAGTTCTTTGCATACATTTAACAGCTTATGTGAAACCCTGACAGCAAGGTCATTTCAAACAAACTATTCCCAGTTCTGTTCCCTTCAGCCCCCCACAACACCAAATCGTTAGCTTCTAATTAAATTTTGTACATTTGGGGCTTTTTCAGTCTATAAAAGGTTCTTAAATATTAAGTCAAAATTTTTCTTTGTCCTCTGGTGTGTGCCCTGCTTCCCTCATATACCCAAGCCCAGCAAAGTTTTTCTTTAGAGGATTTCCCTATTGACTGAGTGATATTTTTTGCCTTCTAAGCTTTTAGCCACTGTCAACCTTGTATGTCAGACCAACAATTTGTCACGATTAGGCTGACAAACTTTCAGCTTTTAACCCCAGTCTCAGATCTAATTTATTTGATCTAATGTAAGCTTAATTACCCGAGTTGTTAATTCTGTAAGAAAAAAAAAAAAAACCCTAACCTGAAATATTGTACCTGGCATGAAAAATCTTCCGGAAGTGCACTTTGACAGCCTGATAATTGACAAGGCTTTGATTTTTCTGAGCATGTATTGATTTTAGACTCAAAGGACTGAGATTAAATGATTATCTTTTCAATAGCAAAGAGGGTACTTGCAGAACCCACCCTTGGCAAATGGCTTGGACAAAAACACCAAAGAAAATAAAAGCATCAATGTAAATAGCACGTGTGGACTGAACAGACAGGGAATTGTCTGCAGGGTGTTTGCCTAAAACTGATCATGTCAAGAGGCTGCTCTACGTCCTTGTGTTTATAGAGCAGCTGGACTATACATAAATGGCACTTCACCAGCCATCTTTCACAATATCTATTTTAGCATATAAATTCCTACTGCTAAGAAAAAGCAAAGTATTAACATATTTGCCACAAACGAAAAATCAAATAGTGCAAAACCTAATCTCGTGCCCTCTTCATGTTAAAAAGTTCAGTAATTACTAAAATTAGGAGTCTGTTGTCACTTCACTACAGTGTTCAGAGTCTGAAATAGAGCAATTACTTTTCAGATAAGGAACTCCAAAAAAAACAGTGTGATAAAAAACAGCTGGATAACTTTTGGATGGCTATAGAACTATTGGATGAATTTTTCTCCTACATATGAGATCTTGTTGCTGGTTCACATATATACTTCAGAAAAGGGAAATGCTTTTACATGCAATGTATCTTAGTACATTATTTAATTATATAGTCTTATGCCACACATTACCACTACCACTACATATACCATTCTCAACTGCAGTAAACTTGTAAAGTTAACATCTTTAAAGAGCTCTGTTGACTTCTAATAACTGCTGAACATTTCCACAGACCTGAAGAAGGCAACAGATCTACCAAGAAAGTACTTGCAACAGATTCAACAAAACAGATTCAGTACTTAGTGATTATAATCTGTTTTAGAAAGTGCCTATAGACAATATACAAGTCAAAGCTTTAAAAGCTGGTCTGAGAACAAGGCTACATTCAGCATCTACAATGAGGATACTAAAAGACAAAACCTCCAACCTCCAGGAAAGGCTGAATTCCCACGGTCAACAGCTAGAAGAATATGACAGGAGAAAGTTGTATGACAATTACAGAGACCTAAGCGGGACATTATGTGGAATGTTGTCATATTTTACACAAGGAACTTGTTTTTACACTGGCCATTTATTGTTTATCAGTTTCATACCATATTTAAAAATAAGACTAATATATTCAACTATATTTTAAATGATGTTTTTAATGTGTTTACATAACAGCATTTACAGTTTTCTATTCTATATATATTCTCCACTTTGTGCTTTCAGTCACTGGCTTTAAATGAATGTGGTCAATACTTATGGGGCATAGTTCTAATTGTTATTTAAAATAAATGCTCTACTGCTGAAATGACATTTAACCAATGGGCTTTGCACACCCATCAGGAATTGTGTGCTTGTATCAAAACTGAGGACAGTACTTTGAGATTCCTTTGCAGATACAAATCTAGGTTAAAACACATAGAATTACATGTATCCTAAAAAGAAAGGAAAAATAGGTGAGAAGAGTTGATAGGTTTACTGATTCATCATGATTTATCATGGGGAATATAAAAAGCTATTATCTTGGTTTAATTACAATAAAACCCTAAAAGCCCATTTGCAAGTAATAAATAGTTGCAATAATAATTAAGAGTTGACAACAGCAGAAAACAAGTATTTCATAAATATGTGCCTCATTTCATGACAGACACCAAGATTCAGGAGTTAATGTTAGAACTACTCATGATAGCTAAGGAAAGTGATTAACTATGACTACAGAATTCCACCTTCATTACTGCATCCTAATAGCACACATAATATAAAACATGCCAAAATATACTGATAACTTGACAATGTGGGGTTTAAAATTATAAAGCACCATACTGGTGCTTAAGCTGAAGCAAGTATTCATACACTTGGTATAGAAATCCAAGTGGGACTAAATAGAATACAACAGTATTACTGACCTGGGACTAACCAGAACTGGTATGCAATTCATTCACTGATCAACAAATTCACTTATAATGGACTGACCTCAATCAAAAAAAACCTGACAAAACCTCCCACAAGCTTCAAATATGCTATAAGCAGGCCATTTTCCTGTCTTCATATGTTTGTTATTAAAACCAGATCCTGAAAGGGACAAATTCAAAAGCAGAAAACTGATTTGGTGTTTGTTTATATGCATCAAGTATGCTTTTTTTTTTTTGCTTGATCATATCTACGACAACAAAATGGCAATCTCAAAGGATTCAATTCCAGCAGGAGCTAAAAGAAGATAACAGAAGTATCTATAAAATCTGAAGTCAAAAGTCAATGGAGTCATGAAGATATAGATCTGACCTTGCTAGTTGGACAGATTTCATTTATAACACAATGAAAAGGAAACTAACAGATAAATGAGAACAGGCTAAAAGAACAACTCCCAAAATATTAGTGTGTGATATAAGATTGCAGGCAAAATTTCAGTGAGAGACAGATAAACAGACTTTTTATTCCATTAAAAGCCACTTCTCATTATTTATTTAGCTATCCCTGTGATTAAATATTATTTAAGACACTGATCAATCTCAGATTAATGTAACATCAAACTAAAATCGTTGCAGCCATCCGCAGTGCAACTTGCACATCCCACCCCAAGTGACAACAGAAACCTGACAGCTCCCCCATCAGACTTACACATGCATTAGTCCTTATTAATCAACAGCAAGTTAATCACAAAACAAAGACCTACTTGATAATGATTTATCAGGTCACATTAAGACAATCAGCTTGGCTATCAAAAAGTGTATCAGGTAACTCCACCTAGTTTTGTCCATCAGACAAAACTGTAATGCATAATAAATTTGCAGTGCAACAGAATTAATTTATAAGCCCACTTTACAAAGTCACTGGAGTTGTGTGTTTGAGAGGTAATAATATAAAATACCCTATTTTATAAGGAAGGTGTGACAGCTTAAAGGTATTCTAAGGAACAGAGAAACCAAGGATGGGCTGCAATTCCCTACAGCAAGTGCAAACTTCTACCAGAAGGGAATCAAAGTCCCAGATTTACTGCAGTCTAAATACCAAGGCAGGCAAAAAGGCAGAGAAAATGTTCCAAATGAACTTTGACTCTTGATTCAAAAACAGGACAGACAAAAAGTCTGAATGTCATCTGGTCAATAAACATTAAAGACTAAAAGCTGTAGCTTATTTTAGGAGCAGATGACTACTCCTGAAAAGTTCAGGAATAAAAAAGAAGGCACCAAAACAATGATATTTAATGCACATCGCAGATTCTTCTAACAGAGATTCCAGGAATGTACCTCTGGATTTGGAAAAAGAGGAAGAGTTCTCCATTACAATGAAACACAGCAGAATGTCAACTCCAATAAACTGTTTTAATTTTCCCTCTTGCACACCTTTTAAGAAAAAAAACAATAGTGGAGAACATAATTATTATAAAGGATAACACACAGTTTCTATTAGCTACAGACAAACTATCATTTTAGGATTCATAATTGTAAATTTTTCATATGACTATCAGACCTCCTTGTTATTACAGCTGTGTACAAATTAAAAGGAGAATAGAGTTTCTATATCCAGACTTTAAGGATGATTCTAAAAAAGATATTTATTAACACTGTTGTGTTAGAGGAATTTATTGAAAACTAACACCTATGGTGTAAGAATAAAGCTAAAAAAAGTATGTCAATCTCCTTATTCCCCACAAAACACTAATAAAGTGTTAAAGAGACTTGCAAAAGCCCACATGTGTCACTAACTAATATGAAACCTACAGTGGTAAATTATAATGGAATCTTCTGACTGAGGACCCATTCAATTAAGTTTTTTTAACAGTCCTATATCTTGTAGGAAACTCAGTTTATAAATGCCACTTTTTAAATTTGATTTACAAAGGGGAGAAAAGTTTACATTTATTTTTCAAGCATTGCTTCCCTGCTTTCTGAAATGTCAACACATTATATTAGTGACAACAACTGACAGGTATTATATTGTCATGGTTTAGTCCATTTCCTCCAGTACTGGGGTAGAAATAGTTAATTTCTGGTGAAATTTTGGCTTAGTAATCAAAGATTTTTGTGATGTCTCTACAAATGACATATTTAACAAACTGGAAAAGAAGATGAGTTGCGCACAAAAAATTCCAGCCTGGAGAGGAGCAGAGGAGAACAAGAGATAGCAATGGAGCCTCCAAGGTCAGTGTAGCAGGGGGAAGAGGAGAGGCCTGGGAGGGCCCCCTCTCCCCCTCCAGCAGGGGAAAAGACTTTAAAACTTCTGCCACTTGTGGAAGATTATTTGGAGAGAAGAAACCTTCATCTAGGCCTCTTTTCTTCCCCCCGGGGCCTGGCCTAGCCCAGGGAGGGCAGGGATGGCTTGAGGCCAAAACTGAATCACCTGGAAGCTGCATGCAACAAGCTGCAGCAGAATTGCAGCCACAGAATGGTGAAGTCAGCAAACTCTTTATTGAGGGGTTGAGTTCTCTTATGACTTCAGGACTTGGTCTAAAAGCTGAGCCTAACACTAAGCCCCTGATACTATGGGGCCCAGTGCAATGTGGGACCGGGTGTGATGGCAGGATGACCCCTTTCACTGCAAATGGGGGAGCGGTGGTGAGCTGGAGTAACCAGCCACGGCCAAGAGCCAAGATTGGGCGTTTGGCCAAGAGCAGAAAGTCAGAAGAATTCCAGAGAGCAAGAGAAGAGGCTACTTGGAGCAGCAGAACATAGCACAGGAGAGTGTTCTTGGGTATGGACTGAGCCAAAAGAACCCCTGTGACCCGGGGAGGGGGGGTGATTGTCAGGAAGCCCCCTGAAACTCCTTGTAGAAGCAACCTCCACGGAGCCCTGTACTCTGTGATGACAAAATGGTGGTACGAGTGTTCCCTCGAAGCCCATGGTAAACCCTCAGTAGCCGCAGACAAGCGGCTACAGGTGGGAGGCAGACGCCCCTACATTCCGATGGAGAGACAGATTTTGTAGCTGCAGTGATTTGGAACTGTTACCTTAAAGACTTTTAGACATGTTTTTTCCCTTCTCCTTCTTCCTCTGGACTGCTTTTGAAGAAAAGAAGGAGAGGTGGTATTTGTAAATATACAAGCTTGTTATTATAAGAAAACTAGTTAGAGTTGTTGTGTGTCTAAGTATTCCCTTAGTTCTTATCGTGTAGCAATAAATTTTAATATTAATCCCCATGTCATGAGATCTGTTTTGTCTATGCAAACTTTTCTTACCTATTAGCAAAATTTATGGGTTGATAAAAACAGTGCAGAAATCACAGGGCTAAACCTTTGACATACATCTAGCTGGTTTTTACTAGAGGGAATAGCTGAATTTCAATTCAAGCAATATTGGAAGAGCTTATCTGGACTTTTGCCTATTTACAGACACTAAGCTTTTTTCCTGGCTAGTCTGCAAACATTTGCAAGTAGTAAAAAGCTGAGATTTTAGTTTTTCTTTTTTACTACATAGTTATATAACTCTGATCCTTCTGTGAACAATGATTCACTAAGCATGAATCCATGTTCTCTTCCAAATGATGTAAGCTCATTCTGTCATGTAATGCTGCAGTTCTCTCTACACCTAAAAATTGTGTTCCAGGATTAGCATGGTAACTCTTTTAAGGTTACACCGCACCCTAAGCAAAAATAAATTACAGCAGTAACAGAAGACAATTTTAGAGAAGACCCCTTTACCATCCCACTTGATCACAGTTAATTTTATCCTTTCCTACTTTACCCTGTAATGCCTTTGAACTATTGGGTCCTTACTGTAACTATACACAGAGCAACAAATTTGCATCAAATTTGTAACTATAGAAAGGAGACAAAAAGTGTTTTCAGAAAAAGCAAACAAACAAAAGATGTTTAAAGAGACAATCCCTCAAAGCTTCCAGAAGAAAACACAAGGCTCTCTAGCTCCACTTAATACAACCAGTGAAAAACTTCCTATATAAGAGTCCAACATTCTGAAGAGCCATATATATTTGTAAGCTTACTTGTGAGCATTATATTCTGTGTTTAAAATTTAGATACTCTACATAATTTACTTCCCTGCTAAGTAATAATGATTTTTCCAATTTTTTACTACTGCAAAAGTCTGTAATTTGCTACTTATTGTGCCACAGTTGAGATTGACCCTTTTTATACACACACACATATATATGCACACATGCATGTATATATTTATTTATATACATATATATATGTAACATTTGACAGTTTAAAAAAATACACACAAGTTTTCATTCCTTGCAGCCACACTGTCTTCATCTACTATGTTGGGGGTTTTTTTCTCAGTTATTGGCTTTGCAATTATTTTTTCAGAGCGCTTAAACATTATTCACATGCAGGAGAAAGATCCGCAGGTAGAAAGCAGCTCATCTTCAGCATAATTTCATAATTACGGAGATCAGCTAATGACTAAGCAATATAACCCCTACCTAAGAATTTATGTCAAATTTTTAATGTCAAGTTGCTCATGCTTGGACAGTCTGTTACTCTGATAGGAAATGATCAGGAGATAACTGGGAGAACGTGGCTTTTTTGTGCTGGTCAGAGCTCCGACCCTGACACAGTAAAAAAAGTTTGCATGGAGGAGAGGCAGGAGGGAATCTGGATTAATTTTCTCTGCTGGGGAGAAGACTTTTGTCCATCAAGTACTTTTACCACCTGAGGAGTATAACATTGTTTCCTGATATGCAGTATGAACTCAGGAATGGAAAGCATTTGGCATGAAACTGCAATGTCTGGGTTACAGCAGCCATTTTCCCAATACGACCCTGGAAATACTTTTAAGGTTTTAAGGATACACTGTCAGGATCTAGCTCAGAATGGGATTTAACTGAACAAATAGTTAAAAGATAAAGAACAACTCCGTCTATGCCATGATGAGGCTGAGATTACTACCTGACATCTATGACAAAATGCCAGTGAGTGAACCAAAATGACAGTTTAAACATGATGAATTCCACTTGGCTACTGAGCCAGATCTGTGATCTCTTTGCTTTCATTAAATGTATAGTGTGATTATGGAGTATTGCTTAAAAATAACTGGGGGGAAAAGAAATGCAGAACAGAGAAGCATATCTTTGAAAACTATGAAAAAAAAACCTACCAACAGCAGCATCTTCTTTCCATCTAACCCAATAAACCACAACATTTGGTATAATTCTGCAACAATATCCGTAAAAATTAATTAATTCAATTTCTGTCAATTGTTTTCTGATGTATGTTTACAACATCAACAAATCAAACTACACAAAGAAAGTAAGTCATTCTGGAAAAGAGCACGATCATCTCGATACCCAAAATTCAGCATATAATAAGTTTTACTAGACACTTCATCTCTGCAAATATTATAGGTATGCATAATTCATAATGTATTAATTTTGCACTTAATTTAAAATTCATACAGTCTGTTTTTTGCTAACATGTTACATATATAACCACTGCCTCATCCATTTTCATATATTTGGAAATATTCTACTGTGCACTACTTGCAAAAATGAGGTAAATATAAAAATCTTTATAGCGAATGCAGTGTACGAAACATTTCCACTGCTGTAACTCATTATTATCCAAACACAAAGTGCTCAGGGCTTTACAGGAGTGAGCATTTTAAAACAACTTCTATAGTTCTTTCCAAAAAAGACTACCTTTGCTTCTTGCTTTGTGATGTTTTCCCTTTAGCTGTATATAGAAAAAAACACAGCAAATTCTAGTTGTTGCTGCTGTTTCCTAAATATTCTTTTATCTCTTTTACTGAGCCCCTCCTTGAATTCACTAACATGTACAAAGACAGATAAATATACACTCACATGTTACTACTTAAATCTACAAGAGGGGAGAGGAGATAGTTGTTTCTTGCTCAATCACTCATAAATCTGAACATAATATTACAGTTACTTCAGAGAATCCCATGTAGTTCATCATTTTAGCCTCAAAGACTTCATTTAATCTTAAGTTTAAATTTATATTTAACAGCATTTGATATGTAAATAACGGCTAAACACTTAACACATTAACATCATTACTTATATTAAGTTTGGCGTTCAGTTTAGGAAATTATTGACATTGGCATGATCCAAAGTAAAGTTTTGACATATTCACTACTAGCAAATTTTTTCCACAAACATTTGGGTATTGTCTTTTTTTTTTTTTTTTGTCCTTAAATACAAACCCACGAAGTTACCGCACAAAAAAACACAGCACTAATAACTGGTCTTGAATTTTAAGTGCCTTTGTCCAAGCAACTCACCCTTTTTTTTAAATTTTACTTCACTTTGCAACAGGACAGAATAATACACTAATAGGAACCATCTTTCTTAATTATTTGACTTCCTTCTCTGCTAGGTTTCTCACTCGGTAAGCTCATGTTGGCAAAACCTACATAGTGCAGAACCTGGAGGAGCAGATGCTACAGTAGATGTGTAAGGATGTTAATGACAAACATAACCTACGAGGCTCAGACTTGGTCGAAATGAGGGGGGTCCTGCCCTGTGGGACAGCCCAGTCAGAATCAACAGGTCCAGGATCCAGGAATGTTTGTGACAGCAGGAGGGAAAAGCAACCATAAGCCCTCCACAACCATTCACAAAAGAATGTCTGTCAGTTTAGAAGAATTTTTGTAGAGTATGAGGTGTCTTGAATAAAAAAATCTGAGTTCAAGAAATTGATGCTTTTTTGACAGAAATTTGTTTTGCTGAGTTTGCAACTCCTAGTTCCAGAACAGTGGCCATTTTTAAAGTTTTGATGTAGAGAGATAAACCCTCAGCCCTACTCCAAAAATCAAATAATAAAACCCCTAGTATTGACTTTTCATCTGTATAGATACCCACACTGAGATAAAAATCTCTTTCCAGAATGCAATGATCAAAATGGTCAAACTAGTAGAGAAAAGGAAAGCATATTTCCCTTCTCCAGTACTACTTTCTGTCAACATCTTGTATAATTTGAACCAATACTACGATATGTAAATAATGCTCTGCTTTTTGAGCCCATTTTGGCAAAGCTTTTCTCTATCACACTAGATCAGTATTTCACATTGATACATAATCTGCCAAACCAATTACAACACCATGTTCTTCTGCTGCTCTGTAATATGAACTGATTAATGCAGAGAGCTGAAAGCTTTTGTAACACACTGAATGATTTATAAAACAAATTGACCACTGTTCTAAAAAGACAAAAAATATGTAGACCGTGGACAATGCAGTAACATGAAGTTCCAGTGATTTCTGCACTGTTTTTTTGGTTAGAGGGTCACATGGACACTGCAGCAATTTAACATGAAAGTAACACCACAGATTCATGAACAACATTCTCTTACGCATAATTTTCCTCAGCACACAAACACTTTGATGCTGCTTGAATACAAAACCCTCTATCTTTAGGCAGTTGGTCTTACTTAATGGTTGCTGGTTTATTAATGGATCAAATGGTAATTTTAGTTCCACATGTTCTTTCTATATTACTAATCAAAATTCTCATTCTCCATCTTTTCTTCTGGAATCCTCAGAAATAAAGAGCATGCAGTCTCTGCTGACCTAACCATGCCCATCAGCAAGCAACCACAGCCTTTACCCACCTTTTCTTTGGTCAAGACAATCTTTGAAATAAACTTTTGCCTCTGGAGGGGGTGGGGGTGACAGTCTGTCTCAGGCTTTAGCTAGTATTTCCCTGACAATATTAGACAAAACTCATTTTTAGGATTTGGTCATCCTCATAAGCTCTATGGGGAGCTCCAGTCACAGCGAGAAATCCAAGCAGCAATTCGAAAATTTCTCCAGAACAGTCCACCAGCAATGTTCCATCCAGGACAGCCCTCCTTCAGACTTTGATGGTAGTAGACCCAGACAGTCAGAACCTCACTACCATCTGAACAATGTCAGAAGGGACTTAAAGAAATTAATAAAAAGGGACACAAAGAAGAAGGGCAGAAGGGGCAGCCTGACTCAAGTGCAACACCTACACAAAGTTCCATTCTGCAGCATCAAACAATCTGCCAGTGATCCCATCAACTCCAGCTCCCTGCCACTTTAGATACTGTGTTTATGATTCTACCTTTTACTTTTCAAAATCAAAATAGAAAAAAAAAAAAAAGGAAAGAAAAAAACTCACATATTTTTGTGTGAAGTGAGGCCGAAGGCATGTGACCTGTCTGCGGGGATTTTCCTGAAGCCAGTAAGATCAAACTCAGGCTTCATTCCCTTTCTAAATTGTTTGCCCCATCCTCAATAAATATTTTATAAAAACAAGCCAACAAAAAAGTATTGTTTTCTGGGGGTTTTTTGTAAGATGCTTTTAAAAAAATAAAATGAAATTGCCCCGTGAAGTCGGGATAAAACATCGTAAGATAGGAAAAGGACAGACAAAACACTCGTTGCAAAGACCTTATACACTCACTAAAAATCCAACTACTGCTGTTTTCTAAGCAATACACAGTACCTGATGGAAAGAAAGTTAGAAAAAAGGTTTTCAGACAGTTTTAAAGATAAATCACAATGACAATAAATTCTGGCACATACAAATAAACAAAGCTTTCATCAAAATACAAAGGCTTTTAATACAGATCATGCTTTATTAAAAATAAAACACAATCCCACATGGCTTGGAGAAAACATCCAGAATGTCTTATAATTTACCTTGCAGAACGTTCTTCTTTGTTCCAATACAACTATACCCTGCATCTGCTTTCAGGGTACCATTTCTTTAACAACAATATACTTCTTTTCATATCACAGCTCAGACTTTAAATGGCTTGTATTCAACTAAAGAACTAAAAACACAGATTTGACACATTATTCACTACAAAATGAAATGCTAACTTATTCCTTGAATATGCTGATATGTTTAAATTATCCAGATTAGGGACACTTCTATAAGGAAATTTTAATATTGTCTAACCTTCATGGTTTCACTATATTTTTGCTGCAAGAACAAAAGATAGTTACCATGAAAGTTATGACTGGATAACTTGGATTTTCAGGCACTGATTTTTATTTTTTAATTTGTATTTTTTTATCTTTTTACAAAAGTGTTTATTTAAAAAGCGCAAATTTCAAAATTTGTAAATTTTTTATTTTATTTCAATCAACACAGTGTTGTGTTGCCGCTTCCACTGAAGGTGTAACAGTTAAAATCATGATTTTAAACTTGTTGTAGAAAGAAGTCCAGTGATTTATTGTGGATTTAAAGTCTATGATTTACTAGACAATTTTAATTTTCCTCCTGTAATGAATTATTGCTGTTCTAGAGTGGAGTCAGAAGACCTTGATCAGGACTACTGAAATCAGCTGAATTGTGCAGAAAATTTGCATCCCAGCTCCAGCCTCCTAAACCATGCAGGCTCTGCACTTCCACAGAGGGAACTGCAGCATCTGCAGGTCCCTACCAGGAGAATAAAGCACAGCTATGCAGAAAACAACATACACCAACAACCTGACATGAACAGGACAAATTTCCTTTCAGATCTAACATCAGAAGAAGACAACAACTAAAAATGCAATGATATGTGCAGAAACAATTTCCTATTTGCATCTGTTTCAAAGGGAAGACAAAGTGGTAAATACTGTAACACAGTAAGTTCAATTTTTTGTTCTGTCATCTTTCCAGAAGAACATGGTGATCTAATAATCAATTTATATTTAATATCCAGTGCTTCCTTTGAACCTTCCAACAAGAGTAAAATAAATAAGCAAACGTTTAACTGTATGTTCACAATACAAATTTAAAAGCAGCACTTTAAAGCTCTGCTTTATATTCAACAATCAATGCTGATAAAAAAGAAAGCATAAATTAAAATAATTTGGTTGTGATAGTCTTCAGAGATTTTAAATATACACAGTAAACAAAATATTATGGCTCTATTCAGAATTAAAGCTCGGTTTAAAGACACCCAACCAAAGTTCTTCTGAGTCTTACAATACTTTTCAGCGGACACACTAATGACCTTACACCATAAGGACCTTCTGACAAGTGTTAAACATCCACAGTGTGCACACTGACCTATTTGCAGTATTTTTGCTCAGTTACAAGGTTTGGGACATGATCAGTGTGTTCTCAGATCACAAGCAGCATGCTAAGCTACAGCACAGGAAGACAAGATGTTAGTAAACATGGGCATCCTCAGGTTTGCTTCTGATGGGAGTCGATTCTGTGCGAATGGAGATTTAAAATATAACAGGAAGTTACACATTTACTCCAGGGATGATCACCTTGGAAAACAACAGATGAGCAACACACGTAGCATAAAGATCACAGCAAGTCGTCTCCTGTGGCTAATACAACTTTAGAGGGAGCAGCAAAAACCCTCCACAACACTTCAGAGTCATTATTACATGTCCCTTGGCTTGAACAGTTCAGTGAGAAATTAGAAAAAAAGGTGTTATTTTGATTCTGCCTTTTCTCCTCTTGCTACCATTCTACAGTAAGATTTTTACACAGATAAAGTTTTTATAATTTAGCTAATGGTGTGCAGAAGAACTTGCCTTTCCACCAGGCAAAACCAGAGATTTGCAAGTTTGATGTTTCAGAGTTCTATTGTAAAAGTATAGTCACCTGTGCTACTGTCACCAGTGAGCTTTAAGTAACAGTCACAACACAGTTGGCTTTCCTTCTACAAAAAAAAAAAAAAAANGAAGTGGTTTTTCTTAAAAAAAAAAAAAAAAAAAAAAAAAAAAGAAAAACGGGGGGGGGAAGGGAAAAGGGGAAGGATGAAAAAAAAAAAAAAAAAAAAGGCTTTTTGTAAGCAGGAATTGATGAAGTAAATAGGCTCAAACTTTCATTGGAGAAAATTTCTTTTGAGAAAATAAAACTGATTGCCAAGGGCTTTTGAAGAAAAAAATCCTGAAAGACTTTATTACTTCAAGTCATTAATCCCTTAATAACAATTTTTAGCATTCCAATTTGAAATATTTTAAAGAATGATAACACAAGGATTATTTTTTTCAGCCAACAGTCACTTAGAAGACTGAATCAGTCTTCTAATTCTGCCCCAAAAGTGCTATCAACTTTGTAAAACCATTCTTAGTTGTTAAACTCAGTAGACCAAGAATTCCAGATCTGAAAAGCATCACTTTTCAGGCAACACTGAGGTAAGAGTAGGTAAGTTAACCTCCAGAAAGGCATATTATGTGAAGAAAACAATTAATTTGATTAAGGTCTAAAAAGAAGTTACAAAGAACGAGGTGAAGTTTCCATGATGAACAGAATGAGTAGTAACAGGCTTGAATTTCTGCTACAAAATGTTAGAGTGCACCTCAGAAATGACCTTCCAAGGGAAAGACAAAAGATCACCCAAGTGTATTGCCTGGGAACACAATAAAACCTCCAATCTGAGAAGTCTTTCAGAGTAGGTCAGACAAATATCTGTCAAAAGTTCACTGCCTTTGTGTAACCACGAATGACATCCCCAGATCCTTCCTGAGCCCATTTTTCTGTGATTCTGTTAGACATCTACTAAAGATGACAGAGCTCTACAGATAAGAAAATTCCCAATAATGGTGACAGCTGAAAATCAGACTCAAAAATGCCTAAAGAAATACACATTTTAAAGATTGGTTTTCGTTGGCTTTATTCCTCAGGTACATACCACATGTTTTACTTTTTTATGTCTGTCATCAATTAAACACCAAAGTGATTCTAACAATATAATACTCCCCTTACTGCAGTTGCAAATTCAGTATTAATCAGAGATACTTAAGAGAAGTGTTCTCGTAGTGCTGATCTTCAAAATCCTTCCCTCTGGTGCAATGCACAATTTGTGACACTGATAACCAGAATTTTCAGTAAATGCATAAAAAAAATTGGAATTTACATTTGGACTCTGAAACAGAGACACCAGGAATGGCTCCATCCTACTCAGAGTGGCCTTAAAGACAAAAAATCTTGAGTGTTTCTGGTCACGTTTTCATTACTCAAGAACTTGTAACTTTTTCTCAAAGTACTTACATCCAAGACCTAGGAATCTTCACAAAACAGAAATGTATTTTATACCATACATTCCCAATTAACTCTGTCTTTTTTCTTTTCCTCTTTGCTCTCTATTCCTGTATGGTTTACAAATGCAAAGAAACCAAAAGCCCTGAGGGTTTTGGTTTTGGGTTGGGTGTTTTAGTTGGAAATAACAAGCTCTGCCTTTCAATTTCCTATATATATCTAATTGCCCCCCCATTTTCCCAAATGAAAAATGGGGGGAAGGCAGGGGAGAAGAGGGAGGGGAAGTATGGGGAGGAAACTTGTAGAGAAAAAGAAAAAGGCTATGTATTTAGAAATCAAACTGATTTCCATCCTGCCAAAACAACAACAACACCTATAGCCATAATTCATGGTGCATCTGTCTATTTTCCCAAGACACAAAGCCTAATAACTACTTAATTTCATACACAGAGTGCCTGGGAAGGCATTGAAACTATATAAATAGAAAATTTATATATTTTATAGTATATACAATACTAAATATATATATTTCAAAAATATAAATATATAGTCGTTTAAGAACATTCTGCCCTAGACTATACCAGACATTGTATATTCAATTAATTGAAGTGTCTCTGAAGACAGATAACCTTCATGCTTTTTTTGTCTCTAAATGGACTGCTGTGGATTGAATTTGCTCGAACAATATCAAGATTGAAGGGGAAAAACCAATGAAAAACCATTCCTTATTTACTGGAATAGAATCCCTACATAAATCCTCCAAAACTAAAATCTCTTCAAATCTCACTTTTTCCCGTCATAGCTATGCACACAAACAACATCATAAACTTGAGGTGCTACAGGGGGGAAATAGCTGTTAACAGCACGGAACAGTATCTAAAAATATTTCAATCCTGGTGATCAAAATTCCTTTCTCTTGCAAATTTTGAAACAATTCAGAGACAGTTGCTTTTTATGTTTGAAACATCTATACTGTTTTCATGAGCTGCAGCTCCAGAAAAGTTAAAATAAGACATTTAAAGGCAGTAACACATCCCCTTCTTTGTTTTTTCAACAAGCTTGATGGCAAGCAAAAATGCTTTCTCCAACTTCTTACTGATAATAATCTCCCATGATGTCTACCATAATAATACAGACCGCAAAACAGACAAATATTCTTTAACTGTTTTTAAACTTACTTTTTATAAAGCCTTACATAGCTTTATAGCAAATGCTTGTCTTGAAGAACCAATTCCAGAGATAACCTCTGACTTTGCACTCTTCTGTCATATATCCTTTGAATTTTATTAATTATCCTTCACATCTTTAACTAACCAGGTACCATTGGCAGAACTATCTTAAGCAGCTTGGAGTTTGACCACAGTTTTGTATGCTGACTCAAGTAAGAGGGAAGTTACTACTCTAGGTTTCTGACACTGGCCTTCTTCAACAGCACAATTCTTGCAAAAACTGCAGTTTCTCACCAAGTAGTTGATGAGACACAAACACAGCCCAAAAGGTGTTTCATTACAACCTTCTGGCACTATCTTTGAATATACTTTATATAAATTGACTTCTTATTATACACTGTTGGCAGGTTGCCCTAAAGAGTTCACGCCTCTGCACTGGAATAGCTTCAGGGAACATGTTTAAAAGTCAAGCAACCCATTCGCTCCTAAACGACATTAATAGGTACAGGATAAGAACCAGAATATTTATTTATTTAATACACCCCATATATAACAGTTTATCTGCCTGTCTACCCCAGTTTCCATAACCTTACATGATCCACACATTTTTGCCTCACTTCCCCTGTTTCTATCTGAGATGCAGGAAGGGTTTTCTTTGCAGACAAGGATAGAGGAAACGGGTGGTTTTGTTTAGATGAATTCAGAGTTCAGGTGGATTTAAGTTCTGGTATTTAGCATTTTGATACAGTTGGCATTTATTTCTAGTCAAAGGACTCAATTGTGTAGAGTTTATTTCTTCTCATACAAAGTTTTTTGTTTTTTTTTCCCCCAGTAGATCTTCTGGGAGAATGTCTGCAGATAGGATTAGATTGGAAATGCTATTGCCTTCAGTGTACTTAAGACACTGGCAACGATGAGAATTTAAATGAGAGATTTCAGATGTCTGCATTATGCACTTCACAAATTCTTTCTTGCCTAAGGGAGGTAAGAACAACAACAACCCTAACTCATTTCCAAGTTAATTTAAAAGCAGAATTTGATGGCAGAATATTTGCATACGCTAGCTTCAAGACAGATACAATATATGCCATCAGTATTTGCACCCATACATTTTAAGGTTTGGTTTTCTTTTCTACAAATACTTTGTGTGTACTATAAAAGCCATGCAATCCTTTTTCCACTGGGGGTTTTGGAAAGTAAGGGGGAAAACCCCCGATTCTTATAAATTAACAGAATATTCCTTTGCAGGGGAAGGCCTTGATCAATTTGCATTTTTCAGAATATATCTTTTCATCTTGTATTTAGTTTCAGACAGCATGTACTGAGTAAATAGCTTTCTGTACATATCACAACTTTATTTTCCTTTAGAACTAGGAAACAGGAGGCATTTTAGAGGTAATTTCTTCCACCAACAGATCAACTTTCCTAATGGAAGTTTTTATTTTGTATAGAATGGATTTGAGTTATCTCTAGGAGAGGAGATGTGCTATACAATTGAAATGCTTTGCTAACCTATAATGACAAGACACAGTTTCAGAAACATGTGTAGGCACAAGAAAAGGTGGTGATAAAAATGAAAGGTTCCACTAGCTTTAAGTATTCTTAAAAGTGAGACATGAGAATCAATGCTAGAACAGCATTGCTCCCTAATCTCCCACTCAGGTGCCAAATCAAGAAACACAAGAATTATCAGCAGCCTCAAGAAAAAAAAAACAAAACCAACCCTATCTCAGCTGCTGAGCTGGCAACTACATTTCTCACTTCTCTCTACCAAAATTCAGGGTTATAGCCCAACCCTTGATTCAACCAACTGAACGGATCTTGCCAAATCCAAAGGGAGCTGAATTTGGTCTTCTCTTCCAGTCCTCCAGGAGATGAGTTTACTTAAAGCTTCCAGAAATATTTTCATTTCACTGACATTACCGGTTGTCCTAAGAAAGGATACTTCTCTTATGTCTGGGAAATAACTGTGCACATACATAAATGAAAGAATTAATACTGTTTCATTAGCTGCTACTATCTGTTAATTAGAAATGTTTGGCTTAAAAATAATAATTAAAAGAGAGTAGGCAGGGGGATGTGCTAGGCCTGTAACTGTGTTTTCCCATTTTTTACACTAACTGAAAACAGATATACATTAGTCCTTTAGTATTCTCATGAAGAGAAATTAATTCCATGGCTTTTCAATACTCCACTCTGACATCGTTTTAAAACATGCATTTTCTTAAGCTTCAACATTAACCTTGGATGCATATCTACACAAGTTCTCTTTCATTTCCTCTCCTTCCTCAAAATCTTTCAAGAATATTAATTTGAATGAGCATTTCAAACCAGTTGAAATGGACTAAGAATTCTATTTTACTTTTATGGATATTTGTTTAAATCAAATGAATCACGGGTGTTTTAGAGTGTAATTTAATTATCCGGGCACGCATTTTATGTGTACAGAATTATGACTTTGACTTTATTGCTCCCACTGGAAAAGTGCATCTTCATCACAACCTTAAGCAGGGCTGTAAATTTCACAACTTCAAAAGACAGAAAAGCGACCTGGAAAACATTCTGTTTAGTAATTACTTTTTTTCCAAAGTGAAAGTATTAAAAAATTTGGCCTAAGGTATTAAGCAGAAAGCAAATAAAACCTGAAATACTATGAATACAGACTACAGCTTCCCAATATAAACTTAAAACTATTATTAAATGCAAAGCTTTGTTTTATTCTGTATTTCTTTTTACCATTACACCAATTTAGCCTCCCCCAAATAAGACTATTTGAAAATTGTTTTCAGAAAATGTTTTAGAGGGATAAACAGATAATAGATGTTTCGCCAGCGACTTCTCTGGTGCACAGAGTTGCTTGAAGGAATGATACTATTTGAACAGAAACTACAGTAATAAACTGCAGTTTACTGCAGTACTCAAAAACTCAAGCATGTGCTGAAGGGTGCCCTTTTGTAAACACATCAAGGGAAACACCATGACATTTGAAATGCTGACTGTTACACTGCTGCACTAAAACTCTTAGTTTTGCAGATATTTGAAAGTAACTGAACTTCACGAGGCTTTTAAATACGTGTATGTATTCTTCAAGTCGAACGTATTTTCTACCGCAGACTGAAGAAGGCAAATATCTGCTAAATGCAATAATCTACGGGGAAATCTGTAAATAAAGAACACTGTAAAAATGGAGTGTTGATACTGCCAAAATTAATCAATAATTAAAGTGCTTTGACAAGAAGCTTTCTCAAGAGTCTCTATCTTCTGAATGTTAAATTATGAAAGCATGAATCAGATGTTATTGAATACAGCAGTGTTTCATGTGAATATCATATGTTCCTGCACTATTGAACCTGAGTTAAAAGACTCAAACTTTAAATTTAAAAATCTGTTTGTTATTTATTGAATTCTTATACCACAGTATCAGACTTGAAAGGGTTTTGTTTTAGAGGACTGTCACAAAAAGAGTAGGCATAATGTAAAAAGTCCTGGGTTTATATGGGTGAAACTTAGTATTTGGACAAAATAGTACAGATTTTATTCTGATTAAATGATTCTAATTAAAAGAGTTCACGGCTTCTGTGTTGACTACAAAAAAATTCAGACCAATCGGTAAAAATTATGTAAGATTGGATAATCCAAAGAAGTTAGGTACAAAGAATACCTAGGTAACAAGGAAGAGTCCTACAGATATCTTGGCCTTCACATCAAGGCTTTCACCCTGATATTCATAAACCATTTTTCTTCACAGTTCATATCTAAAAAGGTTTAAAACAAGAAACAAGGTATGTGACAGCAAAGACATGAAACCTCTTCCTGTAATTTCAAGGGGCGGGAGCTTGAAAGCAAAGGCACAGAAGTGCTTTGGGCTTTGGGAGTGTTTTCTGGTTTGGTGGCTTTTTTTTCAGTTTGGTTTTTTTATGAAAGAGAAGAAATACCTAAAACTAGAGAAGAAAAGTGTGATTTTTTTTCCAGTAAAAGAAGGGAGAAGTAGGCTAATCATAGATTTGATGTTGATATTACTTAAGGCAATAATGTTTTTTACTTATTTGTTATTTAACTAGCACTACCTTGAGCACATGAACACAGCCGAGTTGATTCTACGCTGGGATCTGCACTCTATGGGACAGACTTCTTGGCCAGAGTTCCAGCTGCCTGACTTCTTACAGGCTGAGTTTTTGAACAGGATCAAACCATCACAACACTTCAGGCACAGAGGGTATTTCATCTGAGCTAACAAAAACAACCACATTGCTGAGAGCAACGACAGGCTGTGAAAGCACTGCTGAATAAACAGGTGATGTAATAATAGTGCAGTCTAATATCTATATTAAAGTTGCTAAAGAGTTACTTAACAGCAGCTTGGAGCTATGTAATGTTGTATTTCATTTTAGGTTTTTCTAAAGTGAACATGAAAGTAAAGACAGAGGCATTTCCAGATAATGATGTGTGCAACTATGCAAATATAATCTAGATATGTGCTACAGCTCTGCTCATAAACTGATAATTTTCACAACAGGAGGTCTGCTGATTGCCCTTGACATGAAAAATATCTTAAATTTCAAGCACAGCCTTCTTCCTCCTTTAAAATGTTGTAGCTGTATGTTGCCAGCTTAATAAAATGGATTACTTTTGATGAAACTAGCCTTGGAATATTGTAATATCAATGATTTTTTTTTCATTTATTCAATATTGAATAATTTTCTGGGCTTGCTTTGTTTACACATTGGAAGCACTCTGGAAAAAAGTGCCACTGTAACAAAAGCTGGGGGAATACACAAAATGCAGTGGCTGGTATTTCAAAACACCTAGGTCAGACTGTGAAAGCCTAGATAACAAGCCATGTAACTAAATCAAGGAAATTATATTCTTAGCTTTTTAGATTTTTAACTTACGGTTAAGTGCACGTATCATATGCCATGCTCAGAACTGTTCTTAAGTCCCATCTGTTTGATCCCTTTCTCCTGGTTTTACTGAGAGCAAGGGCTATGCCTGGATTACAGTTACTACCATGCAGAATACTCACAATAAAACCTTGCACTATATAAATATTTATCCAAACTGGACTTTCATTAAGTGGGGAGTCAGTCCTTTTGCTCTCATGACAGATTTTAAACACAGCTGAGAAATGCTCGTATAATTGTTTTATGAACTAAATTCAGAAATTGAAAATTTATGCATAAAAATGAGCAAGATCACCAAGCTCAAAATTCACCAGAACAAGATGTATGCATCAAAAGCAGATTGTCCTATGAAATCTGAAAAATCTGGGATTGTAACCACAATAGTGCATATCTATAACCTGCTATAATTTGGTCAACTGGAAATGATGCTTTGCTTACTGCATATTTGTGAGTCTATTCTTTCACTCTCCATTGTTAAAAAACTTATTCAGGCTTTATATTGCTTGCTTCATAAAGGAGAGAAGAAGAACAGGAGCACAGGATGAAAGGACTATCACACCCAACATACTCCAATCTATAGAGTACATGAGAGCCTATTGCCAACACCAAGACTTCCTGTGCTTACACAACAGTCTTAAAGGCTTCTTTCAGAGGACAAGTTTTAAAAGTGTAATCCCCTTCTCCCCTCAAAGGTTTTAGCCAATCAATCATCCAGTCTCTTCCTGTCCTAAATTGGTAACAAAAATAAAATGCAGGGACTAAAAAGAAAAAGTAAAAAACATTCACACACAAAAAAACCCCCACAACCAACCAAACAAAATCCAAACAAACAAAAAACACCAAACGAACAAACAAAAAAAAACAACCAAAGGCAAACTCAAAAAAATCCCAGAATGACTTGAGATGGGGGTCTTTGAAATAAACTTGTACAGGGAAAATCTACACAGTTTTTGTAAAGCCTGTATTATGTAATACCCAGTTAAATGCTGATGTATCACTGTTGACTGTGTACTTGATTTGTGTAAATTACAAATAAAGGCACCCTCACCATTCAGCTTAAATTCTCAAGGTGGCAACAGTGAAAAAATTTTAGCATATGGAGAAGCTAAATATGAAGTTCCCCTACTGTTGACCTACCCTATCCTTAAAACAAGCTCATGTTAAATCATTCACAAAAATAAATACTGAAGTCACACCTTTAAAATAGCACAAACAACATCCAGTGTATCTTATTTGTTACCTAACCACGCAGGAGAATTCTTGCCAGTTTACATCCCAGCCAATTTTTTACCAAGAGACAGCGAGTAAAATGTAGAAGTTTGAATAAAAATTGAGTTAGAGAATTTGAAACTATCACCACTTTTATTTTTTCCCCTCTAGTTGTCAATTTGGTTAAAAAAAAAAAAAAAAACAAACCATGACTTCAGGACACCACCTCTGCAGGTGGATAAGAATGGAAGATGCACAATGAAGACTCCCTTCAACCTCCTCATTTACTGTATTCCCAGTGGTCTCCTGCAACATGGCCTCCCCCTTGCCCTTCACCAAGGGTGGATGCTAGTCCCACTCTCCACAGCTGCAGGTTCAAAGGAGATAAGGCACATGTCTCACAGAACAGAAACCCGTTAGAGAGAGAGTGCTCTACAGCATCCTGTTGCCAATGCCATCACTGACAGCTGGAGATCGACACATGTTCATCTCCTCCTATTTTCAAACATGATGATGGATTATGAAAACTCTGAAAGGTGCCTGAGCTGCTAGTTTGGTCTCTTTGCATTGATAGTATGGTTCATGAGGATACAGAAGAGGTCTGGGATGTAACTCCAGTATTTATTAATTGCTATCAAATATCTCCTTCCCCCCCACCCTGTATCATTAGCATATTTATCCTTAAACGTGTACAGACAACAAGAAGGACTGCACAACCCCCTAAGCATATCATCCTCTAACACTTTTTAAACCTGACAAAGTGGGTTGAAAGTTTTTTGCTCCATCAAGGTCTCCATCTATCCGCAGCTGTTCCACATGGCAAATTCCCATTTCAGTAAATTGGTGCTCTGTTCCCAGAACAGATGCAAAATCAAACTCACAATGAGAACATACAATGCAGCTTGATTCTGAGAACAAAGTATCATTTTGTCTTCATAATTCTGCATTCAAACGATTGTTTTAATTGCCATGGGAATTCCATAACCCTTGTAAAAATTTTTCTTTTTTACTAGTTAGAGGACAAATACAGTACACCAATATCGTATTTTCCTCTGTGTGTACCTTCTAGCTGTTATTTATGAGCACTGTTAGAGGCTAGAGATAGAAAAACACCTGTATCACACTCACTACTACAGCCCTTACAGAGAGACATAGTCTGCTACCAAAGTAGAGACTCAGCCTTTGAAGATCAAATTTAAAGGTTTTTCTTCACTAATGACATAAATACCAGTAACAAGTGATTCTAAACAAGACATTGCTTATAGTGTTGAAGGTCCTTACAGCATCAAACTAAGCAATATAACTAATTACCTTTTAAATTTTTAAATGCATCTTCTTTTGCCATATGAATTTTGTTGCCTTATACATGCCTTCTTATGTTGCACAGTTCAAAGTACCTACTGAAACAAGCAGATGTTTAATTCCCAGAGAACATGCCAATGCCAGAAACGTGTACAAGCGATGTAAATCTGTTACACACGGAAGCAACAGATCCACAAAGGATACTGGTACTTCCCTACAGAAGGTGATGAAAAAACTTCACTCTGCTGTAACGAATGAGAAGTCAGAATTCTCACTTGTTTGGTTAAGGGGAAAAGCTTGGATGGAAAAAGCTCCTAACCATTGGTCAGACTGCACTATCAGAATCACAGCAAATAAACAAGAATTTGGCAAAGGCAGGCAATGGGAAAGATCCTGAAGTCCAACAAACAAACTAAGAAAGCAGCTCTCTTCTCAGATACACTCCTGCAGATATTTAAAAAATGTCATCTATACAGTTTACAAAATCAGTCTGTTTAGCTACTGATTTTACCAGGCTAATTAAAAATGTTCATATATATCCATTTTCTCTGCTGTTAATTGGAATCACTTTTGTCCAGTTTGAATATTCTGACAAACACTTAAATATTTGAGTGATCAATTCCCTTAACAGCTCATGACATTTCTAAAAAGGATGGAAAACCATACCTGCTTTGAGAAAAAAAAACAAGTTTTATGATACAAGTAGAAAGAGACATCAATTTTTCATAATAAATGACTTATATTTCATTTAAGCATGCTGCAAAAAAAACATAAAATAAAGAAGGGAAATGAATGCTCACTGAAACATATTCAACTGAATGGGAAACATTACCAGCATAGTATTAAAAATGGAATTCTCAGGAATTGTCTTTTGATGATAAGCTGACTTTCACAAATCTTTAAATCCATACATTTCCACTTTCAAACGAGGCACATATGCTTCTGTGACTTTTTTCCTACTTTTAGTGGGATTTAGCAGCTCAAGGCCCAAATCCATCAGGAAAGTTCCTTTCCAGTGTCTTAGATGCTTTTTATTACTTATGTTGAGAGTTTTCCATAGATTTAGATGTTCAGTTTAGAATTCAGCATATGGGAGTCTTCAATTCACCTTTTGTATTTACTTCTATCTTAGAAGTAAATTAAAACATCACAAGTACAGGTTTTGATTTCGGATTACTGCTATTTAAAAGAATGCTTGCATAGTTCATATTTTTTTTATATGATCATCTCTAGGAAGATGTTACAGTATTCCCTCTGCATCTCACTCCTTTTATTGGCCACCACAGCTATAATAATTATACTGAGTAATGTGGTTTTCTTTTCCTACATTCCTTTAAATATATTCAAGATGTCCATCCCTAAAAACAGAAGTTCAGGAATATAAACCTCTACAACAGTTATATGTCTATTACAGTCCATTTTATCTTTCATTAATTAAACTTAAGAAACCCTTATTCCTAACACTACTAGCCCTTCCTGTCTCTCAATGAACAGTGCATACAGCTATTGTCAAAGCTCTACTTAGAGTACCCAAAATAAAGGGATGCTTCTGGTATGTAGACGAACAGAAGATCTTTGTATGTAAAAAAAACCAAAAATGAAACATTTATCCTTACATGCTTATATCATTAAAAAATGCAATATTGAAGATTTTTCTTATCTATAAGAAGATGAAAATGTTGCTTCTTTTATTTCCGTATTTCTGTTTATAAGTATTACAGACTACTAAAAACTCATCAACTGTGAGGGATGCAGCCAAACTGGAGACAAATTCCATTGCTTCCTAACATTCTCCATCTGAACTCCTGTTTTCCCCTAATGCTGGGTCTCTTGGTGAGAAAAGTCCATTCGCAACTTCTTCCCAATGACTTACCGGCAGTGTTTATGTGATCCTGTTAAGGTTTCAATCACAAAGCATTCCCCTTCATTGAGACAGTATGCAAGATCCTTGTCTTTGCATGGCTTAAAGTGCTCAGATCGCTCAGTGGAATACGTTGTGGTATCTGCAGAGAAAGCAAAAAAAAGGAAAGAAATGCTGTGAGGCTAAATATTGGATATTCTCAGAGCACGTTACATAAATTTGATCAAATTGGTCTCAGTAACATCAACTGACAGACTAATCAACAGAAGGCAAAAGCACAGGGCACGCAACCCTCAATGCGACTGCAATGTTATTTACAGTCAGGTTTCTTAAACGATTCACAAGAGAACGCTTATATTTAGACATATCTGCAGAAAAACAAACTAGACTGCAACAAAGTTGGAGTATAATTTCAACTACTTCCAATTTCCACAGTATCCCTTTCTAATATGTAAAGACACCTACCTAGCATCATTGAACCAGAACAATATTTCATATGAATACACTCAGATATGGTTTAAAATAAGATACAGAATTCTTTTCATGAAAAATGAGCCAGAGTAGTTAATAGAGCATCAGTTTAAGAAACTCTCATAAACCCCATAAAACTCATAAAATAGAAAAAAAAAAAAAAGCCAAGATCAATGCTAATTTGATTTACCAGTCACAAAACCTGGCCTAAAACTTAACACAAGTAATGTACCAGAGATTGTGTCATTTCAGGTACATCATCTATAGGTTTCTATAGGTCCATCCAAACACCCCCAAAACACAGATAAAATGCCTGACTACAGGTTGAACTTTTGGCTCTACCTTTGGAATATATAGTTAATTAGATTTGGAACTGGTTGAANTTTGATTTACCAGTCACAAAACCTGGCCTAAAACTTAACACAAGCAATGTACCAGAGATTGTCTCATTTCAGGTACATCATCTGTAGGTTTCTATAGGTCCATCCAAACACCCCCAAAACACAGATAAAATGCCTGACTACAGGTTGAACTTTTGGCTCTACCTTTGGAATATATAGTTAATTAGATTTGGAACTGGTTGAAAGTATGTCCGGATAAGCTATCATCCTTGTATTCTAATAAACCTCTTTAACCTTTCGAATCCATTTGGATTAATCAACAATAAAGTGAAATTTTCAGAGGAAGATGTCTGACTGACAGGTATTTTAATTTTTCTTCACTAAGACAAGGTTTTTTTCTAATGAAGAATGATTTTTCAGAGTAGATCATGATTTCCACAGAGCCATGGTCCACTCTTCATATTCAATCTTAATTGAAAAAGTTGAAATTCCTAATCACGTTGTGGGATCTCATATATAGTGAAATAGCAAAAGAACATTTTATTGGATACCATACAGACTGGCACAGAATATTACATTGTCTTCTGTCAAAGGAATGAAGCAGTGCCCAATGGACAGAGAATCTTGCAAACACAGAATTATACAGGCACATTAACTCGCTTTCTGCTCAGAATTCAATAAGAAGGCGATATCCACCAAGGTAACCCCAAAGTTGAAAACCAAAACACTGAACCACAAGACACCTGTAACTATGGCTCTGCAAGAAAAATTCAGATAATTCCAACAATATTTCAAAGTAACTTTTTTCATTCTTAGTATATTTTAAGTAAAATAATGCTATAATTTTTTCTTGCACCCAGACTGTCAGAAGAATAATAAAATACATTTGCAAAGAAGAAGAAAATCTGCACCCTAATCTCTGTATATAACACCATTTTTTTTTTTTTTTCTCCTCTCCAGAGAGAAAATATCGTAGTTCAAAGTTTTCAGTGGAGAGAAAAAAAATCCTGGAAACAAACTCCTTTCAAATGTTTTCACAAATTCAAAATGAAAGGCCATGTCATTTTCCCCCATGGCAGCACTTACACAAAGTTGCAGACTATACAGAAACTACTGTTTTTAATGATTGAAAGCAAACCCTGAACTGAAATGTATCTAGTTGAATTTTGGAGTCTATAAAAGATGTTTGTAAATGCAAACGGTTACCGGCATCTCACTGTTGATGTTTCAAGAATGATCAGGTTTTATGTAACAAAAATATCTTTACATAGAGAAAAGGTAGCCCAGATACTTTTTAAGGTCAGTTTTACACGGGAGCACTTAAATGACCACTTAAAACTTGATTAGGAAAAAAAATAAATCAATATAAACATGACTAATCAGTTATATTTCTATTCATTTAAAATAAGGAAAACTGAGGATGTTATTTGAAAGTATTTGTGATAATTACAAAGGGTAACTTAAAACTGATGAGCAAAAGCTCAGCTTGATCCAGCTTTAAAAAACAGAACACTTGTATTTCTCAGCTTGCTCTGAAGAAACAATCTGTGCAAATACCTTGCTGAAGGCAGCTACAGTACACAGACCACAGTAATCTGAGGTGTCCCCAAAGGACAAGAGCAAAACAAGGCAGACAGGCAGTATCACAAAGCATGTCTGAGGTAGTGACACACTGAATACTCAGAGCACAGTGTTTGAAGTGCAGGATACTCCTCTGCTGTCATAATTAAATACCTTGTCAAGGTCAGCATTTTAAAGTTTTAGATTAAATATATTCTTTAGAAGTTTTGTTCTGCTTTATTTTAATTACTTCTCTGTTCAGTATTAATCAACCCTTCTGTTTTATTTATAAATAGGCATAACTCGTGATACTTCATTTTCTCCAACTGGACATGACCTCAAGCTTCTCTTTTTTTTTTTTTGGGTTCTGTCTCTCATCTTTCAAATTAAGCACAACAGTTGTAGGTAATGATGCTGGTGGCTTCTTATGACAGCCTTAGACTGCACTCCTTACATTGAAAAAGTACATAAATTTGTTTGGTGTTTTTTTGTGTTATTTGGCACTTTTTGTTTTCGTTTGGGGTTTTTTGTTCTTTTTTTTTTTTTACATCAAATACAGTCTTCTTAAAGGCCAATTTTAGTTAAGTCTAACCATGTTGATGTATACAAACACTATGCACAACTGACCTGCACATAAACATCTGATCTCTACAGACCAGAGGCTTGAGTTCCACAGGGCATTCACAACATTCAAAAGCTGTGTTACTAACTGATATCATAGATATCCCTAGAGCTGTTTGGTACTTTCGGCTGGATTTACTCAAGTACAGGATACGTGAGTTTTCTAAAAAGTTACAATATTGCTGTTATTCCACACTGCATTCATGATGAAACAAACTGTTACAGCTCCACTAAATAATGGATAAAAACAAAACCTAAAATCTGGTTCCAAATAGTATGGAAATAACAAACCAACAGAAAATATTAGAGTGTTCCTGATTCTTTTTCTAATAAATAATAAATCCTATTGTCTCTTATTTTTTTTACTCTTAATACCGAATTGACTTTCACAAATTTACAAATACAGTTCCTTAATTATTTTAGTCTTTGAACGTGGATAACAGACTTAAATGTCTATAGGTATCAAAAGAGAACTTCTGTCAAGTATTCCCATGTCCTTGAATTCAGTATGTACAACTTACGGTCTTTTTTTGTTTTTTTCAATTACCACGTGTCCAGGTGTTTCATGCAAAAGCAGCAGGGCCTATTGATGTCTGCCAGGATCTTTCCAACTAAATTGGAATAAAGAAATTCTAGGCATTCCCGCTCTATTTTTCTTGCCTTACTATAGCAGCAAAGGTTTATGCATGATCCCCATACTTCAGAAATGGATATACCATTGCCAACTCTCAGATACTACTGTTTAATCAAATGAACAAGAATTCAGTTCACATTTCAAAGGAAGGCTTCAAGATCTTTTATTTATAAGCATGGAGTAGGTTTTAAAAAACACAGTCTTTGGGAATGTTGCATAAAAATCAGCAGGAAGTTTACAGATGCTATTTTATTTTTGTATGGGTCTAAAACTTGGTCTAAAAAAAGTGTTAGTGAATTTGTATTCTTGTCTCATTCAAATCTTTCATCATATTTACACCAGCACAGGATGGCTCATAATAACTAATTTATTGAATTATCATCAAGGCGTGATACGTTACTAGAAACACCATCTGCTCCTTCAAGGCTAAAGGTTTCATTGTGTCCAGTACTATGCTCTGATACTGATAAACCTTTAACTACCAAGAAAAAATGCAGGAAAAGAGAGAATGTAAGATTTAAAATATCCTGGAAAACAGTGGCATTTGTAGCAGCTGTTTCTGCCCAGACTGCAGCAGCAGCCATTCCCATCCATCACATCTGTCCCTGAACATTCTGACTTGACAAACAGATTTTTCTGGTTACATCTCAAATAAAACACGTTTAAATGATACCCACTCTGCATGGCCTTCACTGTAAACATTTTTTTCCAGACAGACAGAATTAGCTGCTACAGGAAAAGTGAGGAAAACTGACCCAGGAGATCCAAGAGACAAAAAGACCCCGCTGAAATTTTTTGAAGTCACTAGTGGACAAGCATCCAAATTCTGTAACTACACAGGAATATTCACTTATTAACACCAGCATGGCAAATACGTGGTGCATTGCCACAGAGGAACGTAAAGACACCATGTTTAGTTTAATGCCAGAGCTTGAACACTCAAAGACTTCTTAAAAACACTGCATATTTTGACTAGCATTGGGTATTACCAACTTTATAGATTCAGAATTGACACACAAACTCTATTTTCCTTTATCTTTTTATCCATTTAAAATCGATCACTTCTCAGAGCACCATTGCTTGTTGAGGCACCAGAAAAGCAAGATGCTTATTTTAAAACCCTGATCCCATTTTTAAATGCACTGCAAATAAAGTGAGCAGGCTGCAAACAACTCAACTTCCTCTGACAATGCAAATCCAGCCACCAAAAGAAAACCTCCTCAAAAAAACTCAACATTTTTTTCTAATGTATTCCTTTATCACTACTGCATTCTATAAAGGCAACAGAAAAGGTCAGTTAATAGCACACAGGGAGCTAAGTTGTATGTTCAATGAAGTCAATGGCAAAATATTTATAATGACTCAGTATAACCGGGGTTCCCTGCAGTTCATATAGTCACCTACTGCTCCTCTCCTGATGTTTCAGAATTATGTGGTAGCCCTACTACTTGTAAAAAAATGAAACTTCCACACAGAACAGTTTATAATTGCATATTTACTCACAATACACTGAACCTTGAAAAACATACAACCGAAAATGTTGCTTTCTGTCCTCTTAGAAGTAAACAAAAGGTGGGTAGGGGGAGAAGATACCAAGTCCTAGCAAGATATTTGTTAAGGGAGAAGGAAGGGAAAACCTAAATGTTTACTTTCAAGTTTCTGTTAGGATTTAGTCTTAGCTGATGGAAACTCTTTCTTAAGTTGTTGATGATTGTAAAGTGAACATTCCAGACCTAGACATTTTTAATGGCAAAGCAGGTATCTTGCTTTGTCTGTGCTAATTGAACAGTAGTTGGCCTTAGCCATGGGAGACTGCTGTAAAAATCAAATCTAAAAATTCTTGTAATAAATTATGAGAATTAAAAAAAATAAAACTTCATGTTTTTTAAATAACAGGTTTCTCATTCTAAACTTACTTGAATTTTTGCATGCATTTATCTATGATTAAAACCACAAGCTTAAGGAAAAATATGAAAAATATTGTATTGCATTTACAGAGACAGTTCTGTATAAACTAGCAATAGAGTTCTGAATACAGAATATTCAAGAAGCCACCCCTCAGCCATTTTGTGCCAGAGAAAATTTTATTTAATCCAATAACACTTTAAAGGCTTTGATTGGATTGTGATATAAAGCAAAACTGTGCTATAGATATGGGTCTTGTTGGAGCTTGTCTATTATCCCTCAGACTCAAATGAACAAATCAGTACAATTTAGCAACAAACTGATAAAGCAGCAGATGCAACAAAACAGCGTCATTTACACTACTTGTCTTCACAGCCAGATTGTGGAGGTAGCTGAAATTATCATCACTGGGAGATGGCACAAATTGTTTTCCTTTGTCTTTAATTCAGAGGGTTACATAAGAAAGCTCACGTGGTATTAACTCAACCAGCCCATTGCTGTGAAATATTTCTCTGTCAGTACAAACAAGCACATCCTTGGACTGCTTTCCTCCCCATGTCACCAGGACACAGCATCACATGCACAACTGCACAGAAACAACAGCTCAAACACCAGAAGAAGAAATTAAAGACAGTCATCTCTCCAAAAATCACCACACGCTCCTTTGTCAGCAACTCCTACATTAATTCTTTAAGAGTGACCTTTTACCAGAAAAAAAACATTGCTCATATTTTTAAGTGTTTTCACAGTTTGAAATCACATTAAACAAGTATTAATACATATCTTGAAAAACACATTAAAGGATTTTCAAGTTACTAGTGCATTATTAGCAAAATATCATGTGCTATTAGAGAACTTCTTGCTTGGTGCAAAACTCTTTTATATACAAGTATACCTCTGCTTTCAAAAAAAAAAAAAAAATCAAACCAAGCAAGAACAATGTACAAAAATACGCCCGCCTAATGGTATCTTGCAAGTGAAACTCAAAAGGAGAAAAGGAAATAATGCTGGCATCGTTTTGAAATGTATTATCTGATCCTATCTCTCAGAACTCAAACACTGAACCCTGAACACCACTGAAATTCGTCCAAATTGCACATCAGAGGCTGCATTCTCCTGTGCAGCTCCAACTGTAACCAGTGAAAGCTGAACAAATGGAGATGACTCAGGAGAGAGCCCCGTGGGACACAAGAGGCCCAGGGTCTTTCAGAAGTTCAGTGTCTAGGAGCCAAAGAAACAGCAGTGACTAAAACTCTAAAAGGTTTTAGCGTTCAAAGTGAAGAGTTATATTGAAAATTGAGTGGTGACAGTTCTGATGGGCACTCTAGGGGCAGAGTGCTTTTGCCAATCAGACCTGTATTCAGCTGGGCTTCAGTAGGACTTATTAATTGATCTCAAAGAAATTAATGGCAGAATTCAGTGGAAAAGCAGCATCCTCACGTTTGTGCCAAAAGTGGATCCATCCCCCACACAGAGAGGAGGTTTCTCTCTCCTCTGACCCCCAGCACTCCCATCTCAGCATCCCGACATCTCTGGAGGCAAAAGCCCTTGAGACTGGATGGCGCAATTGCACCAAAAAGGGGCAGCCTTTGGGGGATGTGAAAATAGCTCTAGAAAGTAGTGTCCAACAGATGGAGAAACTGAAATACTGTTAAATGAAGTGACTTTTCAGCACAAAAGCAAAATAGTGAACTAATTTAAAAAGAGACTTCCAGAGGTGCTAGCAAAATTTGTGGGGGGGGTGGGGGGTGGGAGGGGAAAGGACAGGACACACAGCCAAAACCAGAACAGTTCTGCATAGGTTAAAAGATGCTAGAAGAAAGCAAGTATACCACAGATCTGTGATGTTTGCAATCACCAGTGGTCTGAAATAAAAAAAAAAAAAGAAAATCTACCTCACCAAAATCTAATGAATCAAATCAAGAAGAAATATAAGAAAACAAAAGAAGTGCAATGAAAAAAAAAATCAATTAAAAGTTTTTCAAATCTTTTTCTTTCTTAGATCACAGCTGGCTTCTTTCTCCTTCTGCCTCTGAAGCACCATGTGGGAGTGGGAGTTCAGATGCAAGGATCAGAGGACAGCAATGATAGATATCCTACATCTTGAAGGTAAATATTGCTGCTTAGTACATAGAGGGGCTTCAGCTTCCCCAGCTATTGCTAAAGAGAGAAATGCTAACATTGATAATGAAAGCCTCATCACTAATGGTACCTGGCAAGTGTTGTCACTGAGCATCAACACTTTTTCAATCAACAGATCTGTAATAATCTGTAATTTGCATATCTTTATATACACTATGATATAGGAAAGTTCTGGAAACAGAGTATTGTGTGATTTCATAGATTTTTATAGTGGCACAGGGAAAACACAGGCCTGTGGTTACATAGGGCAGGGAAACTGGTCACTGAGTGCTGACAAGACTGAGGTTACCTGGGCTGATCTATGTTCTATGGTTTATAGTTCTTCTGGATGATTTACCACTTTCTTGAAGTAGTACAGAAATCATCCAGCACTGTGTTTTCAACATTTAATAAATCACTTCTTACAGTCACTGTCAAATTACTGTAGGCTACAAGACAGATACCTAATGAAATAAAAGAATTATACTCACTTTATGGGGAAACACTACACATTTTCATGTAAAAATACTAATTATTAAAAAGCTATGAGTAGGTTGGTTGATTGTCAGTGTGATGCTCTTTCTCCAAGGAACTGAAAAAGGTCAAGCAATGCACTGAATAGAAACAAAGGAAGTAAGAAATGCAATTTTAACTCAAAGCTTGTGCATATTTCCAAGGCATATAATCTAAAATTTATTCACTACTGCATTTATAATTTTGACATCCTTGTTATGTGGACATGCAAAGTCAGGCTATGAAACATGAACCTTACTCTCAACATCTGCTTTCATTAAGAAACCCACATATTCAAGATCGTATTTTTTTATTTCATTTCCTCACTTTGATTCTTTTAATTCAGTTTCCCAGAACAGACAGGAGATAGGCATGAGAAGGTAAACTACCTTTGCTGCAGTTCTCTCATCCTGTACTGCTCCGTTCTCATGCATGGATTACTTTACCAGATCTCTCTTGTTCTCTTTCTCAGGTGAGAACACTTTTCCATCTGTTTCTGACATGGAATTCTAACAAGTTCACATGCTGCAAATCCCCTTGACCTTACTACCAGCACACAACAAACTGCTCAGCCTTATTAGCCAGCATTTTCTAATGCAAGTAATTAGGTAAATCACATATAGCTTTTTAATTTAAATCCGCACTGTTCCAACATAGCAAAGAGTCAGTGAACCGTGGTAAGAAAGAGCCAGATGATGAATGAGGTTCTCCTGTGGGCTGCTACAGCTTCAGGAACTACACTTCAGTCAACAAAACCCAAAACTTAGGGCTAAGTTTGAGTAGAGATGTCAAAATTACATCTGATATCACATCTATACAAATATTCTGCAATATTTCACATAATAATATAAACATTATCTTTTTCTATTCCATGAAACCTTGGCCTTTGACTCACATTCCAATCACATTGAGTTGCCGCCCCTCCGGTCTCCAATTTAACACAAATTATGAGTTCAACACCCGTGATATAAATCTAAGTCATTGCTTAATAACTGAGACAGATTTTTCTTCTAAATTCGCTGCAGCAGAGACTATGTTGGTACAAAATGAGTTTAAAATACTTAAAATTCTTGGCTTGGCTGCTTATTATTAATGAATACACAGCCTCAGTGCAATAAACCAATATACACAGTCTCGCTAACTGTGAACAAAGGAGCAAAGGGAAGAGAAGACAGAGTTTGCAGCTATGAGGAAAAATGCTTTTGTAGAGACAGAGTATAATGCACTCTCAAATCTGTCTTGGGACTACGGCCACTATGAACAATATTCTGTTGGTGCTCCTGTTTTTCACTTCAGTTTCCACAAGCCTCGGCACTCTGCAAAGTTGCATTTGGAAGCACACAAATGCTCCTACATCCTTTGTGTTCTACAGTTCTAATTGTATAAACTGTCAGCATAGCCACAAGTACAGTATCATAGGTCTTATATGTTATTGACTCAATGCTTGATAATCAAGTTTCAGACGTAATTATTAGTTAAAATTTTCACTTCCCATTGCAGTGCATTTAATTCATTATTTTTAATGTTTTATTAAAAGTAAATTTGTATTTTCTTCCTATAGTGCAGGTGGTTTAAAACATGGCTGACTGGCAGGCAAGAGAAACATGCACACAGCTCCTTTATATAATGCTACTGAGAAGATTATAAAGTATCAGAAACTTAACGAAGACAAAAGCTAGCTACCAAAAGGAAATCTAACTTACTTGCCAACCACATTAAGTAGTCTCTTCAGAGGCTTTATATCCTGCCACAATCATCAAGAGAGGACATATAAATCAATCTTTCAACAGCGACAAGCTAGTAAATGAGTAGGTTATCACTGTCACTCTTCTCTACGTTGATTTCAAGTCCTACTAAGTCCTTCTGAGACCTCAGCACCAGAAGCACACAGAGCACTCAAATCTTAGTGTCTGCATTTATTCAGTCGCTTATAAAAAATCTAACACCCTACCATCTACTCCTTTCCTAATCATTCCTTCTTCGTTGCATACGCAGAGCTGTATTACATATCGCAGACAAACATCCAGGCAAGATCAGCACCAACTGCCACAGAGATCTGATTATCATGAGCTATTTCCCTTCCAGGCACTCCTGGTAAAAGACAATGGGACCCTGAGTTGCTGGTAGCATTCCATCTCAGTAGGAATTCTAGCTGTCAGGGCATTTGGGGGTTATACATACTTCTGGGCATCGTATTTTTCATCCTTAATCAGTTTTGAGCAACTGAAGTATTACTGCAGGCAAGCACAGTGCTATGCAATAAATATACTCTCGCTCCTCTTTTTACGGTATAATCCGCTTGTTTTGGTCGGGGTTATGATTTTTTGGTTTTACATAACTGAATCAACCTTTACAGTGTACCCTTCCACAAAATACTTGTGAAAGCTGTGATTAAAAACATTCCAGTAATTACTTAACTACACTGAAGATCTTGAACTAAAAATGTCCCTAAGAACTAACTAGAATTTTAAAGTTCTCAAAAACATCCAGGTTGAATTTTCTACTCATTCATGACTACACAAATTCTGTAGGTCTTATGCTTTTCCTCACCCCCTTTTTAATTTTAAGGAAAAATATTATACATTTTTTTATTAAAGCTTACCAAAAAAACCCAAAACAAAATAACCCAATGCCCCTCCGATCTTGTGCACCTGAAGAAGCAGTGTAATTGAGGGAAAAATAAACTACATGGTCAGTTTTCCCCTCCCGTGCAGTACAGACTCAGAAAACACGAGGTCTGCAGGGTGGGCTTCTAGCAGCATAAACTCCAATGCTGCAAAAACCTCACTCTTCATTCACACTTCAAGCTACAATGAAAACAGCATGACAGAACAAAGCCACCACTACTTGCATGTCAAAAAGGGTAAAGTTGATGTTAAAATAGCATCAATACATTTGCACCGTTGCAATATTTTTATGATATTCATCATTATCCCCTATTTCACATTAGGAAAAGAAAAGAACAAAACATCTGTAGCAGCTTCTCTGCTTGCTCCAAGAAGCATTAAGATCCAGTCTCATCCTTCAGTTCTCTCCACTCTGCAATTAATTGGTTTAGATAATACAGACTAAGCACAATTGTAGCAGCCAACTTTCAATGGAACTGTCTTTGCAAGAAACTCGCCTCGAAATAGAAAACAGAAGTATTCCTTAGCTTTCCTACATTCCTGAATCAAACACATGTTAACCCAGGTTATCTATCAGTGTTAGCCAGCCCAGAACATGAAATTTCCCATACTGAAGTTGCATCCTTGTTTTATTACTCAGATTAATTCAGTATATAATTGAAACTGAAATATCTCCTACCTTTTACCAATGAGAAATTTGGACAATATCACAAGCACTTTGTGTCTCACTGTACCAGTTTGATGGTCGCAAAGCAGTCAGCTTTGCACTGCTAAACAAAACAGCTTGAGGTTCAACAAATCAGCAGTGTTGGCATCTGATATAGCTAAAGTAAGGGGGAGGAGAGTCATTGCGAGATGTCACTGACAACTTCATTTCCACTTCTGTGCAAATTAAATGTAGGCTGGGGCACAGAAATGGAACATAATTAGACATAAAAAGTAGGACTGCAGGCTCTGGTTGACTGAAGATATTAGCACAGTAAAGAAAAAGCCAATTAAACTAGTAGTTTAACTTACAAACTGCAGCATTAATAATCCTAACAGAACTACAAAACAACAACAGCAGAAGTCCAGTTCTGGAAATGCAAGAATGAGCACCTCCAATGGTAGCCTAATCCCATTATAAAATCTCTCAATTGGAAAATGCACCATATACACTGTTTTAGTGCCACTGCATTGGAGAAAAACATACAGAAGCAACAGCTGTGATCACTGAAATATGAGAATACGATATGAGCAATTAACCACTGGGTAAGAAAAGATAACAGAAAAACTGCATTATCCTCTTTTGATGGCTTCTAATTCTTTAAAGCTTATATATACAACATAAGTAGTCACAACTGAATAACTGTTCCAACTTATATACTACTTACACATCTTTCAACCTGCTAACCAGAAAAATAAGCACAATATTTCACAATCATTATTGTGTTAGGTTATTTTTAATGACATTTTATAACTAGTAGGAGATTTATTGTCTACTCAGAAGCTGCCCAATAGGCAGCTAATGTATCATTGCTGCAGCTGTCTCTGAATTTGTCATGTTACAAAGCTGACTCAGACAGGAATTTTGTGCCAGAAGATCTTTGGCGGCACCAGCAAAAATCCTAGTAATATCCCCTCTGGAGAGCACAAGTGCTACTCTTGGAAGGGTATAAGCTGGTTTCAAAATGCTTCAGTAATCATTGTCATAAGTTCACAGGAGCTGAATGCTACCACTAATCAAGTCTCCTAACAGCATTCCACTTCAGCTTTGTGGAAAGAAGTTCAGGCAGAAATATTTACTTATTACAGCACTTTTCTCCCCCTTCTTCCAATGAATGGTTAACTTTTGACTCCGTTTCCCCAATCTTTTTTTTTTTTTTTTAAGTTATTCTCATGTAATGTTGCCCAAGCTGCACACATATGTACATGTATACCCAAGTATTTAAGGTTTTAAATTATGGGGAGAGTGGATTCAAATAGTGGTTCTTTACAGCAATATTTCACGTGGCTCATACAGGTTTAAGTTTAGTGCTTAACTGGCAGAGACAAGACACAAGTGTCTGTCCTAACCAAGATGCATTTGTTTCTTAGCCATTCCCCAGAAAACTTGTAGATAATTTCCTTTGCAAACTATCAGCCCTACTCTTCTCCTATGTATATCTTCCCAGAGAAAAGAGATTGTTTTATTTGTGCAAGTTGTGACCAAGGATACCAGAAAAGGATGTGGAATGAGAGAGTGAGTGAAATAAAGAAGAATAAATCAATTTATCAGGTGCTAAAGTATAATTTCTCCATATATATATATATATAATGAAAAAGGGTAGCAGGTATTAAGAGGAACATAAAATACGATGTTGGGGAAGGAAAGTGAGAAAGACAACTAACAAACCAACATGTTGGAAATTCAGGATGTCCACAAAAAACATGCTCACATGAACAGTTGGTAGATCCCTTTGGGAAAGAAACATCAAGAATTACGAAACCCCACCTAATATCTCTATGTAAGCCTACCTTTTACATAGCAGAGATATAACTTGGATGAACTCAAGGCTAAAGAAGTATAACTCAATAAATAGTGGAGTACATTATGTTTGTAAATAGTAGGTATATTGTTAGGATACATACCTATATATCCTAACTGTAGATTCTACCTATATATCCAACCTATATAAATATATACCAGTATTTTTTTTACATATTTTATCCATTTAAATCTATACACAGATATAGGTTTACAAGTCAGTTGAAACTTCCACTTAATCTGCTCTAAATTAGGGTATAAGTGTACCACTGCTTTCTCTCCAGTCAGACCTATATTAAAACAACATTACTTGTTAAAAGGGGCAAAGTTGCCATTGTCTAACCAAACACCTAAGCCTGGTTTGGAAATACTTTTTCAGAGTGATATTACAAGGTAGTTCATTTTGAATCTGGGATTTTACTGGTTTTGGGTTTTTTTTTTCTTTTTCTAAGGAGTTATTTTTGCATCGCCTCATTTTTCAGTTTCTTTTTGCAACAGTAAATTTAGACTGAATGCTCTCAGAAGTAGCAGAAAATGTGTGATGGTTTGGACCTAATTAAAACCTAAGCAAAGGCATGGAAAATTGAGGGTAGGGGAAAGTACACATTCAGAAGTTCTCTAACATGTAGCCAAGTGAAAATCTTTGGCTTCAATAGAGCATTGGGCTGAATTAGCCATTTTTTGCATAGGGAAACGCTTTGTTAGTGCAGGAGTTGTTTAAACAGATCCCATGCCAGTCCCCTTGAACAGTCACTGGCATGTATAAGACAGAGATATATCCATGTCTAGAAGGACAGAGTCAGAATTTCTTTCTTCCAAGCTGATCTCATTTTTGCTGCAACAGCCTCTGCAGAGCACTCAAAGCTGGAGTAAGCTAGAACAAGCTAGAACAATTTTCAGACTATCTAGTTTGCATGAGCAATAAGGCTGGCATCTGGTGGCTCTAAAAATAAACACAATTAAAAAAAAGAAAATCAGTCCTGAGATGGTGGAATTAATGTTTCACATCCCTTTTGGCAGCTTGTATCTCTCCATTTGCCAGCTACTCTATTTTCTTGCTATTTTCTCCAGCTGAGTATGCTTCATGGTTATTCAGAAGATTTATGTATTTTCTTATGCTACTGCCTTAATAATGTCAAACATGCAAGATGATAGTTTCTGCTAGCTAATTCTCTTCCCACTAGATGACAAGGACTTCAAAGAGAGAATGAACATCTTCAGTCTTTATTGTCCAACTTCCCACTTGCACAAGCACTGCATGTAGAGTTTGTTTGAGGTGCCAACTTGACAGCAAAGCAAGACACAGAGCACATCAGTTGTGCCCAGCTTGTCAGTGCAGATGAGCTGCAGGAATTCAGCATCAAACAAAGGGAGCAGTACACCCTGCCATACACTTAATCATAAGGATGGCACACTTATCTATGAGTACACATGAGACACGGATATTACTGAAAATCTCTGCACATTTTACTGGTATACCAAAGTTCAAATCAGAAAGTGGCTTCTGAGTACCAAGATCTAGATCGCACTTGAACAGACTATTAGAAATGAAAAATTCACAGAATCACCAAAACGCAGCATGGAAGAAAATTAGGGTTTTTTTCAGACACTCTCTCTTGCTGGATAAAGTCTCAGCTGGTATCACAAAAGCCCACAGATCTGCTCCATACACCATGGCTACTCAGATCAATATCTGAATAGTGCTACTACTTGGGATGTCCCAAGAAACATTTTAAAAACATTTGTATCCATAATTATTATACCACAGTCAGTTAAGGCTGCTAAGGATTGTTTCAGAAAATAAACAGATCACAGATGCTGTATTTTTCCATGCCAACACAACTGCACATGCATCATGAGGCCGTGGGTCTGAGAAACCTCAATTCAGGCATCACATCTCAGTTCAGAACCTGCAGTGTCCTTCCACTTGCAGCAACGCAACGTAAGGACTTCTGGTGATTTTCCCAGGTGCCCATTTCATCACAGCATCATCAAAAAGATGTGAGATTTTTGAGGAGAGCAAACAACCAGGCAAATGGCTGAAAGATTGTACATTTATAAAACTCGGGCTGAAATTCAGCCGTCTAACAGCTGCAGCCATATTCATGACACCTTGACAAAACCTGAACTTCACTCCTACGAAGATTTGCTTTTGTATGTAAGTTCTTGCTGCCCTATTTTAGTAGTCAGTAAGGAAATGCTTCGCATCTCCTTCTCTCTCAGGGTGATGCTTAATTTTTAATGAACTGTAATTAAGAACTGAAGCCCCACCCTCCATCCACCCCTGCACAGCTTAACAGCTCCAGCAACCACCTCTTCACTATTCCCTTCCCTCCCTCTTCAGCACTGGAGGCATAACGTACAGGGTGTGGGACCCTCCCATCTCTTCACAGAACTACACAGATGAATACACCGGGAGCACATCAGGAAGCAATTCAGATTCAGGAATTATTTCAAAGGCTGTGTACTGTGAACATTCCTTGAAATGCCGGAAGAAATCTGAAGATCTGCAATTTTTTTTTTTTTTAGTTTTCATATCTGGGACACATTTTACATAGGGAGAACTTTCAAGGGTCGAGAGTTTACCGTTCTGAGCTATCCAAAAAAACCAGAGTATAGCTCAAATGAGGACAGAATCTGCCCTAAAACCAAGAACAGTTAGTCTCACATTGCAGATGTTAATATTCTCCATATTGCTGTGAGCTATATCTGATATTATTTGTCTAGCATCAGAGCTGTGCAGAGTACTTCACAAAATGCAGGAAATTAGGATTTTCTCCTAGGAAATCTGTCTCCCAAGTTTTAAGAGAAAAATACACTGTGAAGAGGGTCACGAACTGTAGAGGACTATTAAGGTAGCTTTCCGCTCTTTATGACTGCAAAATTACATATGCAGTCATTGCAAACATCTATGCTTACCACGTTCATAATTATGACATACCAATGAATTTAAAAAAAAAAAATAACCACGAAACACCAAAACCAATAACAAAAACCCATATCACCATCCTGATTTTTTGCTGCAGACACGCAAAAGAACTTACCTCCTCCTCTTACTCAGTTTTTAATTGCACTGTTTCCATACTGCTTTCGTCTGGGCTTGTTGACAGACACCCATGCACTTCCCAATCCCTTTCTGAACTGGAGGTGTCTAATTTTGCAGATAGCCTTCACTGCTTTACACTCACATAACTGTGGTATACAGGAATCTATACATGCACAAACACTGTTTAGTTTCACTTGAAGACAGGCCAGAGTTGTTAATATATATTGGCTGTTTGCAGCAGCGAGAAAATTTATATTGCTGGGTGCTCCTATCTATGTCTGACTGTCTATGGAACCAGGCAGGTGCCATCAGTAATAACTTCTGACAATCATGTGCAGGATTTGTGCTTGATAGACTGAAGTCATTAATTTGGTAATCTTATAATTCACCTGGTTTTTAATCCAAATTCAGTCGTGCACATGTATACATGCCTAGGCACACCTATATGCAGTCTGGCTCGCTTGTTTACAAACGTATCAGTTGCTTGGCATAAGATTAATGGGGTGGATTGCTGGTAAACAACTTTAACATTTCAGTTTTATCTGGGGAGAGGCAAAAACATGAAAAAGACTGAAAAATTATTCTGCACTTCAGCTAGTATTTTAAAACTCTAATGTACAACACCACCCTCCCCCTGGAATTCTGGGTACCCCTGGAGACATTGGTATTTCAAGCGCTACAAGTTCTCTTTGATAGAGGTACTAGAAAAAACAGCAAAGAGCTACTTCATTATTTTCAATCCAAGCAATAAACATGGTATGTTAAAGGCTTCAGCACATTAGTTACCGATCTTAAATCTCTTTAATGATATGAAACATTTTAAGATCCAATTTCTGTCACAGACAGAATATTCTCTGGGTTTATTTGCTATGATCTAAACTATATTCAAGCAATGTTTATAAAACACTGTTGATAGCAGTTAACTTTCTTGACTTGTTTCAATTTAACTAGAGAAGGCAAAATTTCTCTAGGTTAGAGCTACAGAAAATTTTATTCCACTAGATGAAAGTTTAGTTAGATATTCAGTGGGGGGAAAAGCATCTCGAATAAATCTCTGTATCATGACAGCTCCTTGGCCTTATTTACTGATACACTACAGAACTATGAAGGGGGTGGAAAGAATACAAAAATAAAAATCCCTCTATTCAGCGCAAGTCCATTTAGAAAGGTATGAATATAAGTACCATAGTTTTCCTGCCTTCTCCATCTTCATTTTTCCCCTAGTTCCATGGAGAGCCTTCAAAATGGTAAAGCTAGAATTTGATCTTCAAACACATCTTTCACAGAGAATTGTCTCAACACAAAACTCAACTTCTGCCATGCCAGAGGCATATAACAAACCCCCCACAAAGTAGCCCACAGTTCAGGGGCTGGGGAGGCAGAAGAAAGTGCAGCCTATTGTGGAAGAATAGCTTTCCAAAACTGTCCTCTTTGCTCAAGCAGTACCACCTCTGAACAGGAGGTTCAGCCAAACTCCCATCTGGACCACTCACAGCAGTGACAATGGCTTCTGGAACACCCAGCACAATTAATATGAAACCACAACAAAAAGTAGTTGTTTGGCCTTTTTCCCCCTTTCTTCAAGAAAGTACATAGAGACAGACCTTGTCCTGAAAAAACGTAATCTACATCAAAAGAAAGAGGAAAAACATCATTATTAATCTTCAACAGAAATACAAGTGAGCCACAGAGAAACACAATGATCCACTGCACGTGATACAGAGTGTTTATAGCACAGAAAATAGTTTAAGTATACCTGAACCGTTCTACATCCACTGTCTCATAAATTTAATTTCCATTTTCACCAAAGTTTTAATAAGTGAGAATGTGCATCCCAAACACCAGACTTTGGTATAGTTACAAGTTTTTAAAATGCAAAAGTAATTAATCAGCTATTTCTCATTTTAATCACAAAGTCACAGAATCCAAGTTGGAAGGGACCTTGGGAGGTTAGCTAGTTCAGCATCCCTCTCAAAGTTGGGTCAAACACTGAATTTAGATTGGGTTGCTCAAGGCTTTGCGCTGAGAAGTCTAGAAAATCTCCAAAGAACTGTGTATTCAATATGAAATTTAAATTAAATATATCACAGAGAAAATGTCCTGAAGAGATATCCTATCATGCACCTTTTGAAGAAAGCAGGCATAATAATTCTGATCATATATGATGCTATTTCTCACTACTTCTTTACAGGAGTTGACCTGGCTTAGCAGTGCAGCAAGTGAGTGCAATAGGTGGCCAAAAAGATAACAGAGAATATCAAACTGTAAACCCAAGCTGTCTTCAAGGAATTTTTTTTTAAATTTCAATTTAATGTAATGACAAACTCCATCTAAAATACCAAAACAGCCACACCCCCCAACCAAAAAGGCTCATATCGACCAGCTCTTTCAACAGACACTCTGTGTGTATGTAAATGTGCATATTCATACCCCGTGTCGTGGTATGTCCAAAAAAACCGTTATGATATTTGTACAACATAAGGTTTTCCAACTATTCAACTTGGAAGCATCTGGCAAAGCAACTTGCTGAAACAATAACTAGAGCGCAGAGTACCGTAAGGAAATTACTATGAAATAATAGTTTATTTAAAATACTTAAAGCTTACCTATCCTCATGTATTATATTCAAGGTGATGTGCTTTGTAATATCTTGTAAGGCAAAGTTTTTCTACTACAAGACCTGTATCAATATTCTTTCTTCCCATCTATACAAAACCAAAATAAAAATAATATAAACCAGTATTTTAAGAGACTTCTTTTTTGAGAACTATCTTCTTGAAATAACTCCCTGTAATGGTGGTGGACTGTAAATCTTAAAACAAATGACACATTTATTTCCGAGAACACTCTCTAGCAATCATTTTCATTTATGTCTTTTAAAAAGCACACGTTGTCTGTGTAAATACTATTTTGTTCCTCTGATTGGTTTCAATAAAGTAATTTTTCCAGGCAGAACATCTAAATTACCACATATTGAAAAGCACAGTGTCTTACACCCATCTGGTTTGGATTTGTGAAGTGGATTGCTGTTCATACATTTTCACCTGGGTGAAATAAAGCTGGGTTGATGAAGCAGTAAATATTTTTTTATTGAAAACAATGAAAGATAAATTCTGAGCACAGTCCACCGTTAATTACTACAGGTACTCTGCCAAATATTTACTTAAAAAGCATCAAGAAGCCAAGAAAAAGCAGAAAACACACTTGCACAGCAACCCATGGGGTCAATCACACAGCCCAGAATCTTTCTGCCCATCAGACAGCCTTATTAGTTACCATCTGCAACAGGAACATCATCTTATTTCTTCTCACCTCTGTCACAGTAGCTTTTACACACCTGAGATGAAATCTATTCCTGTTTTCCTCTGGACATGCTGGCAGGTGTGCTGGCTAGTTATGGCACCTATTGAGGTCCCAGTTTACAGAGTTGCAAAATAGCTCTGCCAAATCCCTGGATAAGAAGTGCTTTGTCATTCATTTAAAAGCAAAGCAAGGCAACCATCCCAGCCAGTAAATCCCACCCTCTAGCCCAAGAAAAAATAAATTTAATCGAAGATATGCAACAAAGTTATATGGTAATAAAAGAGATGGGTGGAAAAAAACTCAAGAAAACCTCAAACTCTTAAATTTTCACTAAACCAAAAAAAGAACATGTTCTTGCTCCTCCTTTTAGCCAGCTGGCATGCTATCTTCTCCAGACAATGCAAAAGACCCGGTTTCCTTTTTTTGTATCTCTCAGTTATCTATCTTCACATTACGCATATCATAGAGATCAGAATCTCTAACAGAGTGCCCTCACTGTTGAGCTTTCAAAGACTCCTGTACATCAGTCTAGTCTTGATTTCAATTCCTGATTGAGTAGTATGTGTTTAATTCAAGGCATCTAGAAACGACAGTTAGTTACATAAAGCAATTAACTCTATTCATCTAGTCTAGGAAACCTTACAGTCCAATCTTTATTAAAGTATCATGCCTACACATTAGGTTACCTGCATGAAAGTGCAGTTGATTTCACATATCTAAAATTAGGACTACCTTTGCCACTTGGGATAGGTGTCCATCTCCTTTGGACAGGTTTTTACAGTACAGACTGTACAGTAGCCTATGGTGGCAGACAGATACCCAGTGCATCAGTAATAGCAGGCAAGTGTGTTACTGCATCCTCTGCTGGCCTGGATTAGAGGATGTTAGGCTTTTCAAAACCCACAGCACAAGCCCTTGGAGTGTCCATTCAAGTCAAAGAAACAAGTACTTTGAGAACTACCCACTGTCTGAAAAACATTCACACAGAAAGCTGATGCACTGCACATCTGAAACAGAGGTTATTATTTAGCAACTTAGGTTTGCACATTTAAATGCTCTCATATTAAAAATAAAGTCACATGACATTCTATTCCAGTGCATCTGTAGAGTCAGTGATTCATCTAATCAGTTTGCTCTTGTGCATTCTGATTTACTGAGTCGCTGCAAGTACCTCTTGAATTGTTTTACTGAATTATTCCATGGCAGTTACAGGAGGATGAGCTGAATATTTATTCCCTGTCCAAAAGCAGAGCTCCTGAAAGTGTTACTTTGGTTGGCCATGTCCTAACTTTCACTGACATACCTTCAACATAGAAGTCTTAGCCCTAAAAGGTCTCTGGATTTGGGGAACAGGACTGTCTTTTCAGTGCGTTAATACTGGCTGTGTGGAAAAGGGACGAAGAAAAGTCCATACTGGTGTTCCTAAAATTCGGTAGTCCTGATCTAGAATTCTGCCTTCATGTGACTGATATCAACTCAGGGAAGTTTCTGAATGTTAAAAATATAATTAAGTTTTATTAGTATTCTTATTTTGATTGCATTTAGTGCTTTGATACTGGCATCTCTTGTTCAGTCTGTTGCCTGTGGATTTAGCATCCAAGATACGCTACCTTGGGGACATCTGCAGCAGTCTCCACTGCAGACCATTCACAGGTTTGAAGACTCGAGGGAAGACTGTGGAACAGATTAAACTGTTACAGGGGTGGAGTTCAGCCTATAGACAGTGCCTCTGGCTCTGCACACTGACACCACAGTGACTGCAGTCAGTTCTGAACTAATTAGTACATGTTCTGCTGGCAATTTATACTCTCAGAAGCATGAAGCTCTGGTCAACTAAGTGTGAAAATATTTACTCAGTTCTCAGGTTACTGCAGCATGTGATGAGCCACAGTGGTTAAGAGCAAGCCGTATATGCAAACTGGTTGAATTCATTACTGCTCTCATCTGCTGTGAGAAGATAGCAGGACTGATTTCAGTCAGCATTTTTAGATTCAAGCTGTTTACATTACATACCTACAATTTTTAAAGATAACCAAGAAGCATTTTAGCTTACAACCTAATTTCCCTACTCCTCAAGAGTTTTAATCTAAAAAAAAATTTCAAATAGCAGAGAATTGTACAAGGTTTGTGATTTATTCAAGACTGCAGAGCAAATCACAGTGGGAAGTGCAGTTATCTCACATGACACCCAGCCCAGCACACAGCTACTGAATTAGTGGAGTTAAGATCCCATATTTCAGCGTGATATCCAATCATTGTGTTCTTTATGCTTGGTTAGAAACAACAAGGGGAAAACACCCACAACACTGGGAAAAAAAAATAGAATTGGCCATTGACATACACTTCAAAGCTTCCCAACCCGTCCCATTCTTCATGATACATATTCTGCAAGACTTCTCCCATGATTCAAATGAGTTGTTGGCTTTAATGGTAAATTAATGTCAAGTCATTTGAATGACTTGACACAATACATTTTAGTCTAAGCAGAGTTTAAATGGCAAGAAAATAGTAGGGTTTGCTCTTATCTTTATAAAACAATTACATAATGGAGATCTTTCAACTTCACATTCTTCAACAGCAACTGTAGCTTCTTACGTTCGTAACAGAAAACTTTTTATGCAGAATATTTTAAAAACTCACTGTTACAGAAATTAAATTACTCCTTATGAAATAAAATCAATAAACTAATACCACCCAATATTTAATGAAACTTGAGACGATTGCATCCATCCATAAGAGAAGGGCATGTCTGGGGGCATATGATACTGAGGTCATGCTTACTAGGTCAGCATAACATCCTAACAAAATGCTATGCAACAAAAGCACTGATACACATTTTTTAGTTGTTGTCTTGCTTGGATTTCTTGCAAATCCATATTTTAGAACAATTTTTTTACTTGGTTTCGTATTTGAGCAATTCAGATAAACTATCACTCTTCCTATGAAAGCAATACTTAAAAATAGGTTACAGAAACAAGCTACTCCCAGGCAGCAACCAAGATAACATTCTTTGAAACAGATGCCAATTCACATAATGCCAACAGTTCCAAGTCAGCCAATATCCAAATGGTAGGTTTTGTAAAGCACTCAGGATACCTAAAGTTTATTTCCACTATTCAAAAGAATTTTTTTTCTTAGAAGCTAATAGGTTCCTTTTGAAAACCCTGGACCAAGTCTCTGTTATTAGGCAGATGAATTTAGAAGTTACTCTCTCTCTCACGACACAGAACAGACTTTAAAGTTTTCTAGTATCAAAATATTTGTCAAAAAAAGGACTCTGCCGTATATGTTTATAACGTGATACGGGTTAAATTAGGCAAGTTGAAGTGTTATCTGTAACCTTAAATGCCCCTTTAAGAGGATAGAACAGGTGCTGGCATAATTCTATACTTCCTAAAAATATATATGCACATGAGTAGTCTCAGTGACACAACTCTAAACATTCATATGAAGTCTTCTTGATATAAGATCCAAATAAATATACGAGTTCATAAATAAATTCAGCATGAAGTATAACTAAGATAGACATCGCATTAGTCACATAGATTCATTAGGATTTAAGATTCACTGTTCAGATCTCTTGTAACTCCACTCAACTCATGTATATATCAGATAGGAAAGAAGTTACAGTCATTAAGGAAAAGCTGGTCTGTCTTACTTCTGTCTTAGAAAAGCCTTAAATCTTTACAAAAACAAATTTATAAGGAAAGAGTCCTTACTTCCCAATGCGTACCATCAAAATCAAAAATAAATGAACAAAGAAATTGCTGAAGAGTTATGCAAAAAAACCCCAACAAAACAAACCAATCAACCAACCAACCAAAACACAAAAAAACCCCAGACTGTACTATTCACTCAAAAAAACTTTCATGAATGGATATTTATTTGGCAATAATTAACCTGTTGTTTAGGAAGAAGACAAGATAGAAGGTTGGTTAAAGGAATTCCAAATCTATTTTAAAAGGAATGATTAATTTGTTTCCCAGAGTTTGCCCCTTGCGGAATCGAATACCCTTTTGATTAGTATTTACAACTCAGTTTTAAGTCAGTCTGTCCCAGATTTTACTACTTCACTGTGCTACTCAAAATGTATTTGATCTTGGTAAATATCTGCCTGTTTGCAAAATACTAGTCTACATGTTTTACAGTCCCCCTTTCCTGCACAGGACCTGTGGCCTCTTTACTCAGCATCTCCTTTGCTTTCCCTCAATGCTTTAAATGTGGAAGATGATAAACTTGCAGGCAACGTCCTTTCCTGCTGAGAGCTGGCTAGCAGAACACTTCTTGCTACCTGTGACAAAGGCCTTGCCTCAGTGATCCATGCACACCAACGCCGCTACTCAGCTCTGCTTGTTTGGGAACACAGCCAAACAGCTGAGGAGGCAGAAAGAAAAACCCACAGTCATCAGCCAGTGCAAAACACAGCAGTTATTTGCTCAGTAACACAGGTCATTCTAACATCAGTGCAATTCTTCTGTTGCGCACAGGTCTTCACTCAAGTAGTGAAGCAGAGCCTGCCTCTGACTTTCTAAACCCTGCAGAGAACTACCCCGAGCTAGCAGAGTAATTGCCTCTCCAGCTACTGTGCTCATTTGCCAGCACTTTACCAGAACAGCGAAAACGGCTGCAATAGCAGGACACTTATGAGAAAGGTCAGATGAAAATGCTCCTTAGGTAATAAACATAGCAACATAATGATGGGGTGAAAAAAAACCACTGGTCAAATTAATTCCTTTGGCTTAGCTTCTCCACATAACCTACAGGTAGGAAAGTAATTTGATGTTTTAATTTATAAAAGTAGTCAGAGTTATAATTCACATATATGTAACCTGTAAAAAGAAACTGATAGTTTCCTAGGCAAAACAGAGCTGCAGCTAATGCCAGAAGAATGCAGTAGCACCTCTGAATTCCAGACTGTGAATCATTAGGGTTGAAAATGCTCTCGGAGGGTCCAAACTCCTGCTTAAACAGGTTGCTCATGGATTTGTTTGAATACATCTCAAACACGTTCAGAGAATCCACAACACCCCTGACAACCTGTTCCAATGCTTAGTCACTTCCGGAGTAAAGATATTTTCCTTGTATTCTATTGTAACCTTCCTGTTAACATTTCTGACCACCGTATTTGTCCTGCTGCTGGGCACATCTACCACCATCCATGGCACACAGAGGACTTGGCATTTCTCCTCACTGAGCCTCATAAGATTTCCATTGGCCCATTCCATTGGCCAGTCTAGGTCCCAGTTAAAACAGTGACAAAAGTAATTCCTGAGGATTCAGAGACCAGGATAAATATGATATAGCAAAGAATCCAGAGAATTCCAGACAATTTCAGAATGCAATCTCTGAAAGTCCAATTTCATGACTAGGTTACATGATTTTTCATAAATATAAAAAGATTTCCAAGATTTAGTAGGTTTATATTACAGCTAGACATTAGAGTTAAACATTCTAATGACTAGGGCAGGCTACTGAAACAGATTCCTCAACGAGGAGCCATTGACACCTTCCTCAAACTAGATGTTCTCTTGATTGCTACATTAATATTTAAACAATTGCATATAAAACAACCATAGGAAGAGGAAAAATAGTCTATTTTTCTTTAAGGATAAATGTGTGTAATCAAAGCCTTCAATTTCATTTAAAAAGCATTTCTACAGGTTTGGGGTTTTTTTTTTGTTGTTGTTTTCGTTTTTGTTTGGTTTTGGGTTTTTTGTTTGTTTGTTTTTTGTTTTGTTGTTGTTGGTTTTTTTTGTTTTGGTTTGGTTTGTTGTTTTTTTTTTTGGCTTCTGTGATTTTTTCTCCCCTCCCAATAGTTTGGAGGAAATTTGTTCCCTTACCTTATCAGAGCAATAATCTCCAGGTAGACCATCTAAAATAAGCATGCCTGTGGCACAGCTGCCTTTCAGTAATACTGTTGCTAGTTTAACTGAATTAAGAAAAAAAAAAAAAAAACAAACCTTTCAAAAGTTAAGTTTCCTTTCCGGAACAAAACACAATGAAAACCTAGAAATACTTTAAAATATATCCATTTTGACGATAAATGGGATACTTTCATTCATTTTCCAATCTAGTCTCTTCAACTGAGATCTTATTTTTAGCAATTAGAAAATCCACTGGCAAATTATTTCTTCCATCTCATAAGTGAAATAAATTCAAGTCTAACCATGTTTGTTTTTCGGATCTTGGCAAGCATCAATATTTGCCTATATTTTTACTTTTATCCTATGTAGTGAATAGATGTTATTACTTATGCACTCTTTATGGAGTAAACAAATCCGCATGAAAGCCAAAAAAAAAAAGCAGTGAGTAATGAACACCTTACGTAGGTTGCAATCTGACAGCATTCTTTTCAAAGACCTGCAGGTATTTGAGCTATACTATGTTTACCTTGAAAGAGCTCATCCAAACCCAGAAAAATCTTCACCGCTGAAGTTGTAGTGAGGCCAAAAAGTAGTGTTTCATTTACTTTTCATCCAAGCTAACGCTGACATAAGAATTAAAAGTAGGAGGAAAACTTCTCATTTTGGCTTCCACGGGAAAATAATGCTGCCCTCAGATGCACCGAAAATATGACACACTGTGCTGCTCTTTCTGAATTAATTTTCTAACATCACAGTGTGTAGTGGGATGAATCCATGTGCTCTTGAACACCAGAAAGCATCACACGTGGCTTGCTGAGCAAGTTCGGCTAATATGCCATACACAGCACAGTCACTTCTAGAGAGCCAACACCAGAGACAAGTACTCCCTAACATGTCTGTCTCAATAACATCTAAAAGTGTTATTTCTTCATCATTTTGGTCTCCTGCCACACCAGTCTATATATGGGTATAATAAAAAAAAAGTAATTTAAAAAATTTACTTCAGGTTGACAGAAATTTTATACATAAAATTTTGGGTTTGTCTCTTTACCATTACAAAGTGAACAGGTTGGATCTAATTTCGTTCTCAACTGCAACACTATACTTGTTTTTAATACATTCAGCAAACATTAAAATTGTACTTTTTCCTCTATATTTAATAGTTACTCCCCTAACTTTTTTCTAATATATTTATTTCTTCCAGTTTTATAATGCATAGGCATCTCTCATTTGAACATTGAAAAATGTTTGCATGCAGTAAGAAAACCTATTTTATAAAAAAACTGCATACAATCTACTTAAAGTAACAATGATTTATTGCTCAGTAGTATAAGTGGAGATATTTCAGATAATATTTATTATCATGCATTTCCTACAAGTGCTCTCGTAGCTCTGCAGCAGCAGGTAGCCTCTGTGATGCCAATGGCTTGCTGAGTCATACCTGGAGTCTACAGACTGAGCTCCCTGGGATAGGTTTCCCTTTCTCCACTGAACTCTCAGTAAAATGTATTATATAATAAGAACAAAGCATCTGGAGAATATCAGTGAAGTAACTCTGAGACAGAGATGGTAGACAGTCATCCTGTAACTGGAATAACTTAAAGGAAAACTGAACAAAGTGAGTCTGTATTTAAAAAGGAAGTGATATTTCTACCTTTCAGTAGCTAATCTTTAGTTTTAATTATTATGCACAGACATTTATTGCTGATTGAGAGTTTACAGACTTGTATTTTGTTGTTAGTTTCTAATCCTCTCAACTATAACTGGAGCTACAGTACAGGAGTAACCTCCAAGACAGTGAAACAACAACAATTTTAAGTACTGCCCCTGCCCTCTACACACACATGCACATTTAGAACTGCTTTTTCCTCAACAAGAAGTGGGAAGCAGGGACAGCTGCTCTCACTGTCAACCAAGAAAATTCAGTTACTATTCTGAAATCCATGATAGCAGCTAAAATATATGTTGCTGAGCCTTTTGAAGTTATACCACCTTCTTAACTAATCCCCCATCTTCTCCTTGTCTTTCAGCAAATCCCAACAATGCAAGCTGAAGCAGCATACAGGGCTCCATTCATCACTGAGTGTCTAAGTTTCTAGCAATGACCATAAGTACCCAACGTTCAAATCCCTTCCAATCTGGTGTTCTATGATTAAAGGCAAGTAAATACTTCTTGTAAGTGTACTGGTCTTCATTAGGAACACTACCCCCAAACTAAGAATTCTCCAGTTCTTTGCTGTATACAAAATTCTCAAATTTAACTCCAGAGCTTCTCTGATAAGCTGAAATGCTTCAATGGGTAATTTATAATTATGAGTTTTGCATGCAAACAGTTCAACACCAGGTATCTCACACTCAGCGAACACGCTGCTAGATTGTTGGGTTGTGTGCAAGAATTGCATGCAAGGATTTAATACTACTTCCAAGGGAGAGGAAGTCCTGACATCCTCTTGTTTGGTACAGATGCTGAAGGTACCAAATATAGTTTTATTTCCTGAAATATCTGGAAAAGGACTGCGTATTGCTTCTCTCCTTTGCAAGGAAGAAGAGATCTACCATGGTTAGCTTCAGATGCTTCCACTGGATTGTAATCAACATGAACAATCACATTTCTAATTGATTTACAACTAGAGTGCTGGGACAGGCATCCGTGTTTCGGGACACTGGAACTGTGTTTTCAAAACATATAAAAAGTTTTCCGATGTACTCAAACTACTCTGACCTTGGCAAAGGAAGCACTGATGAACGCACACTTTGTAAGTGACCATTCCAGGTTACTGACTTTTACTACATATTTGATCAGAACACCATATGCCAATCTTTCTACACATTTCATGCATACAAGCCGCAAGGCGGTTAATTAACATTAAATATATGATACTAAGCAACAGAACACACGTCAGAATCCATATAAATACATAATCTGAAGAATTACTTAGTACATTTCTGCAGTAGTAAGTAATTAATCCTCTCTGATCCATACAGAAATGACAGTAATTAGAGAAAATAATACAGCACTGAAACCATTAACCCACACTTTTTTGAAGTTGGGATGTTTTTGACGTGGTTATGTTCTTTGTTTCCTGAAAAATTATTCCAACAGGGACAGAAAGTCGCATATTTTGGACTTTTAAACAGTCTTATGGTTATCTGAACCAACACTTCCAGAACTTCTGCAACTTGCAAGAAGTCCCTGTAAATTTTCCACTATTTATGTAGCCTCTTATATCCCAGGGTAGCAGCCTCCATTACTATAGATTCACTGTGGTTGAAGAAGAAATCCTTGCATTTTTGCCCATGTGCCACAAAACGCATATTTTTCTTTTTGTTCCTTAGTTGTGTAGAGCAATCTGTTTAGCTCAGGCCTCAGTGGTTATAATTTTTCCTTGCAATAAATAAGACAAACATAGCAAACTGTTTCAGCCCAAAACCAAAAAAACATTGCCATTGAAGTGGCATTTATCAGCTGTCAGACTGATATGTGAAACATTTTTAGTCTGGGAAACCGAGTTAATATTTCAAATACCAGTCTGTGCAAATGAGGAATTGTTCTGGTCCCCTCACCATGTCTTTTTTCTGCAAATACGAATTTAAATGCTTGAACTACACAGCAACAAAACATGCAGTTAAGCTTTCCTCCCTAAATTTGCGTAAACACGACAGCAAACTAAATATAAATCCTACGTCTTTTATTACTAGAGTAGCCTTTAAAAAACAAAGTAATGCCTTTAAATTTTCCCTGAAAGTATCTGTATAGGTAAAGAATGATTTCATCTTAGTCCACTTGAGTTTAAGAGCTTCCAAACTGCAGTCACTGCAGTACACATATAGAAAGTGTTAAGTTCAAGCATTTACAAAGAAAGAGGACTTAAGATGTGCAGTTGAATAAGCAACAGGGCAGTAGTGGAGTTAGTGTACAGGGAAAACAACACAGTAATATTAATAGGTAAAGCACTTAAAAAATTTTTTGAGAAAAATCTTAGTCCATTTGGAGATCTTATCCTTGTGGTCCCATCGTGTGAGTTTCAGTTCTTCAGTTACAAAATGAAGTGCTTATAATCCCACAAAAACATAAATGCAGGCCTAAGATTACTTTGATGTACAAAGCAAATGAAAGGCACCACCATGTGTATATCCTACATACCAAAGCATTTTGAGATCCAGTATTATATTTGTATTTCAAAATTAGGAGCTAGTCCAGCAATATCCTGATACCTAGGGATGTCGAGGCAGCCAATGATTAAACACATTTTTAAGGGGAAAAAACAGCAAAACCCAAGCCTAATTCAAATCTAAAACATATTATAGAATACAATTACAGAGAAGAAACCAGTTGTTATACAATACAATATTACTATAAAAAAAAGGTTTACTGTAATTAAATACTGTATGTTAACAGAACTCATACCTGACTTTTACGGGATAGTTGTCGGACTTGCCTGCATCGACAATCACACCAGAAATTATTCTGAAGCAGTATAAAATCAGATTTTGAAGTGAACTACACTGTTACTGTTATATACTTTGATACAATGATATAAGCTACAACCTTTTAAGAGTGGAAAATAAATACAAGATGACAATCAACTACAAAACAAAACAGGTTACTAAAATAAAGGACTGGAACAGGGAAAAAATTCCCAGAAGTAAGGGTGGGGATCAAAACAAAGTGGGTAATGGACAGAGGCAGCTCCCAATTAAGATTTCTCTTCATATGTTCAAATTGACTTGCAGGTTCTCTTTGCAAAACTGAATCATATAAGGCTCATAAATCATCATGTAGAAATTCTCATGCATAATTACAGAACCCTTAATACAATTTAATTCACCAAACTAAATTACAACCATTTTGATTCAATTAGACTTTTTAATGAACTAAACTACAGCAAACCCTTGTTTCAAACTTACAAAAACTTAACTCCACATGAGTTGCTGTGTACAACCTTTGAGAGTGCTCAACAGTTTATTTATGTTTACGGTCATTTCCAAAGTACATCCCACAGTGAAGTCAAAGGCACAGAAACAAATATCATTCACATTGATTAGATATGCTCCTTGGATTTTGGTAACAATCATTTTTCTAAAAACTAAAGGAACGTTTTAAAAGTGAATAAGAGTTAATCAATGTTGTGATGTCTTATTTTGACTGACCACATTGTTTGGAAGAATATTCTATCATTAATCTTGGATAATATCCTAACTAATTAATAGTTAAAAATCAAAACCAAACAGCTTCAGCTTCAGTAGTTATAAGCATTTAGGGCAAAATCTATGCACAGTCTGTCTGCCAGGAAAAAAAAAATAAACAAAAACAAAGCACCAGTATCAAAGAATCATTTGATTCTTTGCAAAGTTGTAAGTACAGCTTTGTAAAAGCATGTATGTGACATGCTTTTCTGTATGGGACATGAGAATCCCAGCAATTATTTTGGAAGAAATGCACTAAGTTAATAAAGTAGAGCAATGATGGATGATATTCACAATTAAGAAACACTGGAAAACAAAATGTTAATACGACCTTTCATTTAATTGATATATTAATAAAGTAATTTCACTCCAAAAAACCCTCTTTGTATTGTATATACACTGCTGTGGCCTGAAATGTTTAAGTCTGTCCTTCAGATCCATTTCAACTCCCATTTCACACACACAGCTTCAGGATAGGCCTTTGCTTCAAAAAAATGTCTGCTAGAGTTCAAAAAGTCCACGATATCAAGGCACAATTATTTTTTTTTCTTTAATTGATGAGAACTTGAGGATAAATGACTCATTATCTTCTGGTTAAAAAAAACCAACCAAACAAACAAACAACCTTATCCCACTTAATAAATACACCACTTCCCTTCTGAATATACTTTTTGACTGAAGGAAGAAAACCACTGTTAAGCTGAAGGTTGCATTGCTCTTTGTCTGGAACACCATAGGAAGAGACCACGAAACTACAGCTGTATTTGCCATCACACAGCTTTATGGAGATATAACATTAACACAGTGCAAGTAGCAATGAAAATATTTGAAGAGTACCCAGCTCCAGAGATGTCAATGGTAAAATAGAGAATTTCAACACAGGCTGTTCTGAAAAACATGATTAAACAGACAAGTAGAAAGACTGGTTTTAAATAGTAATGGAGTGAAAATGGACAGGTGACATTTGAGTCTGAACTGCAGCACACTGCAAATAGGGCTTCCTTTTGCATTGTAATTCAGTGCTCTGCTACACTGGTGTAAGTAGAACAATAACCTGAGATGCTGAAGATCTTAGAGCTTTCTCTAAAATAGGACAGTCATGATTATGGAGTGTTGATGGACTGACAAGCACCACCAGCTATCTTCATCCTTGGGCTTAATCTTAGAGATTGATAGGATTTGGATCTTCTTGCTAATCAAGGGTATGAGGTGCAGCTTCAACATTTTACCATTATTTAACAAAAAAAAAAAACAAAAAAAAACACAACACAAACAAGAGTCTTTTACTATGCTTTTTGATCAGCAAAACTACAGAAATAAGGTTTGGGATCCTATAGGTTCACCAGCACAATGTGTGATACACAGTTCATCCGGGGATACCTGAGATAAACAGCATCACATAAAGCCTGCAGCACAGAAATGAAACACCTCACATGGAAGTATTTTCTTCAGTCAAACGGCAACATATCACCTGCAAGGTTTCATAATGGAAATCTCCCTCCAAAAGACCCCAGCCATTCCTTCTCTCCCTGCCTTACCTGCACAGATAAGTAGGTAAGACTCGCCTGAAATGTCCCAGTGCTACCTACCTTCCCAGCACAGAGGAACTGCCACTGTTATGCTATGTAGCAGTACAAGACCATCTCTTTCTTTAAGACTGGACAATTCTGTATCTTTTTTTAAAACAAATTTATGCAAAGGGAAAATTAATGGTTATAAACACAGCTTAAGTATATTAAAGTACAGTAACTGTAACAAAGAGCCCCTTATTGTACGGCATCTGCTTTCTTCATGCATATTTTTCCCCTCCTCTAGCAGTACAGGGGAATCTATGTGGTTCTAGCTGCTGCTGTTCAATTAAAAAAATCTAGCAGTGTCAGTTATCTAAGTTACTAATTAATTCCTTGTGCATGCTATAGTCTTTGTTTCCAGTACTTTTGTGCAGCTCTGCTTATTCTTTGAACCCATTTATCCACAATTACTGTGAATTTGAGGTGGGACATGGAAAGGTTCAGCATCCCTGCTCTGCAGTTTTTCCTATTTACTTTTACTATGGTAGCTGCAGGGATTCAGAGCTCTCACCTTGCTGGCTCTGAACTTCCATAACAGCAATGCTGGAGCAGTGAAAGAGGTCAAGGTATGCAAAAGAGGCAGCGGTGGACGGACTTAAACACAGTCACATTTTGCCTTTCATGACCTGGGACAAAGCGCAGCGTGCTGCAGGTGACAAATGAGGAGTCTGTGCTGCCAGTGTAATCCAAGACATATCTGTGAAAAACACAAAACACAGCAGGAGTGGTGTTGTGTGCGAGATACGCCTCCTCCAGAGAAAGGTCAATACTGATGAGGACCGAGATACAGCGACAGCACAATACAGGGGGATATCTGGCTTCACCTTATCTAACAGCACTGAGCAATCTGACAGAAGCCAGTGGAGGGTGGCTTCTTAGAAACCAGACAGATTGATTCAAAATCACACACGGACACTTCAAGAGGTATTTTTTTTTTCCTCAAGCTAACGATATTATTCTGATCTCTGAAGCAATTGCTGGGACATTGGTGCTTTTACTGTACTGCTGAATTAAAAGCCATTAAATTTCTTTTAATGTTGCCATTCCACTAACTAACTTGTTTAAACCCAATTTTTAAAAATCTGGATCTAAAAGAAGTGCTACACTATGTTAAAATGAAAACTTTCTTAGGTTAATAGCTAAGGGAAAATGCCAACAAGAGCTGAAATATGCAAACCTGGGTCTTGTTGCAAGGTTAAAAAATTTCATTAAGTCTCTGTAAGCACAGGAAGTACATGCGTTCATTCTGTTCAAGTCATTACTTTTCTATTTTCATGTATGTGCTAACAAAAAAAAAAATACTAAAAATCTATTAGCATTGCTAAATGACAATTCTTCCCAGATAATGTTACAGCAATGTAATAGTTGTTAAAACATAATTAGGAATATATATTTCCTTCTCTTGTATAAGTCTGCCCACAGTGCAGTAGGGTTTTCAGAGGCAACCACAAGCTGAAAACATTTCAGTCAGACATTCATTGAAAACAAACTGGAAAGAAGCTCCAGAGGACAATTAATGCACCCTTTTCCTGAGAAGTTCAACAACACCCCATTATCTCTGATAAATGCTTGTCTAGATTTTTTATTTTTTAAAAGGGCTTCAGCAACACTGACGTTGTTCTAGTGTTGTTACCATCCTAAACTGCCAAAATCCTCCTGCAGACCTGTTGCATAGCTTGTTTCTCTTCAGCCTCTACCTGAAGAGGGAGTTTCCCTGGACACACAACTTCACATTTGTCCCTGAAACTGCATTTCATTGGCCTCCAACCAATACAGCCCACTGCAAGCGCCCTAGTAAGTATTCCATTTCAATGGTAACTTTTTGCTTTACATAATGAGGAACACCCAAAATTCTTTTCAAAAGTGTTGAGACACAACCTTTTAAAGCTTTTTAAAAACTGTTCTCCATTGTCCTTCCACTCCTATCAAAACCAGTATAATTTCATTAAACATTAAGGCTATAAAGGAATGGCTTTCTCTGAGCATAACAGGAGTACAATTTGCATCCAGCTCTAACAAAAGACAGTAATTTCTTCCCTCCTGTTGGCACTGTAAAAGCAACAAAGCAAAACATGGCTTTTGTAACCAGACAGCAAATATGGCTTGTCAAAAAATCTACTCTCTTCCTTTTGAAGAGGCATCAGCTTCTGCTGCTGTCCCTTATTTAATCTAAAACGATCACAAATCATCTGTTATTACAAAAATTAAAGGCTTGTTTCATCATAAAGATGCTCTGTTTGACACATCAAGTGTACTGTTAGGTTACTTCTGCTTCTGTTTTATCACTTCTTTCACTATTTATCATTTGAATTCACTCACCTGAATTCACATCAACAGTCAACTTGAGCGCAGCTCAAGAATCAGTATAGTGAGAGCTGATAATTAATGGTGCTGTTTCAAAAATATAGTGACATAAATAGTGACAAATACATTATCTTCACATAAACATTTGCAGCAAAAAGCCTTGTGTTCAATTAAGATGACAAGTAAATTAGCATCGAAAACTCACTATACAATTCACATTTTATGAAGGCACAAAATGCTTGAAAGGTCAGAAAAATTAATGTAGCATCCAGAGCCTGGTAAGCCAAGATGCATGATACTGAGAATGTTTCACCTCAACAGCCTGTCTGAACAGACTTCAAGTCTCAGTCAGTGTAAAAAGGGAAAAAGTGAATGAAATCAGATTAATCTTTACAGAACAGTAAAATAATGGACTTATATAGAACAGCCACCACTCCTAGTGAGGAATCTGGGAGGAATTTTTGAGTTCCCAATTGTACAGGCATAGAGAATCAAACATTAAATCTCTCAGGCTATGTTATTTACTACTTCAAATCATGCAGACTTCTTCCATCAGAGCCATGGAGAGGAACAGACTTCCTGTTTTCTCTTTATCTGTAAATTTCCTCACCACTGCAGAGAAGCCATCAGACAAGGAGTCTACTACATTGTTGAAAAGAAGTGTAAGGCGTTGGGTCAAAACTGTAAATAGCTTAAACCTAAATTCATTATTAAAGCAGCTCACCAAGTAAAACAAACCAGATACCAGATGTTCCTTTCATCACATCCTTCAGTTGTAATTTAGTAAGTTTTTGTCCGTTTTCACAAGGCATTAAAAAAAAAAATATAGAAGGGAGTCCCACCAATACCAACAGATAATGATAAACTACAAAGACTCAGAAGATAAAAAATAAATCCCCCTAGAAAAAAAGAAGCTGAGAAAATGGACAAAAACTTACTAAATTACAACTGAAGGATGTGATAAAAAGAACACAGAGTCAACAGCTTGAGACAAAGAAAAGATGTTTACGCCTACAACCATGTCTGTAACACAGCTTGAAAAAAGGCTAAAACACCTGAGCTGTATCCAAAGACATGTCTTCCCTTAAGAGGTAGACAACAACCTCTCTGCATGGTTCCTGATGCTGTGGCATTCCTAAGAAAAACTGGAAAACCGAGAAAACAAAGATTTTGAAAAGATAAACTGGTTTTCTTGTAAACCAGTTCCTTAAGTTGAAACTCAGTTCTCCTCAGGACAAGACTTAACCATGACTAAGTGAAAAGAAATAGTAAGGGGCTTTGCACACATGAATATTTATGAGTTTTTCAGCAGAGGAGTAGCAGCAACATAACCAAGAGCTAGGAACAGAAATACAACCAGAAAGGTGGCTGAGTAACCTATGCCCAAACAACTACTGACATCAACCATTTCTGCCACGTTCTGAGACAGGGGTCTAATACTAAGCATATTTGCATTTGGAAAGAGGTAAATGCCTTTGTGTTTTAAGAATTTTGAAGCAATACAAACTGCTTTCACATGTTTTCTGACTCCAATTCCTAATCTTTTGTCTAAGAAATATTCTCCTTTAAATATTAAACATCTATGGCAGAGGTACATTAAATTTTTTCCCCCCACAAGTCTCACATATAACTTGTCAGTAAACCAGGCCATTTTAGCACATATTATTCAATGCCATGTCTTAAAGCAATTGAGGAAATTCACTATCATTACATAAAATCCTTTGACAACTATTCATGACTAGACAGCACTGAGAAAAATTGAAAGAAAGATCAAGATAAATCATTGCTGCCATCACAACAACCAACAAAGAACTCTTTACAAGTCCTTTAGGTAGTAACCAAAAAAAGTAAAGATTTTAATACAAATTTAAAGTATCTCCTTTTGTTAATTCCTGTGACACTCCATCTATCAGGAAATAGTATCTGTGGCCAGATTCTACCAGTGATTATTGTAGTTTAAAATACATAGACAAGGCCAAAAAAATAAATCAGGACAGACCAAGAACTGGAAGCATATTTCTACCTTATAAATTGTTTTAAAAATTTGTTTGGCTTGAACCTTCACAGCAAAGAACACTGAATAACAGAGCAGATGTAAAAGCTATGCCTATAGCACTGTCTTAATCCGTACCTCATGCTGCCCCTCACTGGTGATTTCAATGGGAGTCATATTCAGATCTTCATATATGAAGTATACACAGAGATTCCATTTGTCTAAATGCAGACCTTAGTTATCCACATGTTTATGTTTTGATTTAGTGTTTTGCTATCTTACATGATAGTTCCCCCCCCTTATCGAACTAGAATCTGCCCATTATCTCCAAATCCCATCAGAATTTTATTTATTTCTCCATAAAAGTTTTTGTTCCCTAGTTTGGTGTTTAGCTTTCTTAAATTTTGTTCCTTCATTATTTTTTTCCCCTTGGTCCTTCCTGCTTTTCTTCTCAAACACAAGCTAAGTAAGATATATAGCATAGGATTTTGAACTTGAGCCAAACTGATGTTTTGGTATTCATAATAAAACTGTGTAAAGTTTTCACATCATTGAAATTAATATTTCACAGACAAACTGGATGACTTGAAAGCTGTTACTACTATAACTTTAGCTCTATATCGCAGTATAAACTGTGATACTGAATGACAACTTTTATTAATTCTTTGCACTTAATAAATTTTACATTAGCCTTTTCTGTCCGTATCAGCAAGTGGATCACTGGATTACATGTAATATCATTTCAGAATCTTTTTAGAACACGTATACAGAAATAAAATTGTATGAACAAACCTCAGTTTGCCCAAGCAATCACAGAGGAGTGACCCTGGAGCTCACAGAACAAGGGTGTTGCCCATTTTCCTGAAGAAGGGAGTATCTACCCACAGCATACCTGAGCTCTACTGTGGAGATTTAGATTTGCTGTACAAATGAATATTCATTATTCTACATCTGTGTCTTAGCTTTAACCAGTATCTCCAAGTTTTGGTTTCAAACATTTCCAGCTTGATAACTTCGACAACTCTCTTTAATCCTGTCTCTTTCTGCTTTTGACCCAGGACACAAACCAGCCTCTACAGAAACAAGTAAGGCTTCTTTCCCCTTTTATTGCCGACACTAGCACTCATGACCCCTTTTGTAACCAAGATCTTATAAATGCTGTGAGCATCTTATAAATGCTGTGAGCCTGTAAAATACCATCACTGTAAAGTTTCAGATTTTCCCATCTGCAGAGCAGCAACTTCTCCCAAAACTGGAGGGAGGGGAGGAAGAGAAGAAAACCCAAACCATTGTTAGTTGGAAAGACTTCCATACAGGCTTCAAAAGGTGCTCCATGCAGTTTTAATTTTGATTTCCTTCCTCCTGTTTCCCTACATAGACTGTAACACTAAACACCAACATAAGAATCATGCAGGCAGACAACCTAAGAAAGAATTCAGACCTCAGCAACACTTAATACCAGAAGCTCTCGCCACCTTTCAGTAGATACACTGTTTCTGAATAAATGGGCTGGAAGAGAAAAATTCCCAAAACTAATCCAGTAGATCATTTATCCAAGTGACCCGTTGAAGATTCAGGCATTTCCACCTAGGCATGCTGGACTGGAAATGTCACATCAAGGAAGATATTTTATGCACTTGCCATGAAAGGAAAAAAGAAAAGTTGAATACAGTAGGCCAATTCTGACAAGCTTGGGAATCAGGATTGAGTGTGAGAGTGTAACAGCTGTGTTTTTACTCCTGATCTGCAGCTACGGCACTTCCTGGGTCGACTCTCAAGAACTCACCTGCAAATGCTTTCCTGAAAGTTTGCAGCAGAGTTTTAGCAGTCCCCTGTGTTTCTTCTGTTTCTTTTTTCCTCCATTTCTGCTGCCTTTTCAATCTCACTTTTATAATCCCATACACTTTAATTAAACTCCCTGAGCTTTTGAAGTTTTCTATTAAATAAAGGCGTATCTTGAACAGCAGGTGGGCAATTACAAGCACTCACTGCTCTGGGCTGCTGGTGAATTTTCCAAATTAAGTTGCCTAGCTCGCGTAAGAGTAGAAACACAGCATTAGACAACATTCACATTCAAGGGAGGCATTAGGAAAAGTGAGCAACTGCATTTCTCTTATTTTAAAGATGTAAACAAAACTGATGATACAAGGCAACAAGCAGAAGTAGCACATACCAGTGAGATATGTGGAAGAAGTTTTTGTGATTGCAGTATTTTGGCTCTTATAAGACTTGGTTAGTGCTTTCCAATTTCCTGCCAGAATTTTTTGGCAACCATGGTAGACTGCTATGGAGTCAAATGAGACACTACCAAAAGCAGGTAACTCAAATGAAAATAAAAATACCTAAATCAAAGTAGTAAAGTTCTGCATATCATGAAAGCATTTATCTACTATTTCATGTCTAATAAATAATAAACCAACCAAAAAATAGCAAATACAGTACAGTATTCATTCATTGGGCCAACGTGACAGGCAGAAAATCTGCTTGAATGGACCTCACTGAACAATGTTAAGCAGCAAGCTGCTTTTGTGTTGTGCCTATTGTTTGTCTAAGCAAAACAAGAAAAGGATGCCACCATCTCACTCGGCGTTTTTCCTTAGATAACTTATTAAACCCAGTATTCAGCCACTGATACTGAGCACTGACCAGTACACAGCTGATAATAACTTCTGGAAAAGCCACAAAACCCACGGCAATTCATAGGAGTGCAATCTTTTAATCTTTTTCTTTACCCCTGTCAGATTGATCATAGCATGCATAAAACTGTTAGAAAGAAGGTGTAGAAGTCCAGAGCCACAGCAATCAACACCCCCAGACAACTAGCCAAAAGGCTGACAGCAAGTGGTAAAGCTGACATCGATGCAAACATTCCAGCTCTTGGGACCCAGAGGCCTGCACAGATAGACACTTCTGCTGAGGCTGGACATGCACACAAACAACAAGCCTCTTAGCTGCTCTGAACCACTTCCTTCTAACTGAAAAGAATATACAATTTGCAAGGATGTGTGCAATAAAATGATATATAATTAAGGGCAATTCAGACAAAGAAGACGACAAAAGACAGGAAAAGTAATAAATTAACCCACCCAGCTGTACAAAACTTCAGAAGCAGGAGAGGATCAAGATGATAAAGCAGTGATAGCACTGCTTTCAGACTCTGCTTTGATGTAACTGGCTGTGCTGTTCCCAATCACACCTCTGGAAACTGTACTTTGTTACTGGGTGAACCCACACATGGCAAGAGGACTAAATGTGTGAAAATCACAGAATCTAGTCAGATTGTACTGTCCAAAGACCTATACCTGGAAACAGCTCCTCAAATGCCATGGAAGAACTTCTTGCCTTTCCTTACTATTCCTTTCAGAGAGTACATAATTGATAAAATATAAGGATCAAAACTGACTGCAACTACAAAACTGGCTTTTAATGGCACTAATGGACTGCAATCAACCTGAGTTATAACTGGCTGCTCTAAATTAAGCAGAGTGACACACTACAGCTCTAGTTTCTCCACAGACAACTGACTTTTACTAGCAATGTTACCTCCTTAAGTGAAGAGCAGCCTTTCTCAAGCTACTGCTGTTATTTTAAATACCTCTCATACTGTGAACAAATTTACTTACCAACACTCTCAAAGCAGTTCTCTCAATCTTAGATCACTAAATTAAGCAGTCTTTCAAGCAGCTTATCTCATTAATCATGAGGAGGAAAAGATCTTATAATTTACAATCAAAACCAAAACTAATTTTCTCTCAAAGGCCAAAACAATTCACTTGAACATCCTTAAAGGAAACATAAGAATGAGACAGTTCATAATAGCTTCAGACAAACCTACTGGGCTTTGAAGGATTGCATTTGGCTCATGTGACTGCACTTATTCTTTTCAAACTTCTCCACATTGGGTAATTAAGGAACAAGTCTTGTCAAAGCAGAGATTTTTGGATATGTTTTGTGGCCCTTCTGGTTGAACAGGATACAACTCCCTCCTGTTCACCACCCACCCTCCATAATTTTAATTTTAAGAGGACTTGTACACATGAAAAAAAAAAACCCTACAAATTTATAGGAAATCTAGTTCAACTTATTTGGACCTACCTAGTCTATGCAGGCAACATCACGAATGGTTAACAAGATAAAGTCTACAAGACTTTTCAGCAAAACTGCTTAAACTTGAATGCTTATCATAAATTTGCTTTCAAGCAACCCATGTCTTTCTATATGGTCTCGCTGAATTTCCTAGACACCGAATTTATGGTAAAAAAATGAAGTACATGTATCTCTGAACTGTGATTGTATCTGTTGGCTTTGTCAATGGAATATGACACCTACAGTCCCACTGTTATCTACAGAATAGTTTCTCTATGGATCTTCTATATAAAACTCTCACTGAAACTGGCAGAAATAAGTTCCAAAAATAGATGAAGAGTCCAAAAATGTATCTACAAATGATTCCATACCTACTCATAATTTCCTGGTGGACAACCCCTCAGAGTTAAATTCTAAAAATTATGTGACCTGTTTAGGGCATGCTAAAGAGAAACATTCTACATCACTCAATTCTCTTTTAAGAGAAATAAGACAATATTCAAAATCCCTTTTTCTTTGCTCATGCCATCTAGATTACATTCAACGCCTATCATGTTTTTTAGATGATTTTCAAATATCTATCCTGATACAATTCAAAGAAAGTTAACTTGCCTTTGCTGCATAAGCTCATCTGAGCAAAACAGAAAACCTAATAGAATAGTTATAATGGAACAGGCACAATAGAATGTCAAAAGAATGTGTTAAAATTGCACTCTATATCACACATGATTTATGTCAATATTTCTAATGAAAAATTGATTTTTTTCTTAATATATGTCTTTTTGAAAGGCTACATAAAAATGGCAACTGCAATTGCCATTATACAATATTGTGCATAATAGCAGAAGTCTTCTAAACTAACATACAGAGAATTCAAAATCTCACATCACTTTTGAAAAGAGAGTTTAACACATTAGGAGTCACGTGACTTTCGTAAAATAAGCACATTCATAAAATGTGTTTTTAAACCACTGGCTATCCAGCCATGGCTTGCTGTTACAAGTTACTTTCCCATTTTCAGACCAGCAAGCTTCTACCACATTTCAGATCAGGTGTTTTTGCAAGTCAACTGCCAACTGCCCTATATGCTTTGCTTAAATTTTTAATTCTTAGACTCAGTGACCTCAAGTAACATAAACTGCTCCCCCATGGGAACTTTTGGAAGCTACAGTATGATATGTGTTGAATTTACCCAAATGGAAGAGGATGATGAGTCACCTCAGGACTAATCCTAAAACCACTGAAGTGTAGCAAGTGTCCTCAAAGGAAAGATTAGGCCATCACATGGACACAATACAATCCCACAGAGCTGGGCTGAATTTCTACCATCACAGATAAACAGCGAGATTTGTGTGTGTGTAACTGTGGGTTCACATGTGCAGAGATCTTGATCCACTTATGCTAGAAAAGAGCAGTAATTTCAAACGTGTTTCTAGTAATATTTAGGAAGTGAAATTTTATTTTATTCACAAAAGCAGCAAGGAATGCAAGGATCATATCAAAGGCAAATACATTGGTTTATTTATAATCAGCCCTAGTAAGACGCTATTCTCAAGGAAGCAGAATACAGTCTTTAGGCTGGTTTGAGTTATTTTTACCTCTATACAAGTCAGATCTTCAGATATGACATTCAGCAGTAATATACCCCGCTTAAGGTGGAAAACATTAAAAAATATATCCTTATAAACTGGCTAAGATTCACTTCTCATTAAAAGGCTGACAGTTTTTCTAATTATAAGTGAGAAGTTATAAAAGAAATCTATAATTGCCTATTTTGAAATAATTATTTCCTGCTTGATTTTCTAAAAGTTTTGTTCAGCATATACATTAGTGTTGCCTTCTTCATTTCAGTTCTAATCCTTTTTGCTCTATTTCTCATTTAGAAGTACGTGCAAATAGAATTTTCACATTCTTTTCATGATGATTGCAGACACTGATTAAGAAGAAGGATTAAATTAACTAAGTCCTCTATGCATAATTCTATTTTATATGAGAAAACTGCTGGGAAATATTTTTCCTTGTAATTTACTTCATACGTTCTGAGATTTATAATTTGCAAACTCTCACCCATTTACATCAAAACACAACAAATTCAATACTGTCTTGATGTATCTTACAGTGACCTTGGAAGAATGTTGAGGCAAGATATGTGAAGTAACGAACCCAGAACCAACACACTTCATGGGACAAGGAAGAGAAAAAACATGCAGCCTTTTACAACTTTTACAAAACCTCTTCACTCGAACTTGATTTTGGAAGCCTCACTGGTGGGATGAGATCAAAGATAGAAACTACTCCGATGAAAAGACAGGAGAGAGAAGTCACTAAGTCTTGAAGGCACTTTTGCACTAAGATTTGAAGCTTTATAGATTAGGACCATAGCAATGTAATTCTGGAAATAAAGAGTGTATTTGATTGTCACTAAATAAACAAAAGCACTGCTCAAATGAGTTCTCATGAGGACATAAGAAAGAGCAAATCAACCCTTAAAATTTCTTCCAGGTCTTATTCTTAACGGATTTCAAAAGAGAATCAAAATGAGCACATCTAAAAAGCAGCCAAACATTACCTGGAAGCAGCTTAGAGATTTCTCAGAGAATGTAGGAAATGTCAGAGAAAACCCTCTGCCTCATATTTACTGTAGAACTGGAGGCTTAAAGTACTTATGCTGCTTTTATGAAGTATGTAACATGAAACTTGGCTCTAGCTATAGTCTTTAGGTTATACACCATGGTAAGATTGAAGGAAAAGTTGGCCTGGATGAAAATGGATTCTTTTTGCTTGCAGCCACATTTATTATATCATTCATTACAGTGAGTGAAACTTAGAACATATTGACATTTACAGCAGAAAGTTTAAGAAAAAAAGCTGAAGAAAATGGAGACTTTTCACTCTATTAGCTGAGGACAGCACATACAGAAACAAGAAATCATTACTAAACCAGAATATAGTGAAAGCAATTTTTAGGTATTCACTTTGCACCAGAGCGATATTTGCTGTGCAAGGAACCCAAGGTGGGTTCTCTCTTACTCGAGAAGATGAACAAGATCCTGCAAATTAATGAAGCAAGATTAGAGTGCGATTCCATGTGACTGAGCTCTATATACTTCATAATTACGTAGGGGCAAATAACTGAACCCAGGGTTGATGGGTTTACATGCTACCTTTTGAAAACTACAATGTAAATCGAAATTGAGTCTTCCTCAGTTAAATAATGTCCATTCTACTGAGCAAATGAGCTCTCTTGCACTGCAGAGAACTACAGAAACTACAGGAGCAGGTGGTGCACTCAAGAGGCAGCACACTCAACTCTACTAATGCACTACTAACATAATTCAAAATTCAGCAGTACTGCACAGGGTAATTGAAAGACGCAAACAGCTTTGATCTAATATTGCAAACAACCATCTCTCAATCACATACACAGTTGTTTTAAGATCATAAAAACAATTAAATGTAATTATAATGAATGTTCAAGTCTTCTTATTTAATAAGCCTTCACCTGGTTTTACTATATCAAATTTCTTTTAATGTTTTATATATTAAAAGCAATTATGAATTTACAAGCCATACAGTTGGGGGAAATTTTTTTAATCAGAAAAAAAATGTATTCCGCTAGAAGTCTTCTTACAGGAACAACACTTCTAATGCTTATATTGAGCAACACCTGCCTTTGTCAACTTTTAGGATAGCGATAATGACTTTTGCCTGACAATAATACAGGAAACAGTGATCACAGAATATTTTGAAAACTGACACCTTTGCAGCGATAGGGACACAACAAAACCAAGCTTTCCGTTTGCTTTGACCTTCTTCCTCACCCTTGCAGTGCAATGCCACATGCACTCTAGCACACGGTAAGCCTCATCCAGGAGACAGCTCAATGTGCTTTCCATCCTACACCACCTATCCTCCTGGGGCTATTCTTACCTCAGGCAATTTTGGCAGGCTGCTTATCCCGTGCCTGGGACTGACATACAAGGTGGTCCTAAGCTGCACTTGTTGCCAAAACACAGTAGGCAATGTGATCCCACTGTCAAGTCCAACTGGCTTCCTTGTTGATGATGCACAAGTAAAACTCAAGTTGCAACGGATTTAACAGCCACTTAAAAGTTAGGCTGCCAAGACCCTCAACACTTTGTGTTCCAGAGCAGACCCTAAATGACAAGAAGTTTCATGGTTCTGTAAGCCAGAGAACACTAACTTAGAGTCTGGCCATAGCAGATTTTTCAAAAACTAACCTCAGGCTTCAAAGCTCAAAGAAATAATTCCCCAGCTCCTACCATGGGAGCAGGCTGTGGGAGAGGACAGGTGGCTTCTCCATCAGAGGGAGACAAAGCAGCACATTTCCTTATCTAAAAGGCATGGTCACTATGCAGGTATTGCCACCAGCAGTAGAGGCTCTGTTCTCCCAGTAAACATGCACATTTTCATACTGGAAACAATTACCTCTAGATGTGTTTCTTTCATCAGTCTGGCACACACTGTGTCTAAGATAATAAAGAGAATTAATACATTTCCTCTTGCTAGATGTGACCCAGAGTCAGAAACACCTCAGCTACAAATAAGTTCTACCAGCTCTGCAGGAATCCTTTATTTTATTTTTAAGTGACTTAAACAACCTGAAAATTATTTGCATCCACAAATTTTCAATCACTGAATGGTTGGTGGCTAATTAGAGAATTATCTTTCCAGCAGGGAAGTATTCACACTTATTTTGCATTGGCAGGTTCTGCTCACTGTTAAGGTAGCATTTGATTACTTCTGCTAAACAAAGTATGTTAATAAATGCATGGGCTTTGAAAGAGCAGACAAAACCCCTCGGAAATAGAAATCCATGCACTGATGCACTTATAGTTTCACAGCATCAAGTCCTTACATTCCAAGAGTTGGGAAACATTCAATTTGCCATGCTACAAATAACCCCATCCTTCCCCACAACCTTCAGGCAAATACAAACCTCAAGACTGTGTAAATATGCTTTCTTAGCTTTGTTGCAGACAGACATTTTTATTCTTCGCAAACATTCTCTTATTACTCATTCATATTGGCAAAATTCCTGCTTGTTTGATTAAAACTCCATGAGGATACTACACTGTGGTTCTAAGTCACCTGATTTGTCAGAACAAACAAAAATTACAGCCAAAAAAGCATTAACTCCATCTAAGCTTCAGCAGACACCAAGAGGGTAGCAAGATCTTGCCAAGATCACTTTTGCAAATCTCCAGTTACTAACAAAACAGCTGCAGTGGAATTACAATACCACGGAATTCGCTACAGCCACAGTTTCTTAGCCAGTCTTGAGGGGGTTTGCCCCTATACAGCGAGCCTGAAACTGCTATGCCAGCTTGTTCCTGAAACCTTAGTGAGAGTATGTTTACACTCATACCTCTCAGCAGCACAGAAAGACCTCAGCATCTCATTAGCCACCGCAGTTTAACAACAGAATTCTCCTATCAAAGAAAGCAAACCCCCACAACCCCACAGTACATCTTATTATTCTCTAACACACTCAGACTTCAAAGACACTAAATCAGAAATGCATTTAATTTTATCTTTTGAGAGATCAGTTCAGAGAACTTAGCTTCACTATCTGCCCCCCCCCCCCCCAAAAAAAAAGAGCTTTATGTGATCTAAGATGACATATTCTAATAGGGAAAACTGACAGAATGACGAACACTAAAATAGATGAGGACGGGGACTGAAGTGGCATAAATGTACCTTCTCTCTCATAAATGCAGATCAAAAATTATGAGCAAGTTGATTACACTGGGGAATTTAAAGATTTTAAGTAAGGTAACACTAGTAGCATTTAGCAAAAAGAAAAGAAATCTGTAAAAACATGGACAATATTAACAGAGTACAAGGAAAAAACCTGATACTGACAAAACTTGTTTCAGAACATAATGATGAGGAGCAGTTGTGTTGTGCTTGTCTGAAGTCACAGCTATTAGTAGCTCTATTAACTGCATTAGAACTCCACTTTCAGCTGTGATGTCACACTGCATTAATTCTTATAAACACATACAACTCAAGGCAAAGTCTCAAACCCCCATTAGTCAGAAGAAGAGATGCATTAAAAGCTGAATGCAGTGGATGTCTCCTTGCTTTGAACATATGGGAGATCTGCCAGTTTTGCTGCACCTCTGTATTGGACCATAATAAAATATCTAGAACATGTCAAACATGAGACAGGCACACACTGCAAGTGCGCACAAATATTCGCTTTATACGACATATCTAACAAAAAACACCCCGTCTGCAGAAAAAGAAACCTCTCTATGTACAGCGATATCAGTATCAGTCGTCAGGAACTTTGTATCAAAACTTTAGAGGTAGATTCAGGCAACAGATGTATCAATCTCAAAGTACTGTTGTGTCTACCTGTTCCCTTCATGTCACTATTTGAATTAAAGGTTACACCTCATTATGTAGAAAAAAACAATGATCAAAAAAGAGTGAAACTGCAGGTAAGTGCTTCGTATTTCTCTAACTTAGCACGGCTAATATTCCAAAGGACTAGAGATGTGAGGAATGATTTTACTTTGTGTTAATAGCCTATAATCCAGTGACTGACTACACCGCTTGTACCAGCCTTCTGCAACCACACCATGTGGCATAAAAACACCCTGCTTCTTACCAATAGCCAAAAGCAGGTGTCACAGCTTTCACACATACTTCTTAAGCCACTACTTAAGCAGAAATATCTAGTGCATGTCACCATGACATGACAACCTTGTTTTTCATGGATACTATGTACTAATAGCTATTGCCCTATAGAGGCCCTAACCAGAATTTGAGGGATTTTTAAATATTATCTGTTAGACTACACAGAAGCTTCTTAATGTTTTAAAAACAAAGTAAAAAAAAATAAACATTGAAGAGCTTCTATTAGACTCAGCAATTCACAGCACATAGGGAATTCTCCGTTATAGAATGGCTTAACTCTTCTTTTTTAACAGTTGTATTCACCACATTGCTCTTGAGTTTAGAAAGAAACAGATGTGACATGTTTCATACTGTAATGTGAAAAAAAATTAGTTTCTCTGTTTGCAATATATATGAAAACAAGCCAATGCTAATAATGCCTAAAGGCTATTGCCTATTTTCTGCTTTACTACAAAAGCCCTTAGAAAACAGAAGGTTACTTTAATGGCTTGGCTATTCTGCATCTCTTGTCATCGCACCTAAAATTTTTTGCCTCTCTCTGGAGTTTGAGAATCTGCTCATCACTGATAATGCTTTGCATACAACACAAGCCTAAGACTGCGTGAGACAAAAAACACAGACAGTAAAAAGCAAGATTTCCTTCAGCCTGTATCTCCTCATTGTCTGAACTTAGTAACGCTATTTAGTCGTTCCTTGCTTTTATGAAGAATAAGTTTTGCTTCTCCGCCACTTTCCAGGTTCTCATTTAAAAATCAATGAGACATCAAAAGAAATGAATACATTTTCTTGAAGGTGTGCACAGTTCTTTCAGAGCATGGATCAAAGCTGGAGTAAATTTATATAAATACTTCTCATTATTTCTGGAGCATTCGCCAACTCTTTCAAGCATGCTGGGGATTTCAAATAGGCCAGTAGGAGATTCAGTGGAACCAATTTCTATGGTTTCACAGATAAATTTAGCTTTTCTTCAGGTAAATGATTATGCAACAGTAGTCTGCCATCAGCCTCTGCTCCCCATTTTTTAATTGTAAACGCATACATTGCAAATCAAAGACACTCAAGTTCTGAGCTAATCAGACTGCAGTACAAACAAGCATTTGAAGAGTCTAAATTAAGGCCAGCACTTCCCTAATACATATTCCCATAGACTACTGTTTGGCAACTTCATTCCCATTAAGTGAGGCCACAGAAGAAAAAGACATCAGTGTGCAAAGGTAAGTCTAAACAATCAAAGGGATCAAACTCCACTTAAGATGTCCTTGCAGTACTAACTAACTGCAGACACTTCAATAGATCAGTGGCCTCATTTAATGATCATTCTACAACAATGAAAAATACGGCAGTATATCTCAGAGTATCTCAGGGTTAACAGGAGTTGTAGATAGGCCATTTTCCTTTTTCATTTATAAATAAGGCTAGCCATGATATTCTTAATAAACATACTTGCATACATATCCCACACACACAATTAAAAAGAGAGAGAATGCAGACTAGTCATTTAGGCAAAATCCCTCTGTACAAAAAGAAGCTGCATTCAGTGGCTCAATTAACTTCTTCACACAAGGCAGCTCATTCTAACTTCAGAAAGCAATGACAAGTGGATAACAGGGAGATCAAGGCACTTTACCATCTGTATTGAGAAGATTACAGTGTTAAAGTGATACAAAGACCGATGAAAGATCAATCAATTTTCTTTTGGAACTGAGCAGTTTGGACACTAAAGTATTTGGGCAATTTTACATTAGAAGTCCATATCAGAACCAGCAGTCTCAGTTCTAACATTTAAGGTCCTTCCTCTCCTTAGTTCAGAAAAATACTTCTAAATGAATGTATTATATTCAGTATTATTATATAGCCAAAAATATATTTGTAGCAGAGCTGTTTAATTGCTTTTGCACTGTTAGACCACTCTCTCTGGACTTACAGGGTGGAACATAGAAAGCAGATTATAGCCTATTGGTCTGGATTTGCACCCCTCTGCCTAATAAACAAAGAAGTAACATACTAGAACAGAATCAGGTTTCACAGAATATTCTGAGTTGGAAGGGACATACAAGGATCACCAAGTCCAACTGTTAACCCTGCATAGGACCATCCCCAAGAGTCACACCATGCACCTGAAAGTATCCAAACTCTTCTTGAATTCTATCAGGCTTGGTGCTGTGACCACTTGCCTGGAGAGCCTGTTCTAACACCCAATCACTCTCTGGGTGAAGAACCTTTTTCTAATATCCAACCTAAATCTGCCCTGACTCAACTTTGGGCCATTCCCTCGGGTCCTGTCACTGGTCATCACACAGAAGAGATCAGTGTCTGCCTTTCCTCTTCCCCTCTCAAGGAAGCTGTAGACTGGGATGAGGTCTCCCCTCAGTCTCCCCTTCTCCAGGCTGAACCAACCAAGTGCCCTCAGCCGCTCCTCATCCGGCTTCCCCTCAAGGCCCTTCACCATCTTCACTGCCCTCCTTTGGACACTCTCTAATGGTTTAATATCTTTCTTATATTGTGGTGCCCAAAACTGCCCCAATATTCAAGGTGAGGCTGCCCCAGTGCAGAGCAGAGCAGGACAATCCCCTTCCTCAACCAGTTGGCGATGCTTTGCCTGATGCCCCTCAGGACACGGTTGGCCCTCCTGGCTGCCAGGGCACTGCTGACTCATATTCAGCTTGCCATTGACCAGCATCCCCAGGTCCCTTTTCACATCACTGCTTTGCCAGCATGTACATTCCCCACACATTCCCCAGCCTGTACATACACCTAGGGTTGCCCCACCCTGTGCAGAAGGCCAGGTTTGTCACTTCTGTGAACAAACAGAACAGAAATCTGTATCCTCACCTTAGAAAAATGGCCAGTTCACTGGCCAGTAAACACTACACTTGTTGGTACTTGCACACATTTATAATACAAGCACAGAAGCTGCAAGAAGAAAGTGGTCAAAGCTTTAATTAACAACCAGGCAAAGCAGGCTTTCCAGAAAGATGGTCAGCTAAGCAGGGAAGGTGAGAGGTTCCTGCAGTTTCACACCAAAAGCACTGAAAGAGAGGAGAAAAAACCTCAACAAGGTGAAATTGCCCACAACCTTCCAATAAGATGCTTGCTACTTGTTCTTGCATCTCTGGCAGGTTCAAAATGAACACATTCTTATATAAGCTCATTTGTAAGTCCTAATAGAATTCCTAATCTCCTTTTTTCCAAAGCTCATCTGTAAATATTTGTGTGCTCCTTACACAGAAGGTAACAATATTCTCGCTCCATAAAATACGCTTTGAAACTGGTCTGAAGGAGTTTCTGTAAAAACTCACAGGCTGCCTATTCTAACTAACTGAAGACAGTACAATTTACACATAATTGCCTAGTTCATTACATGAAATCTTGTAAATATTTTATTACATTGCTTTACAAAAAATGCTCCTTGAATCTGCCAGTGCTGCGTATTACACACCTACTCGGCTATTACACTCAAAAGAGGCGAGTGCCATCATCCACAGCCAAGAACATAGTATTAGAAACAATACAGCAAAAAAGGAAGGTAACTACAAAGAATTTATAGTGGCTGGTTTCTCTGCACGGCAGCCCAAAAATTTAAGTACGTTTTGCTTGTCAGTAGTTCACTGCTCCAGCAGAACCCCCTTCCCACAACAGGATGTGTGAAAAAATTGGCAACAGAAATAGCATGGAAGCAACTATAGCAGAAGCCAGCTACATAAGCCATACATTTCAGGTGGAATAGTAATACTAGACTGGAATTTTACTTAAAAATTTCAGCACTTCTATTTCACAAAGTAACTAACACACTTAGCTTCCTTTGGCCCTGAAGTCTCCTATGGAAAGCAGACAAATTAGACACTTCTCGGAGATAATTAATACTATTTTGTCTGGTTCCAGTTCACTTCACTATAGTATGGGGCAGCCAGACTTTATAGAAGACTATCCGTCCACACCTCATTCACAACCTCCCTACAGTAGTTTGTCTTTTCCCTCCCTCTCTCCAGTTAGTTAAAAAACTATTAAAAATTTCTAGCTAAAAATGATTAAAGTGTTCCTTTTTTTATGTACATTGAATGATTTAGTGTATTGGGAAAAGACAAGAATCAGGTTTGTTAAGAACACATTTTGTACCACTGTTTGATTATTTCCTCGATTTAGGATACACTTCCTTGCATTTTGATTTTTATGTTTTAGTGACTGAACTGTGACCACATTTCTAGCATCACTATTTGTGCCACAGAAACCCTATTTTATGGCAGATATTTAAGTTTACTATCACTATGACTGATGCTTCACCTGTTACTTGTGATCACTTAACATCACCCAACTAGTGGTGAACAAGACTCGGAAAACTCTTCTACCCTTTCTGTAATGTTTCTGTAGCTTTTTCAAACTGTGCACCTTCGAAACTAATGGAACAGCCAGTCAACATGTTTATTAGCAAAAAAAAAAAAAATTCAAGAAAGATGTTTTGAACTGGGAATACTGACTGTCATACGTTCTGACGCTGTCATAATCTCAACTGTATAATTACAAAACGTGAAAATTTAGAGACTATTCACTTATTGCATCCAGCACTATACTGTCTTCCTTCTTCAGGATCAGGAATAAAAAGCTCCTCCATCTTCTACAGTCCCTTGAAACAGGCCATTTACATCCACATATATATTCTCTTTAACACTGCAGGGTACTTCTATGGCTATTTTAAATAAAGGAAGGATTATTTTTAATAAGGAAATCATAGGTACATCTATGAAGCTCAGAAACACGTATGGCAAAACCATCTGAATTCTAGATGAGGGTACTGAGAGTATGTACATAAGTTTCAGCAGCATGAGACAACTTCCAAACTATATTGATGAAAAATTAATTTTAAACAAAAGTCTTGATTTGTTCTACTTATTTGATAGTGACAGCTCCACAAAAGTGATGCTTCTTTTCAGTGATATTAGCCACTCCAGGTGTTTGTTGTTTGTTTGTTTTTTTTTAAATTAATGCAAGACAGAGTTGGATGGCTTTTTTCACCTGCACACTCATGTCTAAGCTGTCACCTAAGCAGTACACTTGTTCACTCACCAAAGAAAACCATCTCTAAGTCACACTGATCTGAGCCGCCACTTAAGCACAGGCTGGGTGCTAGAGAACAACGTGCATTTCATAAAGGCAGTATCTCAGATTTCGATCTATATCAGTATTGACACGCAATCTACATGCAGAAACTCAGTCAAAAAATACATCTAAAGTGGAAGTAAATTGTACCCATTTTTAGGAGAGGCACATGTTAGTACCAAGTGAACTGCTCCTCGTGGTGTTCAAAGACCTCCACAGCTCCTGCAGGATGTGTTCGACAGCCCAGACACTACATTAGATTATGATTAAAACCCTCCATCATAAACAAGAAATAACATTAACAGGTACTTGTTAGCACTGAATCACATCTCTTTACTGCAATGTTTCCCTTTATTGCAATACAGTTTTAATTAGCATTTACAAGACAGGTCTGTGAGATCTAGTGAAGCATGGGGCACACACCAGGAGCTATTAAAGGATCCATTTCTGTCTATATAATAATTATGGTGATATGCTGAGCACTACAAAGGATATTAGACACATAAATTAGGATATTATCTTTGCTCTCTAGGAGGGATTTTATTTTTTCATATTACTTAAATATATGCTGTGGAGCTAACCTATTTTAAATAGTCATAAACAACAGGAAGATTAAGTTTTATCTGTGTTTGCGTTTCATAAGCTAACATTGTTTCAAAGACTCCAAACTTCAGACAAAACCCATGCTTTTCATTGATGCTCTCTGTCCTTGCTTGATCCCAAAATATCTGCCCAAACGCAGCCACCCCTTTCTATTGGTTCAAATATGGGGGAGTGGGGGGGGATGGATAAATCACCATACGTCTGAATTTCTTATGTAAACTTTGAATCCTAGGAAAGGAAGGCATAAATACCAGTAGTTTCCTGTCACTGCAGAGCAGAAAGTAAAAGCAGAGCTCATAAAGACTTCTGCTGGTAGGAAAGGTTCCATAATCTATTCTGAACATCTATGTTTCATCTCAAATGAAACAAAAAGCGCAGAAGGAATTGCCATTCAGAAATGTTTTTCTGCAGGTGTTTCTCAGGATTACTCTTTCACTATCCTTGCTGAAGGTTGTACCTTACATCAAAACTAGCCCTTAGTTTGCAAGTTTGATCCTCTACAGCCTTCCCAGTTACTCATTTCCCCTGACTTCTTAGCTATCACATGTGAATAAAGAGAGCTTGATAGAGCAGGGGAGGAAAAAAAAAGAAAAAAGAGGACAGAGCAATTCAGTTTGTAAAACCTACTTTCACAAAATGTGAACATTAGTAGAGTATTGTACTGGACACATTTCAAGATTTTCTTGCTAGAGGCTTTAATGTAAAAGTATTTTCAAAAATAGTTTATAAAGAACATTTATAAAAATATTGATCATTTTTTTCTGCTTCATCCCTCAAGTCATGCACATTTTGATGACAGACTATTCAAAGTTGAGAAAATCTTGTATCACATAGAGTGAATCTTATACTACAAAAGCTTTTCTGGATTTTAATTGTCAACAAAGCAAAATAAATTTTAAATTCACACTCTGACAATGTAGAAAAAGGAACACAATCAAATAACTTGTTATGTCTCATATTTTTCTCTAAAAGCACAGGCAATTTGTTCTGCTCAGGATTAACGCACACCTGAGAAGTTTTCATATCTGAACAAGTTACCTTGGGAAGAAAAATGGAAGGGCACAAACTTCTTAAAGGGCAATGTTAAAACATTTTGCTTTCTTTCTAAAACCAGAAACCATTAGAACTTTAGTGGCTTTGTACAAAGGATAGCTTTTCTCTAGCATTCGGTTCCAGTGAAGATACGATTTCACACCCTGTTACACAGCTTTCTGCATAGAAACGGACACTTTTTTAAATTCAGAAAAAGCTGCAGAGAATACGCTGCAGCTTAAAAAATGAAAAATACCTTTTTCCCAGGATTAGGCCATTCCAAGTTCCTTAGCTGAGAGTTGTACATCAGCTTAAAAGCTACCCCTTAGTTTGCAAACTTGATCCACCCATATCTATGCACTGCTCTTTCCGAACTTCCAGGAGTCAGTGGACAAATCCCTGATCCACACACAAGAGAGTTTTTTCTTATTGGGAATTACATAAAGCTACATTTTCAAACGTGTTACACAGCTATGCTGGAACAGAAGGGAACAGCTTTAGCTGTAGCCACAGAAGGTGGTACATATGCTGATCTTGTATGGCAGCAGTGGTCACACATCTCTCATTCACAGATCATCACTATTTCAACTGAAGCACACTGTCTGGGCAGAAGTTGGAGGAAGAGTCCTGGAGATGGAAGACTATGGTTCATGCAAGTTAAAGCAACTGCACAGCTCTCACCAGCAACACATAAAAATTCAGACTCTGTACAGTAAATTTCTTCCACATTTTAGATACTGTGAAGAGGGGTACTATGGTAATGTTTTAATATTTATGAAGAAATCAACACAATAAAGAGATTAAAATATTTTCCTAGCAGTTTACTAGGTTTTATAAATATCAACACCCACTAGGTTTCTATATTTTACAAACATCAATATTTACCCAGCATCATGAGAATAATTCAGTTAGTGATCTCATGAGCTGCATTTAGCTAATGTTACACAAGTTACAACAAACCTTCTACACCACCATCCGGCAGGTCATAAATTTTCCTAACCTGCTACCAAAAACAACTCTGCAGTAGCTGTGCAGATACCTTCAGCCACGTCTGACATTGTAACAAAGTTGTCTGCAACAGGCACATAAAGCCAGAGCACAAGACTGGCAGGAAGGCAGAACACAACCATCACTGTTCCTTATGCTTGAAACATTGCTGGCAAAAACAGAAGTAGCATCTTCCTCTACTCAGGCACCACACACACATACCCATGGCAAGTCTTCTCCTTACGGCTACTGCCAGGAACTACAGCTTGTTTCTGGAAAACCTCCAGATTTTAAATGGCAGTGGATTACGTGACTTGCACTAAATGCTTGGTTTTTCTGCTGTCATCTCTCTATATTGTAAACCTCTCCCAGCACAGGACCATATTCACGTACCACATTACATACAAAGAATAACATCTACTGCCATCACCACAAAAATTTATTCAGACCTCATTTAAGCATAAAAAGTCCACAAGGAAAGAAGGCTAAAGGACAAATAAAGTGTCACAAAATGTAGCCTGTGGGTTACTGCATGAGCACAGCTATAACAAGAGAATAAATCACAATACCACAACACAAAATAGCACTTACTTGCAACAGGATCCACACACTGCTCTTCTTTGACACTCAAATTGCAATGTAAGCCTCTGCCAGGGCTGCTACAGTAACCTCACACATATTTTTAAATTGGCAAGTTCATCTCTCTGATGGTGAAAGTACCGAAGTCACATTGCGTGACCTGAACCTTTCCATAGGGTCAGGACTTTAGGTCACCAACATCCTTAGTCATCCAACTTTTAATTTATCCTTAAGAGAAGCCAAAAGTCCCCACGCACTTTCCCCAGCTGGTTTACTACAGAGGCAGGTCAGCAGAAATGTTCCCACCTGCCCTGCCCCAGGTGTTCTCAGTCTCCTGGCACTGCCCCCAGGCAGCCCACGAGGCACAGCTGAGGCTGCTCAGCAGCTTGGCCATGGAACCAAGAGGTAATTAAGGTCATTAACAACTTCAGCTGCGCTGGGCTGGCCACGGTCTAGAAGATCCCCCTCCACACACGTTCAAATATTTAAACACACCGGGAGTGCACCTGGGTGCAAGGGCAGTGCTTACTGAGAATAAAGCACTGGCTATCAAGGCCCAGGGGACACCATATTTTCAGCATGAAGGCGAGGATTTCTTTTTTGTAACTGGTGACTTATCCTTCAAGGTTACACACTACAGTTACAGAGCAAACAGGAAGGAAATATAATATAGAGGCATAATAATATGTTATTAATTATACTGAAACACATCAAAGCCTTCCTTCACAGAGACTTAATGTGTCCTTACACACCCAAGCAGGCAGGAAAAGCTGTCTCTGTGAGAAGGTACTATGTGCTCAGCCTTGCACCAAAAAAAATAAAATGGGTTATTAATATTAAGACTTTCAATGCACATCCTGGAGAAGAAACTATAGAGCAAAACTTTGATAATTCTCAATGATTGTTCATGATTTCAGCAGATTTTGAACGTAGAGACTCCCTGAAAAGACCTGTTCAGAGGAAAAGTATAGAAAACAAGAACCAGCAAGAACCTCTGTGCTTACTGGAGAGATTAATCACACCTGGGAGTAATGTCCAGCATCTGTGTGGGGGCACACTCCAGGGCATGTTATTCCTCCACAACATCCTCACTGTGGCTGGGGAGAACAAAGCAGTTCCTACCACTTCCTATGTACTGCACTGGTGTGTAATTAAACACATCAACTGCATGGGATTCACTCATAACAAATAAATAAATTCAATAAATGAAAAAAATAAATAAAATAACACATTCGGACCCAGTAGTGGATTATTTAGTAAACGATTTCACAAACACCTAAAACATTTTCAGCTAAACAAATAATTTAAATATAAGCTTTAATTTTAAATCATATGAGTACAAAGTTGGAGAAAAATTTCAAAGGGAATATATGTATCTATAGGCAGCATTTGATTTTCTCTTTTTTCTTAACCAGTTAACAAATTTAATCTATTCCTTGCCTCTGTATTAATAATCAGAAATTTAAATTATACGTTTAAGATACTTTTGCATATCAGAAACAAGTAGAATTAAAAGATTTTTACTGCAGATAAACCAACATGAAATTCAAAAAATCATGTGCTGTTTTTCTAAATACTGGGGGGGAGAGGGGTATGTTGAATTTATACACAAGTATATGTTTAACGAAAATGGATTTAACCCGAATCTCACCTAGATTTTCTGACATGATGGAGACTTCCATCCAAAAGTACATTAAAAAACTGCCTCTTCTCTCAGCAGATATATTTAATGTCTAGGCATAGCTCTGACATCTGGTCTGTTACAGAATAATTTAAGAAAATTCTCCCACAGAGCACTCTAGAAATGAGCATTAAAAAAGGCAGCCTAACAGTAACTGCTTCCATGGGAAAGAGGCATTTCATGTCAGTGCAATGTTTCTTACTGACGCACACCTTTAGATCGTATTACTTGCACTCAAATCAATTATTAAGCAAAATTTTCACACACAGTTTAGCCATGAAAGGAGAAAAGCCTCCAATCAGACTCATGCAGACAGGGGATTTCCTTGCTGCAGACTGAAGGCTGTTTAAATACAAGCTTTGGTACAAGCAATTTTTATGATCTGAGACACGACAGAGAAGGACCAGAGCAATACGTGGACTATGTTGAAATACAAACCTGTTTTCATTTGATTTCAGCTTTCAGAGCCCCAAACTTGAGACACCAGGTAGAGGTGGAGTTAAAGAAAGTCTCAGTCATGTTCAGGTTATTAAAGGAGAAGCATTGAACTCTTTGGCAGAGGCTTCCTCAGGATTCAAATATTCTGTAAAAATTACTGATGGTTTTAAGGGTAAAATGTCCTATCTGGTTGTTCTCTCTATTTCCAGAACACCAAAGCTGCAAATGCAGAATAACATTTTGGGGGTTTTCACATGAAAGGAAAATCCACTCCTGAGCCTTTGTATTATTCTCCAACCTGCCTGGTCTCAGAAACCATTCTATCTTCAAGTGTGTTTAGAATGACACTTTTTTTTCTAACTGCATATCATGTCTTTTACGGAGTACAATATCTGGGGACTCTAATGCTATTACACTCTTTGATCCCCTCAAAAATAGGATGAACTCATTTTTGAAGTTCCAGTAAGGGACATTCTTAGCACAGTCTGCATAAGAACTTGCTTCCTTCCTGCTTTAAACCACCAGTTCATACCACCCTCCAAAGGACAGAGAGAAAACAGTATAAAAAATAAAGCCATGGGAACATTAAGATACTGCCCTAGGAAAGGGTCTGTTAGGTTGGCTCCGTAAACTTGCGAGTTTCTAAAATGAAATTCTGTCAATGAGTTAGCTGGAGTAAAGAATTTTATTTTTTTTCTTCTGTCCTTTGTTTCGATGACTGGTAAGATCCAACAATCAATGACTATTTGTGTGCTGCCCATCAAAGAAGCTACATGGATCAAAGATGAGCAAGTATTTCATACACCAAAAGCACACAACAGAGATGGGAGAAGGAAGTAAAGTAAAGGAGGAGCAAAGATGGTTGCATGTAAGCAAACTGTTATAATCAGTTTGGATTGATTTATTTATTCTTATTTACTTCTGTTGCACCAGTTATAGAAAACTGTACTTCAGAAATACACACAAACTGTACCATATGGCTGTACCATAATTCGATCTTCAAGAATTAATAAAAATTTCAAATTGATGTTCATATTTGCAGATTTCTATGTTCATAAAAGTATTGTAATGAATTTATTCTTCAGAGATGTTCTAATAATTGACCATTTAATAGAATTTTATTAATTTTGGCACAGCAGTTTTCAACCGGGCTAATTTCATTTTAAGTCATATGGCTGACTCATGTTTATCATGTACATAACAGTTAATGTTGCAAATACTATAACTAAACGTTAATAACATGACTGGATACAAAATCTGTAGAACAATTAGTCTTTATATATTTGAAACCCATTAAGCACTCCTACATTGAAACTAGATGGTACCATTTGTAAACTAAATAGCTCTTTGGTCTATCCTTCCCATGTTAGCTCAGTACATTAATGCTTTCAGGGCAATTTAAAATGTAAATTAATCTGGAAACACAAAGTCCTGCTGAAAATGCAGCAATATATTAAGGGGATATTTTGTTCTCTGAAGAATCAAATTTTGAAATTGCTGTTTTGAGAAAGTTCAGGCGAGGTTTTTTTCTTCACCTCTGACAGAATACACAAATAGCTTTGCTTTGCAGAAACTCTTTTCCAGCATTTGGTGCTTACACAGACCTCCTGATAAAAAGTAGGGAAATGTCATGTGAGTGCTGAAATGGCTAATGCTATATATTTCAGTGGTATTAATACTATTTTTTCCACACTTTTTCTATTGTGTAAGAACACATGCCAGAAAGCCTAGTCATGTCAGAAAATGAGAATGTTAAACAAGTTTTGTCTTTCTTTATAAAAATATGGACTATTTAACAAGATAATAGAGATGTAAAGTACATTTGCTTCACGTACTAACTTCACCTCAAATCTGGAAACACTGAGATGTAACAGACACAGAAATATAATTTCTAGAACAGAAATATAAAGTGGAAATAAAAGTTAATGCAGGTAAGTAACTTTGTAATAACAACAGTTTAAAAGAATGAGCTGAAGAAGAGAGAAGCTAAGTATTGATCCAAACAGACTTGGTAGTTGTAAGAGGTAAGGTAAGGTTTTAAACCTTTTTTGCTTTAACACACCACTCTGCTCCCCAGTCAGAAGAAGTGAGAAATAAGAACTACACACTTGCAATACCCATACGGAATACAGAGTTGACAGCTGTGTACACGAAGTTGCACAGCCACTAAACACACCATTCTAACAGCAAAAATAGAGCATCTGCACACCCAGAACAATGTTTTAAATCACAGAATTTTTTTTTTCTGCACAAAATCAGTGGGTTCATGTTCATCTGTGTCTGTAATGAACATATACATTTCAATTTATTTTATTCAACTTAGGTTACCTTAATAGGACAAGTTATAGAATGTTTCACTATGCAGAAGACTTGCTAAGAAAATCTAAGTAAGCAGAGAAATATGAAAGTGCTTTGCTTTAAATGTAACATTTGATAACAAGACCTGCAATTACTAATCAAGGACATCAAAGACAAAACACGTACACTCCAAAAGAGTTTAAATGTAAATTACTCCTTCAAAAAGACACAGCTTCATGCAATGTAATTAGATTCCTACCAATTATAGCATTAGAAGCATAACAGTAAAATACAAAACATAAGAAGAAATGGGAACGCATAGGACACAATTGGAACTTTTTTTTTTTTTCAGAAATTCTGTATTTTGATTTATGTTAATCATTAAACAGGCAGACAGAAAAAAAAATTACAAGCCAGGGCTTTAAGACTGAGATTTCCTCTTTGTTTCTGTGAGACTATTTTCCTGATATCAGCCTGTTCCTCAAGGTTGTTATCTTCCAGCCTTTGTTCTTTCTCATCCCCATCTTCCTCTTCTCTAACTTAAATTTGATTTAATGAAATCCTTCCTTAAATTAAACAACTGTGTTTGGCTTTACAGCTTCCATGCTCTTTGCTGCAGGTTTTACAGTTTCAAATAAACCATAAAGGGAATCCTGGCAGAACTTTCCTCTACTGAGTATGGGAGAGAATGGACTAAAGTGAATGCAAATAAATGAGGTCCAAGCCCTAGGAGTGTCTACTACAACACTCCTTCCATTCATAGACCAAATGTAAGACAATGTTGATTAAGGACTTTTCTTCTCCACATATCATATTACACTTCCCTTCAATTAAAATAGATTTTGAAGTTTGTGGCTTGACAGTACAGTAAATCTGGCTTTAAAGCTGACAGCCTTGGATCAAAATCAATACAGTCATACAAGACAAAAGTGCTGATCCAGCACAGGCTCCGCCTGCTCGTTCAGAATCATTCTGAAGCACTCACGGAGTAATTTTATACTAAGCACTTTTCTGCTGAATAAGATATCTCAGTGACATTTTTCTACAAGGAGACATCACAAAATGAATCTTATCACTAACCAAGGCGACAAAAACTCCACATCATATATCCCTTGTTCTCTAACGTGCCAGACAGATTATTTAATTTCCCCATCACACCTAGATTAACTTTGCACCTTCGTCCCCAAGTTAGATAGCAACACACATGCTCCTGGGGTATGAAAGCAGCATCCAGGTCTTTAGGGACCAGGAGTGCCAATTAGCTGTGACTGTGGGTTAGAAGTGCAGCTGGTTCCAGGAACTGGCTGAACTCCTAATTGCCTCTCATTACTGACAGTCCCCGTGTCAGGTAAATACCTGTTACCAGTAACTTCTGCATTCCCTGCCTTGGAGGAGCTACTGAGCTGCTGCCATCAAATCGAAATCTTGGCCATGCCTGTTTTCTCCTTCTGGAGGTGGGCTGAAGGGTTGTGTGCTTCCAAGTCACAGGAGGGCAAATGAGCCAATGATTCTTTTCTTTGAACAAGTTCAAGAAATGCTGAACTAAAAGCTGAATCTGTAATGACCCTGAGACAATACTAGGTTTACACTGCCCCAGAAAGAAATGAGAGGCAGAAAGGTCCAAATCTGCACAGAGGTGTGTGTGTGTAGGCTCAGGTAGGCTCTTGGTGTCCTTGATCACCAGCTGCTGCAATAGCATCTCCTTTTGGAAGGAATGAAAAAAATCCTGAAAGGTTCCAAGAACATGACAAGGCTGCTGCTGAGATCCTTGCCTGAAGCTGAGCTATCTCCCTAGGTGTCAGAAACCCTGGATGTGAGAAAAGCCTATATCCAGGCAGTAGGACAGAGGTCTGCACATCCCTGTTCACAGTTCAAAATGAGCCTCAAAAGCTCCCACTGCAATTTGGTTGTCTTTGTTGGAGCCATTCACCTGTGTCAACTGTGGAGAAATGTTAACAAGTATACTCAGCTAAAAACATTTACAAGTAGGTCCACAAAAATAAACAAGAAACACAGTAGAAACCTAAAAGATATGTTTATTTGAGAAAGAATCTGAACAAAATTTTAAGTGTTGGAATATGAAATGTCATTTTGAGAGTGACAACGCTGTGAAAATTGAAGGCTGTCAAAAGTACGTATTTTGCTTTTAAATTGTATTCTCCAGTCTCAGTTTATAAACAGTGAGAGTGTACAGCTTGGCAATATAATTCAGTTTTACCTAATATGGTTTCCCCATCATCTGCCTCCAAATAAATACCACAAATAATGTGTAAGCAGCTTCACCTAGCATAAAATTCTGTAACATTAGAATGAAAGTCCGTAACAGTGTTACAACATAACAGTGGCATTTAGTAAATGCAGCCAGAAAACAGAATGTGATGCAATAAGATTTAATATCCTAAATTGATGCACAATAAAAACACAGTTTCCATCAAACCTATGTAATACAGCATGTTTTCTCCAGTGCACCAAGGCACCAGAGCTAGATGGGATCCTGTGGGGAAAAAGCCCACAAAGCCATCACAGATTTCCTGCCTATCCATATTCCAGCATAAGGAATCAAAAGTATTTATACATTGATTTTTTGCTTGATTTTTTTTTTTTATATATTTTTACTTCTTATAAAGATCAGACACGTTCAAAAATTCCAGCCTCTGCCTCCCTGACTTCCACCTTCTCTCCTGACTAGTCAGAAGACACAGGAAGGCCTCTGAAGCAGGTTAGACCTGGGGAAGGGCTGGTAGGGATTTCAAACTGATGAAATATAACAGACTCTAATATTCAGGCTTGGCCAGTGGGAAGTCCCATTGTGCAATTAGGGAGCTTTAGTCCCTGTTTCTAGCTCAGCTATGTAAAAAACCTCTTTCAGGATCATTTTGCAATCAGTGTCAAAAAAAAAAAGTTTTGTTCAAGGCATGAGAGCAGAACCCTTGCCTGTTCATAAACACAGATAAGGAGCAGACCTCTAGATTATCACAGCCTTGTGGGGTTGCTGTCAAGATCCAGGCTTTGAAGAAAATTTACACATGGATATCATAAATTCCTAGTCTGGCTTCAGGCCTCTATTTAACCCCCATATTTTATAATCTGCATTTTATAGATTACACTAGATGCGGCTAAGAAAACAAACGATTATAGCTTATACACCATTCTATTTCTTTCTTCACTTTACATGGATACCAATGCTCTGTGTCATAAATGCTACAGAAGAGACAATACATTCCATATAGGGAATGGAAAAGTTTTGAAGATCAGATGTAAGACTGGCCATATTTCACTGACAACTTCAATGAGGTGAAGAAATTACTCTTGAGATAGCAGTAAGCCTGACATTCAAAGAAAAAGGGCTTATTTTTTTTAATGAAACATACTGAAAATTTCATATAAGACATACAACATAAGAAATGTAAAAAAATACTATAACTCAAAGCTCAAAGTGATTTTAAGCAGTACATTTCCTCAACTCTTTCCTCTTCCCCATAAAAGCAGTGTGTGCTTTTTTCCACCCAAAGTAAGTACTGGTCACACTTTCAAAAAGTATTTATTGAAAATAACAAGTTGGTAAAAATGTTCTAGTTAGCATGTCGTTACAAGGTCAGATTCTGAGTCTAGGATCTGGACCTCAACAAGCCCAATTCTTCTAATCAGCACTTTGGATTCGTTCTATGGGCAAAGTGCAAATAATCTTACCAAAATCCAGACCAAAACAGATAGGCAAGAGAATTTAGAACGAAGTATTTAAAGCTCACACATATGGAACATTTTTAAAAATACTCTACTAGAGAATCTGATAGTTAATTCTGGAAAATCTAGTACTGTGAGGTGATGCACAGCACTAAAGCATTTGATAATTTCATTCCTCTTCAAGAAAGCATATAAACACATGTTTAACTTTAATCATAGATCATCTTACTGCTTTCATCTGGACGTAATCATTAACCATAAACACGTGCTTAAATGCTTCACTGAAAAGGGATGAGATTACTCACACTCTTAGAGTTAATTTTATGCTTATATGTTATAGAGTGGCCTCTTGGCAGGCCGCACTGTGCTGTGACTGTTCACAGCAGACACAAGCTGCAATGCCCTCCAGCAAAGATTGCCATCGTGCCCTCCTTGTGGGCTGCTTAATAACTCGTGGGGTAGGTCATGTAAGACAGTCTCTGCACAGAGTTCTGCAGTGAGACTTGGCCAAAAACCTTGTGGAAAACAGTAAAACCGGTTAATTGATCCAGCTCTAAGAAATTTTCTAACACTGAAGATTAATCAACGTTCTTACTGGAAAAAGAGTAAAGTTATGGTTATTACTAAGTCCACTTATTAGATTCTAAGATTAAAGTCTAGTTATTAACTAGACTAAATCAGCCATGGTGAAGGCCGCAGAACCATGCTTTTGGTATATACAAAGACTATCTTCTGTAAAATATCAAGCTTATTTTTACATAGAGCCTCAAGCAATGGTACTGGAGATGCATTCTGTGTGTCAACTCTCCTTCTCTCTCTTCTCTTAACATACCATATTTATGGCCCTTATGACTGCAATGTCTAACTGCCTTCCTAGAAATTGGAAGATAAACGTAAACCAGACACAGCTCATAGCAGCAAGCCGAAATCCATTTCCAGGGAATTAAATTCAATTCAAAACATGTATCAAATATCAAGCCCTTCTTCTTGGAATAAAAACTGTGTTACAAAAGGACCAAGCAAATGACTTCCAAATCTCCCGCAATTTCATACGCAGTCAAATTGTTTAATCCAGTAAAAAGCTGGTAACCAGCACAGACAGACAAACGAGCATGTGAGCACTTTAAGAAAATAGGATCTGTGAAACTGATAGAGATCAACAGTGCAACACAGCTGTTTGGTTTGTAGCCACTCGAGAGCACTGAGTTTAGCATATAAGCCACTTGTCACAGCTGTTCTTGCACTTACTGCACTGTTCCTCCTAACTGGATTGCTGTACTGTATTGCCATGCTATGTTGACTGTCATGATTTTTTTTTTTTTTTTTTTACATCTGGACAAGCAAACAGCCTTTGATAAATGCTACCACTTGTTAGGAAAACAAGCATCACTTGTCCCAAGGAACAGTAACTCTGGACTATGTCCATCACTTGGAAAAGACTTCCACCTACTGTCTGCCACTCTTCTGTCGTGGTTCCTGAAAAACCCTCTACCTCCTTCTGCAATTAAATCACCTGTCATTTTACTGTCACAAAGCACAAAACAAGAATTGTAAATATTCACCTTAAAAAATAATGCATCAAGTAGCTATTTTATTTTTACTAAGCCGAAAAAAATTTTTAGCACCCATATTGACATGGCTGGTTTTGTTCCTGTAATTAACCTCATTCTCAAGATCAATTCTATTTTTTACAGAGCAGACTAACTTGTAACAAGATATTCAGATCAAAAACAAAGTAGAAATCCAGAATTAGCTTTAGGTTTGTCATTTGGTTGTTTCTCAGCATTTAAGAAATAAATTGCCAGTTTTTATCTGCAAAATTCTCAGTCAGCTGAATTCCAGCTTGACTTATAGAGCAAAAATTCAGGTATCTGCATGGTTACCCTTTTTTTTTTCCCCAGATAAACCCTGTGACACAGTAAGAATTGTGATAACACTAAAATCACTAAGAGATATTAAATATATTTAGATAATCTTGGCCCATAATATGTGAGGAAGAAAACATTCAGTAAAAATGAGAGGGGATAATACAAACCAAGCAAGAAGGGGGAGATCAAATCATAACACCACCGTTCTTCTCCCAGTCCCCAAATTCTGAGACAGTGATACAATAACATTTGAGGTCCTAAAGCTGCAAAAAACGTTTCTACCCTGGCAGTAGGTTATCCATATTTAAACTTTTTTAAAAAAAATACCTAAATAGGTTCACCCATGCCACAGTATTACATTTTCTTAATTTAAAGTTCTATCAGTCGCTCTGGTGCCTCAGCCCCTTCGGCAATCCCAGCAGGAGACTGAACAATGGATAAACACACGCAGAACCCGCAGCATCTTTTTGGATCTTTTCTACCTAAGACTTTCAAGGAACATTAGCATGATGGCGAGGGAAAACCTGAACTGCCTTTAGCTTTATCATATCTGGAACAGTAGTTGTTTGTAAATAGGATCTCAGGAGGGAACACGATGTGTTAGGTTCCAAAAATAAAGGAAGAATTTAATTGAGGAAAGGGGGAGTATTATCTCTTCGAATGGTTGCAGGGCACAAGAAGGATGGAGTACAATTTAAACGCTGAGGCAGGTCCCTGCCAGGGGATAATTGCTACCAAAAAAGAGGAGAGGAATACAGAATAATAATTAGTTTGATTCTGTCTGAAATGAGAGCAGGGCCCAGCAGCCCCAAGAGCGGCTGCGCCGGCACCACGAGCCAACACGTGGGCGAGGACACAGCCCTGCTGTGTCACCCACTGCGAGACACGCATGGCTTGGAAGCGATCAGAGCAGACAGTGCTGCCAGGATCCCCAGGGCAGGCATCCAGCACACACCTCTGAAAACCGTATCCCACTTCATTCTCAACCGACTTCAGTCTTCTAAACACAAAAACAAGGTATTTCAAGCAAACCACTGCTCCCACAAGGGGGAAAAAACCAAGATTGTGGCCACAGAACACAAACAAAGCTGATGTAACCTACTCTCACAAATTTTATGCTGCTCAAGAAGATTTTAAAAAATCCTCGACCCTAATTATGTCTTTCAAATTAGTCTGCAAAAGAACAGCTGTGGCACTGCTTCCCAAGCAGTACTTTTCAAGATAAGCAAATGTGCACTAACCAAAATTCCTTCTTATGACTTTTTTTTGTAGAAAGAAATTCTTGCTTCATAGACATGTGCAGATGCCTTAATCTTCCTAAAAATCCTAGAATTACTTTATTTTTAAGTAGTTTGATTATTTGCAGTAACTACAGTAATTTAAACAAATTAGTAAAGAAATTAATTATTTTCCTGAAACAATCTGAAATGATCTAGATTGACTGACAAGTAGGTGAATTACTGATTGTAAATTTTAAGGTCTAGAATTAATCTAATATAATTTGTCATTATCAAATGTGTTAAACTTGTGGGAAACAGAAGGTATTTTTTTTCCACTGAGTTCATGAAACAAAAATATTTGTCAATCTTTTGGGTTTAGGTAACTGTCCTTTATATTTTGGATAAATAAATATTGTCAGAAGCATAACACTAACAGTCCTTAAACTGAACGGTTCTGTCAACTCCCAGTTTGGGACAAAAATAAAAAAGCACATAGATTCACTGGCAGAAAATAACAGCTCTGTGACTCCAAGCTCACTTAGGAGATTTTAGAGCCTTAAACTGAAACATAGACTGATTATCTTGAAAATTAAAGGCAGTTTAATTTGACTAGCAGCACAGCTCCAATAAATTACTTATACTGATTTCTACTTCCTTTAAAAAATTTACTTTTTTTGCTGGCATACACACAGACAACATTTCATTTAAAAATATACAGGTTCCTCCAGATCTGTCCAAAATTATTTCTGAAAGCTACTAAACATTCATGGAAGAGATTATAAAGGCTGGTTTATAAAACTAGAAATCCAGAGAAGAGCCCAGCTCTAATTATTAACCTCTTGTAAGTGGAAAGATGAGTCCTGGCTGTCCCTGTTTAGTGGTTTTGTTTTTTTTTTACCTTGGATTAGTAACACTGGTAAGTAAACACAAACGTACCACAGGAGCAAAGATGCAACTGAGTAACAGGCACGAATGCTGGAAAGAAACATGAAACTCAGTGTCTTTGTGACAATTCAAATCATTTTCCACGTAAGTGGAGTTTAGAGTAGAGAAAAGGAGCTCAGGGGAGACCTTATCCCTCTCTACTTCCACCTCAAAGGAGGCTGTGGTGACATGGGGGTTGGCCTCTCCTCCCGAGTAACAAACAACAGGCCAAGAGGAAATGGCCTCAAGTGGCACCAGGGTAGGTTCAGACTCAACACCAGGAAGAATTTCCTCACTGAAAGGGTGGTCAGGCATCAGAATGGGCTGCCCAGGGAGGTAGTGGAATCACCATCCCTGGAAGTGTTCAAGAAACAACTGGATGTGGCACTTACTGCTATGGCCTAGCTGACATGGTAGCGTTGGGTCAAAGGTTGGACTCGATCATCTTGGAGGTCCTTTCTGACCTTAACAATTCTATGATTCTACGATAAACATTAATTCAGTTCTAAACCAGCTGTTAGGTGGAAAAGGGAATCTGTAACATTATTCTGATCATCCATTCCAGACAAAAAGAATAAGGATGAAAAATCAGTCCTGTTTCACATGTTTAAAAAAACTGAATAAAACTATTCAGAGGAAAAAAAAAGACCTTGATTGGGGGTACGGAACTAACTGGAAACTACCTCTGGACAGAGGGAAGGAAAACACCAAACATAAAAACAAACTTAATATTTAATAAAGGGTGCACATTGGAAAAAGGCAATATTCATACCTGGTTTTCATTAACATCTATGCCTTACATTCATACAACAGCACACACAATCCCCATCCACAGTGCACGACACTCGCTGGTCTGTGCTGTAGGTTGCAGCTTGAGGTTCAGTAGGCTGATTGCTTCATGTCATCTCCTGCATTTTTAACAAAGTACACAGATCCTTAAGGAATACTGATAGCATTTGCTACACACATCTGTTTTTATGAGACAGAGAAGCTATCTGTTTGTCAGTCACGTTGCATCTGCCTGGTATCACCATTCACAATACTGTTATTTCCAAATGCTTTGCTCATGTTTTCTTTTCCTGCTGTTTAAAACTGCAGGTGATGAGAGAGCACTTCCAACATTTCAGACATCACATCAAACACAATGGGACAACAAAGTGTGTGTCTCTTAATGATGACAGTCCCAAGTGGACTGAAGCTCCAGGTTCAGGTAAGATGATTCTGTAGTACATATACCTAACAACTGTATCACCAGGATCCCTTGCTCCAACTGCTACAGTCAAACAAACAAACTCTTTTTGGCATGTAAGATAAAAGCCTTGCTTGACTCTTTTGGCCTTTCTTATCAAGAATGTAGGGACATGAAGTATTCATTGAAATTACTCAAATCTGGCTTTGTTGAGCAGTGAAATTTAAACTTCTAGATAGAATACATTATGTTGTGTTAGTTTAACTCCAGCTTTCAAATCTGTTTACTTGATAAATGGGAGGGAGAGAAGGAAGAAGGGTGGGAGGGAAGGAAGGAAGGTGGGAGGGAGGGAGGAAGGAATTCTCATAAAGTCTCAGATATAGGGAATTTGTCACTGAAGAGAGACCTACAAACTTTATTTTTCTCTCCACCATCAATACTTGTGAATAAAAATAAGGACACACACAATGACCACAATCTACTCCACAGCCTCCACTCTTACTTTCTAACACCTTTTTTCCAAAAGAAATTGATGCACCAAGCTGCTGAAACCTTCCTCCCTCCCATTTTCATAAACAAACACCTTTCAAAAAATGCAGTTTGTTTCCAAATTAGACACCACATTCTTACTAATTAGCTCTTTTACCCAACTCATGCTTCTTGTATGAGATGCTCACAAAACAANTAGACACCACATTCTTACTAATTAGCTCTTTTACTCAACTCATGCTTCTTGTATGAGATGCTCACAAAACAATCTACAGGATGAAGATTTTTATACACGCTAAGAATAAAAAAGAGAGACTTTGATCTCCAGAGAGTAGTCACAAGCATCAGACTGAGTCTGCGTGGAGAGCAATAACTCAGAAGCAGGTGCTATCAAGTTCTGTTGTTTCTCTAAATAAAAGCCTTCCTGGGTGGAATCAGAAAACTACAACTGATAAACACGACACAAATAATTTCCCCTGAAATACCTCAGGTTTATAGTCTAAACAATTCCTGGATAATTTAACAGCCAACATATTTTAAAAAGCAAAGCCTACAGAAAAACAGCACTAATTTTTTTTCTTTACTTTTCAATTCCATCATCTTCAAGTACAATGGAAAGATTTAAAATGTTACATAAGTTTATGCTGGTGAAACAGTTTATAAAAAATGCAAACATCTAAAGAAAAAATAACAAGCCTGTCAAAATCTTAAAAACAGATAAAGATACAAGATTGATTACGCACAAAGAAGAAATCTTGAATTTCTATCTGGGGATCAAAAAAAAGAACTATATTGATATTTTTATACTTTCTATAACAACAAAAATTTTGGCAAGCTTTTAACATTTTTTCCCCTCTGAGGGAAGGAAGCTGCATGATGGGCAGGAGGGTGACGCTGGGCAGCAGTGCTGTGGGCACAGGCTCCTGCTGGACTGTGTACTCCACCCAGGAGCACTGGGTGACAGAACAGCAAACGAACAAACAACAAGAAAAAGTAAATTAACAGAGTAAAAGTGGTTTCATATGGACTGAACAACAATTTTCTCTTTATATAGGGAGTTATAATGATACTTCACCGGATCGAGGAACACATGACCTTATTCTGTGCAGTCCTTACCTTTTCTTAATTCATCAAGTGTTTCCCGCTTGGGAAAAAAGGTTAGAAGGATAAGTCTATCCATAGGCATATTCACATGGATTCCCTAAGTGAGAGCCTGATATCTCACCGTTTACATGGAGTAGTGGAAACACGTAAAACCATTTATGAGATTCTGCTTTTAATTCCATCTTTAAAAGGTACCAGCTTACCAGAATAATGAAATCAGGTTTAGAAACTAAAAAGGAGATAAGGTAAAACTGTTAAACTAGCTATTTCCTCCAGAGCTGAGAGATCGCTGTAAGTAGTTTTCTTTGGTTAAATAATTACAGGAAAACAACACAACAACAAAAACCCAAGAGAATACATGTTTAAATTTCAGGTACAGAAAAAAGGCAGATCAATTTGGCACGACAGAAACATTCATAAATCTCAGGAAAAGCACAATTTACTTAATAATTCTATTATTCCAGTTGACAGAGTTTTTGAACATGAAAATAGTTTTTCAACAGGTTTGCAAATCTCTGAGAAATTATTCAAATAAAGGGAGAGAAGGCTATGTAAGTCTCTCATGTCAACTCTATTTGAGAAGTTTTTGCTCTTTTTCTTTTAATACGGTAAATTGTGCTTGGTGCAATGATCTGTTTTAGAATTAGTTTGTTATAGCATAAATTGGATCTTCTATGCTACGTTGTACAGTGCATGACACTGGAAGTACAGTCAAAATTCATGCCTCTGAATGAATTTTTCACTTAAAAATGTCTTTCAGCTCAGGTGATTGGGAACACAATTATGTGCTCTCCATCACTTTGCTGTACTAAGCATTCATCTTTAAATGCTGGTGTCAGCACTACTGCAGTGTTACTGCTTTCTTATTTCTTTTGTATGTAAATCCCCAGAATAATGAACTAGAAGCTATCACGTTGTTTGAAAAAGTCTCCACGAGACATTAACTGCATTTATCCTGACTTGGCATGTTTCTGTCAAGACTTGGAAGGTGGCAGTTACTGCCTTAACAGTTCTGACTAAAAACTCATAGTGCTTTAAAACAGATGCAACTTCATCAGCATTGTCCTACGCCAGACACTGCAGAAGCATCAGACAAACCTACCCCTACAACACAGCACCCTGAGTGATATTTTTCTTGAGGCAACCAGTCTGGTAGTACAGCTTGGTTATAAATGTCTGTGCTTGTTCACCAAGTCCGGCCTGGCATTATGAACCTTGGCTTGCACACAGACATTTCCCCCTTGCTGCAATTAGGTGATGCCCCATTGCTGTCTTCATGAATTTTTGAAATTGGTGGTCCACTTGTAGAGTTGCAGGAATTTTTGGATCACCTCTTCAAGGCCTACTTCTACACAAGAACAGGTGAGATGCTATTGTTCTGTGGAACTGAACATCACCTCAAATGGCATTGGCAAGATGTAGAGATTCTTCATGTTCTACTTCTACTGATAATTCACAGTTTACTCAAATACCTACTTGTAGATATAGCCACTGAAATCTTTCTCGTGTTAACATAACCCTTTTCCTTCCCCTGGTTCATTATGGCATCTCTTGCAAGGCAACTACTCCTCCTTATCTATTCCTGATTGTATTCATTCCCAAAGTGTTTACAAGAGGATTTAGAAATTGTGCATGGGAATTGCTAACCCACCACTGAAATGCAAAAATCTCTCAAGTGAAACGAAGCAATTACTTAGGAGTGCCCAACTCACTCAGTTTATCAAAGCTAATTATTTGAGGTATTAACTGATGTTTCACAAGGTAATTCATATATCTTTTAGTAGTGTAATTAAAACTGCAACTAATGAGCTGCGTTCAAATTTCCAGGCCATGTCCAGCCCTTGTCTGTAGGCTTTCTAGGCAAGCAAGTAGACATATTGTGATGCACACAACATACTGAATCTATGTAATGTATTTTCTAGAGGCTGGATCAATACCTGTTGGATCCATTCACTGTTTGCTAATCTCAAAGAAAATCAGATACTGTTAGGAAAACAAACAAACAAACAAAATTTTCAGCTTACTTATTTAAACACTAAAAGAGGTCATTCCTAGGTAGGTTTCCACAGCAACCACCACTGTCAAAGACTGAGGAGAAAGGTGTTGGTCTGGCTCCCTCCCCAAGGAACCGGAATTAGTCACACTCCTCCCTTCCCAGCAGGAGGCTGCTCATCCCCTGCTGGCTTCCTCATTGATGCATCTGCCCAGAGCCCACCTGGAACTGCACCTAAACAAGGACTCCCACTTCATAAACATGTACAAGTGTGAATTCACAACAATTACTTTGTTGTTGTTGTCATGGAGGCTTATTCTGGTGGTAAAGAGTGATCAACAACCGAGTACTAGACTGAGAATCCATCGCTGATCAGAGCAGAAATCAAGAGATTAGAGTAGTGCTTAATATTTCCCAGATGAACTGGGGTATTATACACCTTAGCTCTTCTCGTTCAATACTACTAAAGCCCATGCAGCATAATGTTATTTCTGATTTGTTGTATCTCAGCTTGAGCACAGTGCCTGATAATAAAAGGACAAGTCACTAATCTCTGCATCACACAGTTGCTATCACCTGACAATTTTATATTCATCCTTTATTGATTTTTGTGAAAGAAATATTCTCTGCTGATTTCTAAATTACATACATACAAGAAATGGCTCAGCCTTATCTCTGCCTTTGACTGGATACGGCAAAGCTATCAAGATATTTTTTTTTTAAGGATGATATCACAAAGGAGTGTGCTGACAACGTGATTTAGCTCTGCTTAAAACCAGAGAGTAAATCCAGTTTATGACAAAATTAAAATAATAACTTCATCTTATCTACTAGCATAAAGAGAGAGAGGGAGAACAACCACCTTACAGGAAGGATGCATTCTGGAGAATGATGCAGCACCTTATTTAAGATTTTATTCTTTCTGAAAGACATACTCATGTTTTGTTCTGCCATCAAAGCTTCCAAAAAAATCAAGATTCTATCTATTCTATGCATGCCTGTGTGTGTACCAAGATCAAACAAAACAAAATGCAGAAGTTATCTAAGAAGCACTAACTTCCTCTGTTACAAAAACACCGTGTGAGGTATCAGGAGTAGCAGCACTGAAACTGTTTGACCAGAGTGACAGAGAAGAGAATCCAGCCTTATGCAACACAGTATTTTTTCCATATAAAAATGCCTGGTCATGCAGAGTGTCCTGTAGATGGCCTGTATCTTTGCCTATATCTTATCCCCGTTATCACCTAGAGGATAAATTTCAAACCACCCCTCAGCACCACAACAGTCAGTTTCCCAATAAGCTCACAAGTGAAGTATCCAGAATTTAAAAAAAAAAGCATCCCAGCTGCTTTCCAACTGCGTGCTGGAAAATATTACACAGATCTGCCCTAAGACAGCTTTAAACATCAGCTATTAGTTTTTCATTTTGTCTTCTGACAGAAACAAGCACAACATCCCCTGGACACACAAGCACTTCCAGTACTGTTAAAGGATTCAGCCCTGTCAACGTTCCTCTGCAATTACATTATAAATCTCTTCTTGGATCATTATACAGAGCTCAAGCACTCCAAGGAACAACTCTCTTACTACAGGTCATACATTAATAGCCAGATCCTGTTTTCTAATTACTGTGATGGTAATCCAATGTATAATTCATACAGTGAAGAAACAAGAGCCTGGCCAAGGCAGTGGTACTAGTTCCCTTGCTGATTTTAACTACCTCCAGAGTGGTTCTTTCATTTGTGCTCATCAAGAGTCAGGGAAGTTCAGGGCCAAATCAATAAAAAACATGTCCTTCATCTACAGCCTGGGCAGAAATAGCCACATCGATACAGAAAATCAATTTATTTTTCTGTAGTTGCATAGGAATAATATCAAGGAAGACAAGACACATTTGACTTTTAAAATAAGTTTGGAGAAGGCCTAAAGAACCACCTCTAAATCTAACATTTATGAAAAAAATTAACATGTCTCAGAAACTCAGAGGCAAGTTTTTCTAAGTACTAGACAATATCCATTTTCAGACACTTTACTTGAAAATCTCAGACCTCTTTACTTTTGTCATTTTGACATATTTTTATCACTACAACCATTTAAAATGCAAAATATTCTCTATACCAGCATTGTTCACAGAAAACAACAGCAATCAATAGCTTTCTGCTTTACAGCCATTCAACTCAACCCAACTTCCAAGCCAAACCAAATTTAAAGCAGAACTGATAGAAGCTACATCACTTTACATGCTCTGATCTAAACACAAGACACCACACATAAGCAAAGTCCATCTCCTCTCGGAGAAGGTGGCTGGGAAGTGTGGACGCTGCCAGCAGACGGAGCCTTCCAGTCCATTAGTCACATTTGCCAGTGAGCTGAGAGACTCTTTAACTTCTGAGGCATGAACTTCCAGGTGACTTACGAAGTCCCTCCTGTCACAAAGCCTGCTGTTTATAGTGCTCTATTTATAGAGGACCCCTTTGTAGCATTGCTCAAGCAGGAGAGAGAAAGCTGGAGGCTTTCCAACAGAAACAGGTAAACAACGAAACCATCGTTAATGTATCCATCTTAAAAAAGGCAATGTTCTGTCTGAATCGAGCACTCTTGCTTGTCTGGCTAGAAAACACTAAGGAGAATTTTTGGCATGGCAAGGAAAAACAGCAACAGAAGGAAAAAAATATTCTTGAGTTTAAATGCCCCCATTTCAGTAAGAATTTCTTAATTTTACTCTATTCTTTACAGAGAAGTAGCTATGCAGTGTAATATTACATCCAGAAGAAAGCTTAAAAAGTACAGAACAATCAACATATGGCAACAAGGCTTAAATGACTTAAAAGATGGCAGATGCCACATTCCAGCCTGGGCTGTGAATGAAACACATCAACACAAATGGCCTGGATGCGCTGAGCTGATGCACAGCACAACTTATCTGGGGCATCACTAGGGCAGAAACAAAGCTCTCTCCATCTAGGCTTCTTCCTGGTCATTGAAACTATCACAGAACTGACTCCCATAGGATATCACATTTCAATTAGATGCAATATCTTACTCTTTTGGGTTGGGATTTTTTTCCCTCCCCAAAAAAAGTTCCAAGGTACTTCACTCTTCTCCAAAGATGTCATGGTTTAGCCCATTCCCAACTCAGTTTGAATTTTTCCGTTTGGTGATTTCTCACACACACACACATCCCATGTCCTCCTTCCATCCACCCACACACCCCTTCCACAAGATTTTTTTAATTAATATTTATGCAGGTGGCTACATTATATTTTAACTTATGCATCCTGTAGTCATCTTGCAGAGTATATATTTCAGGAACATTTCTGGAAAAACAAGCCTATTTGTAAACTGGAAGGTCTTAATTAGCATCATTTTCTAGAAGGACACTATCAAGTACTGTGTCCAAATAAGTGAAGAGCAGTTGCCACCAAAACCCTCTGTTTCTGGAAATTCTCTTTAATGATATTTTAAAGTATCTGAACAATATATGCCATTGGATCATGAATTATAAAATACATTAGAAAGTTTATTATAATTCTAATTTGAAGTGATAGCAAAATATATGCAATTTCATTCAATATACTTCACTGCACCTGGGGGGTGTGACCTATTACATAATAATTTGAGCTATGTCCAGAAGCAAATGCTGCTTTCAATACAAAATAATCTGATGTGTTTCCTTTATTACAAATGTTGCATACAACCAAAAAAAAAAAACCACCAAAAAAACCCCACAAAAAACCCAAACCAAAACAAAAAAAATCCAAAAAAACCCCCGAAACCACCAATATTGGTGTTAAAGATTCCTCCCAGTGTTTGCAGAATGTCACGAGTTTCATCATACTCTACTCACAATGGGAGATATTGTTATTTAGTCACATTGCAGCTCCCAGAATAACGTGGTCATGTGCTTGCTAAACAAGAACAGGCAAAGCAGACCTTGTAATAAAGGATGTGTGCTTGCATTTTACCAAAATCAGTGATAACATGAATTAGACTGAGACTGTCAGAAGACTACAATAAACAGAGGAAAATGTGAAGTGAGTCAGCAAGCTGTGGTGGATATTGACTGGACAGAACAAAAATGAGTTGAATGCCAGAGCTTAAACTGCTTATGGAATCAAGGGACAAAAGAGAATAAAAAAAGAGACGGTCCTAACCTGAAGTCACCAAGTAGCAACACCAGGGATCCAAGAAACAACATGGTACAGCACTCAAGATCTAATAGGACCTCACTTAATTGTAGATTAGCTTGTGATCTGTAGTAGACTTTTGAATTAATGTATATATTCTGTAATGCTAAAGTCATACATTAGGTGAGTTGGTGGTGTAGTGCTTCAATGCATCTGTGTTTTGAAGCATCACGGTAAGCTGGAATAGCTCTTTGCCCTCTCTGGAGCTATTTTCTTGCCCACTTCCTTAAAACCAAGTAGTGAGTGGACTAAAAAGCATTTTGACAGCTGGCTTGCCAGCCTGACAAGTGCAGTGGCCCCTAGCTGATGTGCAGTGCGTAAATCCCCCTGCATTGTGGGGTAGTAATGCACTGACTGCACAAATCTCCCTGGTTCACAGCAAGCAACACACCTCACAATACAGCAAATGCTGCTTTGTATTCCACAAGATTTTCATCTAGGTTCAGCCCTAGAATCAACCCTGGGCAGAGAACACAAAAAGACAAACTTCCAAGTAAGTCAGTATAGCTTGGCTGAAATAAACCTGAAGACCTAATTTTGAACAATTACAATAAAACTACACCAGAAATACCAGCAAAAGATATTCTATCGTCATCCTCCACTTAAAGAGAAATAACAGAAATTACAGACCTCTAACACACATAATAGGAGAGCAAGAATTGCATTTTTAGCAGTGGGAAATAAAATATATCTATTCATTGCTCCTTTACATTTTTAAAGAAACTATTTAATGGCCATGTCTTTCTGTCAGCTTTCTTCTCACTTTATCACAGCACCTTTCACTTTGAATAAGAGCTAAGTTCAGCAACCCATAGGTGACTATTTCCGGAAATTTCGGAACAATTTTCAAAAGTGTTGTAGGACGTTCCTGAAGCACAGTATTCACAAAATACCTTGCCAACAATCTTCCTCTAATTTGTAAGTGCAACCAGCAGAATTCCAATTAATTTGTATTTAGTGCCACATTTTGTTTGTCAAAGAAACTACTCTCCTAAGCTCCTCACCTCATTACTCTCAGAAAGGGCTTGTAGCTTCAATATTTAATGCCAGGGAGAAAGAGATGGAGTTATAAAATAACAACCACTCATTCCATGAGTATATGAAATGAAGACATAGCAATGTACATGGTAAGTTATGAACAGAGCAAGTAGTATTGCATTCCCTGCATTAGAATAGTTCTTGCTGTAAAAACAAGTTAGTTTTCACCTCTGGCAATCACACTTCAAAACTGCCTGGGATTAAAGATACAACAGTATTATCTAGTCTTCCCATTCTCCCACAGGTAACAACTCGTAATACAATGCAGGACATACAGTAAACCTTTTTAATATTTTCATTTTAAAGGAATAAAATATTAGGCCTCAAAAACCTTATCATATTGTTAAAAAAATAAATTAAAAAAGGAGGACAAGTATGGGTTCCAGCTTAAATTTTTAGAAATATTGAACCAGAACATCTTAACATTTCCTATTTTAAATATTTTACCTTTCCGACATGCTGAGGTATTTTGAATGAATGCTGACGGTTTCTTGGAAAGGTTACAGATGCTCCACAGGCTACAAGTAAAAAAGACAAATGCATTCTACAAAGCCATTGATGCACTAATGGGTAAAACAATTCTGAATGAAGTCACAGTAACTCTTCTAAGGAAACCATGTTGGGTTGTTATTATTAGCATGCCACGCAACCAGAGCCACAGCCCAAGGGGAGCTCTAGGAAGGCCAAATTGGACCTACTTTTTATCTACAAGTCATTGAACCACACTGGAGAGAAATTTCCAAATGCCACGACAGTGAGGTCTGATGCGTGTGGCAATGAGCCTGACTCAAATGATGGTTTATGCATGGAACACAGGGCCTAATGATTTCTGTGCTAAGTCTACTAAAACTCAGGTCATCCAGCCCTGCTACAGATACTACTACTCAAAGTCCAATAATTCTTTACAAAAATTTTAAAATGCAGTAAAACAACTGACTGTAGATGGAGTGGATCAGCTAAGCAAAATGGTTTTGAGAATAACAATATTTATTTAGATTGATAGCAGTAGGCTTGAAAGGTATAAGGTCCAATTACTGCCCACTCAATTTATGCAGCTGTAACTCTTACCCACATTTTAACTTGGCACATGCAAAATCCAAAATGCAATGTTTTCACTGGTAGCAAACATTTTACCAGATGGTTACTTAATCAAATGTATTTCCTTGCTAATACAGAAATTTTGAAATTACTAGCACATTTTAAAACATCAATGTATTTATAAATCTAAAAGCTGTTTCAGCTCTTTTTATAAGGTCATATATATGCATAATAAATGCTTCAACAGAACTCCCAATTTCAGAGAAAGTACATCTAATACATTCTGGTTTAGAACTTCTCCCTCTACGCTTGAGGATTTGCATGTCTGAGTACATGAGAAAAAAAGAGGTTTTCAACCTGTTATCCTCGTAGCACAACTAAGAACATAATGATTGTCTGCAGGCTTAATTTCGATATGCAGAGCTTGGGAGTACAAAAAGATCTACACAACTTTTACACCAGAGGAGTTCATCAGAGCAAGCAAGAACATCTACACAAGAACCTGCCAGCCACAAGGCCTTCTGCTTACTGCTGGTTTACACCACAGTCAACTTCCATGCTAAAATCTCAACTCCTGGATTCAAAATTAATTTTTAGGGGAATATTCCAGATTGACCTTTTCTGATAGAGAGTCTGGTCCAGTCAAAACTGAACTCATCCGTCACATTAGGTCTGTCTGACACAGCTCATGCCGAGACACTGAAATGCTGAAAAACATAAGGCTCATTGCAAAAATTACCAGACTGCCAAGACAAAGGATTTGCCCTGTCCAGACATGTCCATTCATTCGTAATAGCTTCTCAGGGCTTTTAAAGTGATTTTCTTCTTCACAGAGCTCAGAATCATCACATACTCAAAGGACAAGAATAGAGTGGATTATCAATGAAGCTACTTTGATGCATATTATCCATACAGGTTTTGGTTTTTTTTTCAAATCTAGGATTCTCTGTGCAGTATGATTTACTAAATGGAGTTAAGCTCAAGTTTCTAGTCTAGTTTAAAAAGGCATGACATCATAGGATGGATGTGTACCAATGTTATTTGTCCCACCAAATTAAAATTAGTCCTTTTATTTCTGTCATGAACTCTTGTCTTTTGCTGAGAAAAAAGCTCAGAAAAAAAGGGGTTTAAAACCACCTGAAAATACGATTTCCATACTAGACCAGTGAAGGTTAATTACAACGACAGGGATAAGCAGCATCACTTGGACTCTTTGTGTCAGTTTGAGAAGACATAGCTCAGGAAAAACAGGAACCACTCAACAAGAACGACAACAAAAACAAACTAAAAGCATTAATGCTCCTTCTAACAGTGTCAGCAGGTTTCAAGTCACAGCTTGAAAACATGAAACCCACATTAAACAGAATTTGTACACATGCTTGCCACAATAGCCTTAACTCAACATCCAACACACTCTTTACTGTGATCTGGGAAGGAAATACTATTTTCCATTTTAGTCTGCATGTCAATACCATCTTCCTGTGGTAAGCCTGGGTCTCTTATTCCCAGGCCATGTGGCAAATCAAATTCACAACTGAAAGTCAAGCAATCACAATTGACTGACTGCAGGAAGACATTAAAATAGGAAAATCCCGTTTTCCTATACAGCCCTCTGCATTATCCATGTTAAAATATTTATTAATTTTAGCTAATATTAATTATTAATTTAGCTCCAAATGTGTTCCTTTTCCAGTAATAGTATAGCTTCAGTTTAAAGTGTATTCAGTAATGTTTTATTGATCAAATACTACTTCTCTTTAGGAACATCCTCACTGAAGTGACAGAAACAAAACTTCAGAAAATCCTTTAGAATGCCAAAATTTGAGGCAACTTCTTTTAACTACTTATTTTTCAGCATGATGTCTGAAATAAGATCACAAAAAGAATTTATAGGTACATTGAACCAAGGAAATGGTTCTCTTCAGCATCTGAAATTTAAAAGCCAAATTATAATATTCAAGACAGAGTCTTTGATTGCCCTTGGTTTACCTTTAAAATTCTATATAAAAAAGGATAACATGTATGTTTTACTATTCTGTTTTGTGTCTTCACTCTGTTTTTCAGGGAAGCACAAAGGCAGTGTAAACTGTGCTTCCCTGAAACTTAACAGGCAGCAAACATTTCTTTCATCTTTACGTTTCTCTGCTCTCTCCTCGTGTCCTTTGCATGCCAATAGACATTTGTACCCATAACAGAATATACTGAAGGATGTCTGAATTTTTTTTTTTTGGTGGGTGTCAATATTTAGTACTATCATGAAATCATACAGCTTTCCCAATCACTTACAAATATTATCTCCAGTAAAAAAAAACCAACCAAACAAAACAAACAAACAAACAAAAAAAAGCCTGAATTTTAAAGAAGAATTAAGAGGTGTAACCAATGGATATTTTACTTTTTAAGGAAGACATGCCGGGAACCTTTTCCTCAGCAAGTGTTTCTTGATATTCAGCCAACATTTTTCCATCACTGCTAGTAATTAGTATTAGCAATGTTTTACAAGTATCGTCATTTCATTAAATTATTATACTATTTTCATGCTTATCGTAGAATGTTACATTTCCCTGTGTTGGGTCTGGCTAAGATGGAGTTCATTTTTCCCTCAGAGCGCTGTGCTTTGCATTGGTACCCAGAAAGGTGTTGATAACTCACCAGTGTTTTGGCTTCTGCTGAACAGCGCTGGCACAGCATCAGCTCTGCCTCTCAACATCCCACCCCCACCAAGGGGCTGGGGGTGGGCAAGATCCTGGGAAGGGACACACAACCAGGCCAGTTGACCCAAACTGACCAAAGGGATATTCCATACCATGTGATGTCAGCTCAGATATAAAAGGAAAGGAGGAGGAAGGGGGGGAATTCATTATTTACAATGTCTGCCTTCCAGAGCAGCCGCTGAAGTCCCACTTCCCAAGAAGTGTCCGGACATCGCTTGGTGATGGGAAGTAGAGAACATAATTTTTTTTCTCTTTGCTTGTGCATGCACAAACTTTTGCTTTTAGTAAACTGCCTTATCTCAACCTATGAGTTGTCCTCCCTCCTATTTCCTCCCCTCTGTCCAGCTATGAAGGAGGAGTAAAAGAGCAGCTTTGTGGGCACCTGGTATCCAGCCAAGGTCAACCCCCCACATTCCCTAATTCCTCCCAGAAATCGCTATTTCTACTGTTACTTACACCAAGGCAGAATTTAAGAGACTTATGACACAGATCAAAAATATTTTAGCAAGAGATTTTACAAAACCTAAAAATATACAACTCAAAATATTATCACTTACGATATGAACATGTGCAAAAAATAAGAGGTTTAGTCATTCATTCTAAGTGAAAATGCTCTATTCCCTTATAATTGTTATTTCCCTCTGAATGCTTCTGCATTTCTTTCCCTTCACCACTAAAGAGTGATGGTCAGATACAGCGTAGCAGTTAGCAAGGTCTTCAGGTTTCCAGATGCAGTTGGAAGGATCACATCCATGCAGAGTAACCACCTTCTTCAGAGCATGAACACACCAAAGCAGAGTGCCAGTTTGTGCATGTAAACTTGTGCTGATAACGTGCACACCCACATAACTGAGTCCATGCCACGGATATAAATGTAATTTTTCCATTGATAACATAATTTTGTATTTTTGAAAGCAGTCTCTCAATTTGTTATGTTATGCTAATATTACAAACCTCACTATTTTTTCCTGGCGATGAATTACAGTCAAACATCCCTCACTATTAATTTCATTCTAATGATATGTCTGTGGTCATATAAAGCAATTATCCTAGTTTCCTCAGAGCTGTGTCCAGCCCCTTCTTATCTTCGCAGCATACGGAATGATAAATGCTGTATTTACCAAATGCTAACATGGAAATCAGAGAGGGAATCTTCCAGAGTTGAAAAGGAATACTAATACTAAAGTCTGATGATTCTATGCAGGAAGCTAAATTGTTAGGCCTCAAGAGCTAATGGCCTTAGGAACACTAAATAGCTTATTTATGCATTAAAGATGCAATGTATTTACATTTTTCCAGTTCGTGAGTTTTATGATGATTTCCTTGCCTGCACTTTGTCTCCCTTATAGTCTGTATAAAATGGACATGTTTTTCACATTTGGGTAAGTATGAAAAAATAAACACAATAGCATGAAAAAACCCTACACATTTTAGTTTGTATAGAAAATCTGATTTTGACAAATTTGTTTAAAGGTATTTTTATCAAAAATCTTCTGTTTGTAAACTAAATCTAAAGAGCTGAAGTGATACTATGTTGAGCTATCCTTTCTTCATACAAACATTTCAATTGTCTCAAAATGGAATGGTCCAATTCATTGTCATCTTCTGTGAAGTTTTTTAGATTAACAAATGACAACTTGTTTTCAGTATTCTTTCTAAAAGTTTGCTTTTCTTATGTAGTGCTCTGATGGCAGAGGCAGGACCAAAGGCTTACAAATATCACCCTATTTATTTCAATGGGAATGTATTATTGCATTTACGGTAACTATAAATGCAAATCTGAAGGCAACAATTGTACAACAACAGAATTCAATTGACGATGCCCAAAATTACATCTGTTACTCACATATAATGGACAAGAAATTCACCTGAATTCAAGTCAGCTACATTTACTGGGGTTGTCTTTTAAAAATTCAAGTGTTGCTTTTCTAGATGACAGTCACTTAAAATAACAGCACTCTTACACAGAACAGAAATGTCCATCACCTTAAAACAGTATCACAGTTAAAAGTCATAGTATTCCAGAAAATGTTATAGGTTAATTTAAGGACTTGTGAGAGATGAAACTCTGTTTTTCTTCCCTGGACTTAAAGCATTGTCACAGTTTACCATATTTTATTTCATTAATGCATCATCACTGGAAAAGAAAGCATTAACTACAAAAATACACAGTTTACCCACAGTCAAAATGGAATCAAGTTTAATGGAAGAGCTAATACTTTCCCAAACGCATTTAAACCAGCTACAATTGCTCCAGCAGTTTAATGAGGTTGTACTAGGAAAAATTTATCATCATGATCTGATCACATTGCCAGAAATTTTCCGTGGACTCCATCTTATGTACAACAGGAGAAATGGGTAACTGCAATAACTATTCTGTATTGATTTTCTCTTAGCCCACTATTCTAGCTGCTCAAAACTTTCTAAAATTTCAGTTTTCTAGATACAATTTCAACAACCTGGATGCAAAAACCAAACAGATCTAGTGTCTGATGTCTGACTACTAGCAGAGCTAAAAGTGAATAAAAAACCCTGAACAAAGTAGAAAAATGTATCTCTCCCGTGTTTGTTTTTAAAATGAGAAAATAAGTACTTCAAGAAGCCTGGAGATCTTAATGTGAAAGATGATATACTACATAACAACTAAGTTTTGGAGAAAATGGCTATTTAGTCAATACTATGGCTTTTGATCTGAAAACTGAGCAAGTTTTCAGTGTATCTGCTACGGTCCTGACACGACCAAACCTGATGATGCTACTGAAGTTTCTGAAGTTGGATACCTTTATACATGTCTGAAGGCAATGAGATTCACCAGTGTTTTTAAAGGACGCTGTATCTCAAGCAGGTAAATACGAGCTCCTGGCAGCTGGTGAAAGAAATACAAATTGATCATGGCAAGGGAAAAATCTTCTCATCTAAGAGTTGTAGAGCTGTAGCTGCTTCACTATACAACCAATGAAAAAATCATGTCACTCACCAAGACAAAACGACGCAACACCCAGCTAGTTAAGAAATCCCCACCTTACACTTCAACAGAAAATTCTAGAGTTTTATGTTTCTAGTGGAGAATTTCAAATTAGTGAATACATGCTTAGTTCAGTTACTCTCCTGAAACAAAAGACAAAGTCACTGAAGCAGAAAATGCACTCAACTCCCTTTGCATCTCCCTTGTGTCATGTTGTAGTTCCCAAACGTGATTCTTCTTTGTGTAAGCAAAATGTAATTGTTTTCTTTTCCATTTCAATGGGAATAGAATTAGACACAAAGCCACTCAGTTATATATGTACCCCATGCTTCACTTTTCCACTAACCATTTGTGATGACCTGTCAGTGTGCAAGTGCCCCATTTGTGCCTGAAGGAATTTCAGATTATATGAATCCTGTGCGGCAACAACTTAAGACTTGGAAGAGAAAAATTGCTTCTTTCATTGTTTTAACTTGTAATTATTCTGCAGGCCGCTAAAGGACGTATACACACATAACCCTACGTAAAACAGGTCTAGGTTTCTCACAAATAATTTTTACGCAAAATACAAATACAGAATCCTTTTTTTTTACTACAAGTCTGTCTCTGAAAAGCCCTATTCCTTGCTTCACTGTTGGCAATAAAGTCCATTATTAGTGGTTTCCAAAATGCTGTTAACAAGACTGGAGTATTATTCATATCAATACTTTTCATTTCTGAAAATATTTTTACTCCATTAAGGATATTTTTACATTTAGTTCCCCTGATGATAAAAGTCACTAATAAGAGATGGAACCATTCGAGGAAGAAGCAATTGCTTCTCTATTGCTGATCAGACAACAAATTGAAGCCAGTCTGCTGACATAAAGAACAGCACCGTTAACTACCAATTTTTGTCAATCATGAGGCAACTCTTCCTGAAAAAGTGTTTAAGGCTTCACTTTCCTAAGCCACAGAAATGCTACAGTAATATTTTAAACAGTACACAGCGTTAGTCTTGAAATGATATGCATATTTATTTTTATCTGAAATACCTAAGTGAACAGTCCATGACGAGAGAATCAAATTTCACAGCTAATAGGTTCACTGATTACAGTGAACTGTTGCTCTGTAGTTAAAATACTGCTCCTCAGCCAAGAAGCTCATTATTTTTTTGATGGAAATTGGAACATTTCATTGCACTCAGTTGTCATCACATCTTTGGCACAATAATTTTTCTCTCACATCAGCTGCACTTGCACTGGAATTCTGTTGAGCATATAAAAATCATTAGAAAATTTACAAGTGTTAACCTGCAAAACCTGGTTCTACAGTTTAAGTGCAATAGGCTTAATTCTGGGAAGAGATGGGGGACAAGTACGGTGTCTTTTTTTTCTTGTCTTTTTTTTTTTTTTTTAAAGTTAAACAGACTTGAAAAAAGAGCAGAAGTATTTTTTTTCAACAGTTTGTGTAAGCACAGCTAACAGTCTACCTAGGTAAGCCGAACAATGACCAAAATCATGATTACAAATGCATAGTTGAACATTTCATCTGGGACTTCTGAAGTTGCCTCAGAAACCCAGCTGTCTGGTTACACAAACGTATGGCAATGTTCAAACATCCAGGGACAGATGAGTTATTGGTGGATCTGGGATGAAAAAACTTGGCTTTCAATGACCATAAAGGAACTACCTTGCTGCCAGGGCCAACACTAATGGTACATCTCAGAATTGGCAGGGCCAGCAGCCCACTGAGAGCTGCCATCCTTCCCCCACGCTGCTCACCCAGCAAGGCTCTGCCTGCCCAAGGCAGCTCTCCCTGCCTCAGCACACGTGCAGCTCCACCACTGCTCCCAAGAACAGGTCAAAAGGCAGAAGCACAGCAAGATGCCCAAGAACAATCAGGGGACACAGGACACACAGAGTAACCCACATCAAAGGAGTACCTATAAAAACCTGTGTTAGCACTTGCTCCCTATGACCCTCATACAGGACGTGAGCAGCACTCAAGCATGTTGGACCTGAATCCATGAAACTGCCCTCAGTGTCCAGGACATGAACAAATGAATCCTTGAATCCCAGCATATATATATATATATAAGTCATAACAAGAGACTTGCCTCAAAACATCCACTTCATCACTCTGCTGTAGTTCTCATACGTTCAGCAAGGACATTATGTGGTTACAAAAACAGTAGGAATTCTAAGAAACTGTACTGAACAGTTCTTTAAAGAACTTCCCTTTTCCAAACTGGCTGTGCCTACCATCTGATGGTGTCTGGCAGGTAGGCATCCTTTATTAAAAGAAGCACCTGCTGCCAGATTCTTCCAATAAGTTCCAAACAAATATTTGAAACAAATAGGAAACACTAGCATCAACACAAATTGTACAGAAAACTACTCAGAATAGCAACTTTTTTTATTAAATATTTGTATCTCTCTGAAACATCTATGCTTACTTCTTTTATCAGATGGCAACACTAAACACTAAGAAATTGAAGATGGGATAAAAATTTTTGGTTTAACTAAAAAAAAAACAAAAAAAAAACAGAGACAGCAAGTTATTATGACTGGCCTTTAAAAAAAGCTCAAAATTATTTTTAGCATATTTTTGCCTAACAGCAGTAACCAAGACATTTCAAATGCTATGTAACATTAGAATCCTTAAGAAAGGACAGATACTAGGCCAGGTTGTACAGGATTAACCCTGACACTCCTTCCCAGAAAGTACCCACTATAAAACCACGCAGACTTTTAGATTGCCTGTCCAGCTAATGTAGAGTGGAGAACAAAGATGCTTTCTCTTATGGTATGATTTAATACTAATGTGTTCACTGGCATGAGAAAACTGTATTTCAAATACCATGCTGTAAAACAATAAAGTAGAAATTTCTGCTCCAGTAACACTGGCGAAATCAGTTTTCCAGCTTTCGTTACTGTTGTCAGAGGATTTACCTGTTTGCAAATCAGTGCTGCTAATAAGATTTATCTCTAACCTGGTTTAAGGTCAAAACATGCTCACAGTGGCTGACAATACTGCAAAGTAGTCATAATTCATTTCTAAATCCAAGCTCCTTGACTTCTCTCTTTCAATCTGAAATAAACCAGCTGAAGTGAACATAAACAGCCACAGTCACAATTCCTTTTCTACAGCAGATTAAATCTGCAACTGGAATTGAGGATTTCATATTGTCAAATAGCAGGTGATCGATGTCTGAAATTCACATGCGAGAAAGATGCAGCACTGAAAGTGTACTGGGATTTGAAGAAGGATGTGCAGAATGAAAAAAGCACAAAGATTTCCTCCACCTGCCACATAAATCTAACCCTGCAGTCACACCTTCTTACTGGTGGCTCTCCGGAGCCCAGTGACGGACACTCTCGCTGGTACAGAGTACCCAGCCCAGCGCAAAATACAAAATCTGTACATAGGTATCATGAATTTAAATGGAATCAAACAGTGCATCAAGATAGCTGAATAATACAAGTAAATTGATAGTTAAAAAGAATTAGGGTTTTTTTTAGTGAATTTGATATTAAAAATAGATGGAGAAAGTAAAAAACAGATCAGGAGGCTAAAATCGTACAATCTGAGAATTACACTTTTCTAATCCAAACTAGGCTACCTTTCATTTAAATTAACTCTACAGAAGAACAGGGATGAGAGTTATTAGACTGTTCTTTCTAAACCTTTACAGTCTGGCTGCAGATGGGGACTGTGTTTTGAATTCACATTGTCATACTAGGATAAAAACTAAACACTTTTAACATTGCTGTTGTAACTCCTGAACATTTGTCTGTTTGGTTTATTAAGTTAGAAGTTACTGTCTGTGATAAAACCAAACAAACAGCTACCGAAGTTGGAACAGCTCTTTCAATTAGCATTGTCACACAAACAAGAACATTTGCACTGTGAATGAGTAAGTGGCTGGTACAGGCAAGGACAGCGACTGCTGTCTGGGGGAGACTGAAGAACGACTGCGACATTAGGATGCCGGCGCTCCTGCCAGCTCCCCCCACTCACACACACCCTCTTCCAAGACTGCATTGCGTCTGCTCTCGCAAATCAGCCAAACATTATCAGTCAGAGATGGGAAAGCATGACTGGCATACTGCGAATGGCTGGCTCCCTTCCCTCTCCACAGTGGGATCTATCCACAGAATCAGATCTTGAGCAGGGGAAGGTGGAGCTGGAGTGGCTTTACACACTTACACAGCAGCAGCAGAGAAGACACTGCAACACACACACTAACTATCCCAAGCCTCCTGCATACCCCTGTCAGCCAGCACTACACATGCAGCCTCAGCACTCCCCTCTCACCAGCATGTCCTTGCACTGGGACATCCCATGGGTTGACTCCTTCGCCATGGTGACAAGGAGAAAGGGCATGGCATTAGCCCAGTGCTGGGCAGGGCAAGCACCCTACGGAGCCCTCGCAGGAATAGGATCTGAGGGTTCCCCAGTGCTCGGGCACCATCAGGAAAACACCGACTGGGATCACCAGCTGCATACGGCACACAGGGAAAGCTATGGTGCCAGGCAGGTGCTCCATCCAGCACCAAGCCTGCGAGGACTGCCAAACCTGCTGGAAGTTTTAGACAGTGTCAGTGGGAAAGTAGGGCGTTTATTCTTAAGAAGCAAGTACAGTCTTCCCTTCACCCTCCTTCCAGTCCTAAACTGTTAAGGAAACTTTCCAGTCTGACCATTCGCGCTGCTCTCTGGCAGTCACGCTCCCAACACCAGAGAACTTCAGTGTTGGGACCAAAGTGCCTTCACAGCAAGTGGCTCCAGTGACCCCACAAGTCCCCTCTTGGCTCCCTGCACACCTCCTCACAGACAGTTAGAACAAGTTTCCTTACGGTTTGACCCCAGGTTTCCCTTTGCAGAGTCTCAGATGTCTCTTTCTATGGAGCAATTTACTCACGGCACAGTAACACAGCAACAGCCTGAGCTGCTGCCTCCGAGGAGGGGCCACCAAAGGAACCCTTTGGCTTTTATCCCCTCACAGTCCAAGTATGTCAAAGTCTCACTTTTCCTCCCAGGCTCCAGCTGTGCCTCTGAGTAACCAGTCACCTGGCTGTGCCACAGGTCCCCGGGCCCTTTGTTGTGCAAAGGGTTGACAGTTCACCCCCTCTTGTCCTGGGCTCTGCCACCCAGAGCTCAACCTGCAGCTTGCAAACCAGGCTACCTGCACCAAACGTATTCCTCAACAAAACTGACAAGCACACACACAAAAAACCCACCGAAACCATAATGCAAAACCACAGAACACTGGACATGTTCAGGCTTTGCCAAAATGGTGGTGTTTTCTAGTGCCATGCCTTCAGAACACTGTGCAGCGACAATGGGACCTCATTTTCACTTCTTCTTGTCTTTACCGTCTTCAGAGCCACTGGTATGATCCCAGAAACTTGGGTACTTCTCCACAAACTGGTTCCACTCACTTTTAAGCTATTAAATACAATGAAACCTTCCATGAGATCCTGTTATCATTGAGTTGCCTATTAAAGACTAAGTTCACAGCATAAATTGACATTAACTAGTTGACCTCTATGAATTTTATTCTATTCAGATTCCTATCCAATACTTATTATTGACAGAGATCTTTTAATGCACATGGAAAGCAGTTTTCTACACAGACAATTTTACTCTAAGTTCTTATACCGCTTTTCTCCTTTGAAAAAATTCAGTAAAATCCAACTCACCTAAACAGCCTGTGAAAGAATCAAGACCACTATCTGTAAGATTTAGAACTGAGGATTCAAGGTTTTTTTGAAGTTTAACTTGTTGGCTTTATTCTGTTTTCAATTCCTTTTTTTTTTTTTTTTGTTGGCAGCAATTTACCACAAGAAAATTACCACAGATATAGCATTTGCAAATGTTATTTTCTTTGACTAGATTCTAGCATTGTCTTGTAAGACTGAGCATAGAACTATCCTAAATCTTTTTTTTTTTTTTTCTAGAGGAAATGAACATATTTACTACAGAAATGCAATTCAACATATTTCGTTAAGTCTTGGGGCTATTTTCCTCTAACATCTTGTTTGTCAGCAACACATGCAAAACTCTAGTGCTACAGCTTTGAATCTCTTTGTAAATAATGACACTGAGAAAAAGCAAGTACATTTAGCTTCAGTGAAAGAAGATACTGTTTATCTCCTGTTTTCTCTTTTAGGAGAAAAAAAAATATGGAGGGGAGAAAGTTTTTGTTCCACTTACTACGTATCAAAATTGCTTAGTAAACTATACAAGCAAAAGTCCGTGTTAGACTGTGCAAATGCAAAGGCAGTTTTCATTAATATGATTATATCCCTCACTGTGGGAAGTAACATGGTCATTTAAGAGAAATCAATTTGTGTCCTTCAGTGGAGAATGTAAAAAGCCTACATGGCATCTGCCCACTGCTCTGCACTTTTTATGACTTCTGAAACATTTCAAACCATTGTCCTGGAACTGCCTACTGAAATGAGCACACAATTATAAGATTTAACATCAACTTCCACCTCTTTAGTAAACAGCAGAGCGTAAAACTATAGATTGCCGATTACAAGAGATGGGACTAAAATTTCATAAAAGCTTTCAAGACCTGGCCTTTAAATAACAAAAATACCTCATGGTTTGAAATACCTGAGTCTATAACAGATGGGATGACCCTTCTGCATCCTTTCCCCCTTTTTTCTGCCCGCTTCCTAGATATGCATCAATGAATTGAATATAGCTGTCATCATCAATTCAATTTATACATACAAGAATACAAGCAAAAAATCCTAATGATTAACAAATAAAGTATCATTATTAACTTCCCCCAGGTTATCTACCCACATTTCCCTATCTTTCCATAAAAAAATAATCCTTCTAATAATTCTACTGGTATGCTGTAATTTTAGTGGTAGCGACCTCAAGAAATTAGCAAGGCAATGATCGCAGGATGCTTTTTAAGTTAGTAATTTTAAATCGATAAATACAAATCAAAAAAATGCCAAAGTACAGAAACTTTGCTTATTACTATGATTAGCAAGTTGCTTCGAGATGTGAAAATTAAATATTTTTCACTAAAAATGTCATTATATGTGTTTTGCCTAATTCTAGTTTTCATTTTATAGATCTTCTGCAACATTAACAATGTCTAGCACTGTCCTTCAAATCACTAGTACAGTGACCTCTGGTGCATTTTAATGATCACATTAAAAGCTTGCACAGGGGTTGGAGCACGGCATGTGAAATGACCCTTCAAATAATGTTATGACATGGGCAAGCCCTGGGAATTTAATCCTTTTTTTTCATACCTGAAGTACTCCACAAGGTGTTACAAGTCCATACCATGTTCTTGAGTGATACATTCAATATTTAAGTATCTGATTATGGAAGAATTAGATAAAATTGTCATCACTTTATTATCCACTCTCTACATATCTGAGCTGCTCAAGAGCTCAAGTCTTCTTACCACAGGCCAACAAAGAAATTATTTTAGAGCATATCCTTCACTATCAGCTCGTCCTGCCTACAAAGATCTTTTTTCAACAGAGGAGTTTCAGTGCATTTTCAAAGCAGGTACCTAATAGGCATACAAACATAGAAATTAAATTCTGCAAGGCATTGAAAAGACTCACCCTGTCCATCACATCTTCCCCCACTGAACTCTGCTGGTGATGGGATAAGTAGACCTCTAGATGCAGAACACAAGCAATAACTTGTTCTCATTTTTGTGAACACTATTATACCTGGGTCTCCCTTACTAACATTAGGTTGATTTAATTCTGTTTGTATAGATACAGTTTGTTAGCACTATCTGCAAATATTCTTCCTAGGTGGAAGAGTCTGGCCTAGTGGAAGAAAAGCTGTTTATTGTTTCTTCACCTAACCTGACAGTTCTGCCAAATTACTTGTGCACAGGATATCTGCAGATAGGTGTGAAAGCAATTACAGAGATACCTCATCTATTTTTGCTTCTTTTTTCTCCTCAAAATTTACCCATTACAGAAACCACAGTAAAGGCTTGGAACGAGTAATATTCTGGGCTTCAAAATACATCTCATTTTGCCTATCAGTAACACAGAAGTTGCAAGAAATCTGGTACTCCTCAGGAATAGCAGCAAGTATAACTATAATTTTTGTCACATTTCATTCCATCACTATTTCTTTTTTCAGGAATGACAAGAAGAAAGGTATTTCTTTCTGGTTTGTCAGGAGATTGGTTCTTGCAGTCTGTAGAAAACCAGCAGATATTTTGTTAAAAACACTTGGTGCAGAGGAGACCTGAGGACCATATGGTTTATTGCAAAAGATTCTCTCTGCAACTCTGACACATCCTCCTCAAATGCCAATCCTGTTATTCTGTGGTAGGGATCAATAATCCCTACGTGGAGGGAGGTATCCTCCCAGTGAGGCCCAAGTACTTAAGAATCTATGATTAGCTGCAACAAGAACAAGAACTGGGTAAAGTTGTTGCACCAGATTTGGAATCCAAGAATGACAACTTAGCAAGAAGTAGCTGACAGTCTTTTAATGAAACTCACAGCAGTGATTCCTGAACTGAGTCACTGCAGAGTAGTTCCATGTCCACAGAGCCACATGTGCCACAACTGTGAAGAACACTTAACTTCTACCTGCTGGCTATCACCCAGATTTTAGAGAGTCATGTTTTTGCCATGTTTAAAAGACAGTGAAAAAAGCCTTTTGCACATTTTACATATATGTTTGTTTTGTTTCAGCCACAAAAAAAAAAAAAAAGGCAGTTTAAAAACAAAGATCAGACTATTCCCAAACCAACAGGAGAGAACTCACAAGAAGTTTCCGAACCAGAAAATGTGCCATCTGTAGCTCTGTTGGACATCTGATAACCCTAAAGTGGACACAACTGCTCCATTACAGGGAGAGATGATTCTCCTACTCATCATGCCTGTCTTACTTGACATGAAGATTATCTTATCCTCTTGTCAGCTCTACTTTCTTACTTGCAAATAAGGACAGGGTAATTCTAAACATCACAAGTACATAGTGAAATGCATCTCACTGACAATTAAAAAACACTGACTGCGAACTCCGAAGACTTCCAACAGGTTTAGATGTCAGCTTTCCTGCTCAGTCTACAGCGCCTGGGTTTGCTAGAGGTATGATATTCTTTTATGTATTTCTTAACACACCTTTTTCACTAGGAAGAGTTAATTGGATTAAATGAACTCCATTTACAACATAAGGCTGATCTGGTAAATAGCCTGCATCTACACTTTCAAAATAAAGCTAGACCACATGAATTCTGAACTTGATTCGAACTTCAAAGCCTATCACATTTTAAGGGAAAAAAAAGAATAGTTTAAATTTAAATTAGAAACATGAAATATACATTCACACAGAGAAACACACTAACTGCATTTTTAAGATCATTATTTTTTTTTCATTATAATGTTCAGGGACAAATTTTTCAGGATTGACCCTTCACGAGAATAAAACTTACTGAAATACTGAGAATTCACTTCAAGAGAGAATGCTATTCTTTACTCAATTCATATCAATAGGTGTTAACATTGAAATCCAATCACCATCGTAATTTACATGTGAATGTTAAGTTTTATGTGGCTGATGACAGCCATAAACATTTAAATACTTATCTTCTTCAGTGCCTCCGAAAAGCAGTACTTGTCCTGGTTTACAACTCTATTAATTTGAAATTATACCCCCTTATATTTAACATTGACTGTTAGCTTACATGTCTACCTAAACTTTTCTGTGTAACAGTTCAATGAAAAATTAATGCTTTGTGCAGGCATCACCTAACCTTGCTATTAAAAACAAACAAGCCAAACAAGCCAAGAGCTCATCACGTTCAGTATTCAACCAAATAATGCAACCTGTTTCCCTGTGAAAACACAAATAGTTGTTACAGGACTCAAAGATCATCACAAAATGAAAACAATCCTGTAAATTACTTCAGAAAAACAGTTTTATCTAAATCTAATTGATTATTTCTGTATTGTACACTTTCTGTATTGAATCTGCTTTGGCTTGTAAGGTTTACCTTACATAAATATTTTACATGCTACAATACACAAATCTAATAAAATGAGCATGAAACACATGTACAGGAGCATGACAGTATCGGTGTTATCCCACCTTTTGCAGAACAGGTTTGCAGAATTCCATAAAGCATATTAACTGCAAAAGTGTGACCCAGAGGTGGATGTTTATCCTCATTCTTGGCTATCACAACCACAATCCTTTAAAAAGCAACTTAGAAATACAAGGAGTTTGTGTTCATCTTGATGCTTATTTCATGATCTGACAGGAAGAAAGGCAACTTGGGATGGAAGAGCCACCATCTCCTTTCCTCCTCAACATCTTGCCCAGAAAGGCATTAAGCTGTTCTGCAGCTGTCCTGCCGTGTGTCACCAGAGTTTGGCGAGGACCAGGGAGCAGCTCTTAAAAGAGAACTAACCACAGAATCACATGGGTTGGAAAGGACCTCTGAGATCATCCAGTCCAACCCTTGATCCACTACCACCACCGTTACTAGACTATGGCACTGTGTGCCACATCCAGTCTCATCTTAAAAACCTCCAGGGACGGAGAATCCACCACTTCCCTGGGCAGCCCATTCCAATGGCTGATTCCAGATGCCTCCCAGAGGAGACAAATCAGTCTGCTGCAAACACCACCAAAAAGTTCAGCTGTCCTTGAATGGAAGCCAAATCCCAGCACAAACCCCGAGAGTACAGGGACGGAAGACAAAAGCAATGGTCTTTTCAGATCTGCATATTGAATTAGCTTTGTTATATATATCTAAATAATAAAATAAGCCCTGAAAATTACCTCTGTCTCTTGATTAATATCCTCAATTTCTCCTGTAAATGAAATGAGACAGTTCATCTTCTGAAGATAAATAACATGAAGCAATTCTTACTCTAGCATCATGCCATGCTTATGACACTTTAAAACCCCTGGTATGCACAATTATTGTTTCCTAGATCAGTGGGACACATGGAAATGATCTCATAATGTCTTTGGCAATACCCCCTTTAATTGACAATCATGTTATAAAAAAAGCATTTTAGACCAGTTTACCAAAGGAGTAAATCAATACTCAGTTTAAACAAAAAGAGCCACATAAAAATATTCAAGAACACTATTATTAAAAAAGTGGTTTGCAAATAGCACTGCTTCTAACACACCTGTCTCCACACTGCATGGAATTGGTAAAGCACACACAAGAAACACAGGATGGCCTAAATAACCTTGGGAAATTTGTAAGAGAAATTTGCCTGCCCAAGCAAGTGCTTGACATCCAAAAATAACCTGAAACATAACCAGTGTGCGAGAGTTCAGCCAACGAATGGGTTTTAACTTGGCAAAATGGGGCCATTTTGATGGTGAAATTGACAGCTTTGGCTTCACGCTTCATCTTTCAAACACCACCTACACCTCAGCTGGGGCACATCAATAGCACCACTGATTTTTTTTTCACTTCAGTAAAATTACTCATTTTCTGCAGTTGCAATGTTACAACAGAAGTAAAGCAACTATGTGGACACTTGAGACCATGAGTTTAGTCCTTGTAAGGTACGTGCCTTGACTACACCTCTGCATGTGGTTAAAGCTTTAATGGTATCTGTTCATGGCTCCTTTCCTTGTCTCCTACTGAAACTATGACTCAAAACACAGAATGACAAATGACAGTTATGTTCTTTATAAATTGAAGAGAACGTGGAGGAAAAATAAAACATGGATCAGTTGTCATGCTGTTTTTTTCCTTCTCACTGTTGAGAATTATCTCAAACGTTACCCAAGTTATTATTGCTTGACAGGTTTTGTACTTCCACTGCTCCAGACTTGCTTCTTCCATATCCAGGAAGCCTTTTTAACTGCAGGTGTGTTAGGGAAACTCAGCTCTGTTGTAACAATCATGTTTGAATCTTGTATGTTCTCTGGCCTTTATCTGGTAACAGCATTCTGCTAATAATGGTCTAACGATGTTCACAGGACAGGTTACTCAGATACAAAACCTTCTTTGTGAGCTGAAGTCTACAATGCTGTTAGCTGTCCCATTTAGGTTTTTTCTCTGCCATTTGAGTCTCACCCTATGAGCACGAAGGGTAAGTGCACATCACTTATAAAGTTGCATCGTCCCCTTCTGAAGCATTTATAGCTCTTCATACAGGTTGCAGTATGTTAGGAAAACATGGGATTTCAAACAGGAGCTGGATATTCAAACGCAGGCTGCCCCACACGGTGAAGGGAAACCTTTCGCCTCACCAAGGCATGCCAGCAAATGATGCCTAATATTTGATAGGATTGAGTATCTCGGGGTTACAAAACAGGGATGCATTTTTAATGGAACACATCACTCTCCTGAAGCAAGAAAAGAGTGTCTGTTACTAGTTAAATGAAGTTAGGCATTTTCTTACATTTAATAAAATCCTAGATGCTAGCACCCTGAAATAGGAATGCTTACTTTACAAATAAATTAATTAATTTTAAATGCATTCTTTATATTGTTCAAAACAGTAACAATGTTGTAATAATTAAACATGAGAACAGAACTTCCTCCATTCACACAGAACAGAATAATAACTTTAAAATAATTTGCTTTCTCATTATTTACATACAATTAGGTATTTGATGGTACATATGTGGGATGGAATACATAAAATTTCAAGTCAAACTAAATTTCCTGGTTTCCAAGTCATACTTAACAACTGAACTTCTTTTCAATGGCATCCTCCAAGAGGTCACCACTCCCTCCCCACTTTGCATCTCACATGGTTGCTGTAACACTTACTGAAATTCTGCCTTAAGCCAAAATGTTCTACTTTGTTTCTGATTGATTTATTATTCTCTTTTTCTGAATATTTTCTTTAAACAGTAAGGAAAACACTGGATAAAAGGAAAAAGTATGTGGGTTTTCAGGTTAATTTTGTTTGTCTGTTTAAAAGTTAAGACTGGAGTCTCCAGAGCATTTTGTAAAAGCACAGCTCATATCAGGACAGCTGTTTCTTGTGAGCCTTCCATAACACAGGCAAAAAAAATGTTAAATTATTTCTTTTTACTAGGTGACAGGAATCTCTAACTCATTCTTACAACAGTAAGTAATAACTTAGGATTTTAATATCAGTAATAATTTTTTAGGCTTAATACTTATCTTACCCAGATCGCTTAATTGCTAAAGTATGACTGATCCCTAACAACTACATCTGCATTAAAATCTCCTGTGATCCACAGGTCAACCTACTTCAGCCTTTTCTCACAAGAGGAAATAAAATTCTCAGTCTTTATTATCACAACATTTGGACTCTAACCACACATCTTGCATAGACTTGTTAACGGTGTTTTTGGTGAATAAGACTTTGTACACTAATTTTACACAGGAGCAAACTACTCATAATGGGCAGAGTTGGTTAGCCAGTAGTATCATACTAAAAAAGCTTATACTGTACACAATAAAGAATATATGCCCTAGCAATATCTGTTGAACCACTATGTTCATTTAAGTTTCATTTGAAAAAATACCTTCAAAAACTCACCCTTTTTTTTTTTTTTTTAAACCAGCCGCTTTTTAGATCAATCTCAAACCAAAAACAGACATTTACTAAATGCAAGCAGGCCACAGATATAGCCAGAACATTTGGGGGGGTGGGGGGGAAGCATCAAGCTGCACTGAAATAATTGGGTTTATCAGCACTCAAAGCAAATGAAAAGAAGAAATTTTCTAGTGTGCACGATCTGAAAAAGAACATTCATTTATAATGGCTCTATGCTTTGCACATTTTTACGTGGCACAACACTTCCTCTCAACAGCTAACAGTTACATTTTGAAGGGAATTACAGGATATAAGTCTTCAACTCACTAGGAATTTTTCCAGTTATTATGCTACCCTTGAAAATAATACCTTGTACACAAAATTACTTACAGTTTGAATGCCTTGAGTTTATGCATTTTTTTTTAAAAATCCCATCTATTAGTGTGGCTTGTGTTACCATTAATACACAACATTATGATAGCATTCCTACTTTCTCAGGTCTGCAGAACAGACCTCACCCAGTATCACAGTACATGCTGCTCTCAGTGACAGCAATTCTGCATGGTGACTAGTAGTTGCTGTCTCCTCCAGAGCAGATGGAGGAGTCAGCTCCATTCTCTCTCTGACCTGACTCCACTTTGAGGAAAACTTTCAAGCCTGTACTGCTACTAACATAAGGAGGTCTGCCATTCCTTTGAAATTAAACTCTATATGCTGAGAAATGGACTATTAATAATCTAGTAAAACAATTCTTACATTATTTCAACCATTACTTTCAAAAGAAAATTGTATGCCTGACTGATTTCAGTATGAGGCTTTTTTTTTTTTTACTTTCAATACTTTCACCCAAAACCTTTTCATTATTTGACTATTTGTCCAGTTAACTGTTCACAGTTCACCTGCACTGAATGCATCCTTCCCTGTACATTCCCATCCCAGAACTGAGAAAAGCTGTTCAAAAGCCTTTACAGACCTTACTGACACCTCACAGTTATTTACACAACGCAAAGGTAGTTATTTAGATTAGTCAAGAGACAAACAAACTGCTAGCTCTATACACAGAGACTCCTGCCAGCTATACACATAGAGATTTCCATCTCTCTGTATAAGTACAGGGGATTTATTTGTTCCAAGAGCTTGCAAATCTTGATTACCCTGACTCTGCCACAGAGGCTGGACACTTGTGAGGATTTGAAGCGTCTCCTTACTGAACACGAAGCTAACTAAAGCAGCTTAGACAAGATCTTTTATTTGACGGCAGAGAACTAATCTTGCATGCAATACAATGTATGCAACCTCAAATCACTATAAGGATTTTACGACCCCCCTCCTTTCATCATCTGCACATTAAAACTGCAGCCAGACTGTAACCCCCATTCTCCTACACTGCAGTGTCCCATCAGTTTACAGTACCCAAAGCCAGTGCCACTGTTTGAAAAAGGCACGGTCAGATCTCTCTCTCATCTCTGCCTCCTCAAACAAAGCTGTGGAAATCATCCATCTAAATCCTCCCTGATCGCCTTGTGGTGATCTCGCTTCCAGAGCTGTTCAAACATATGGGCAACAATCAGGTCATATCCAACCTCACATTCACCAGCAATGTTTGGAACAGCTCAGTGTCCCCTTTTCGCCTGCAATTTCAATTTATACATATGTTCGTCTGTAATTTCAATTTACACATACGTCATTCCCCTGAGACATTATTATCCTGCTGAAGTGGAAAATCATATCTGTATACATTAAAAAAATAACACTGTGACAGAAAATGTGAAAATTCTTGCATGATAAATTCTCCTTGTTGCCTGCAGGAAATACCACAGCTTACAAACCAAAATGGAAATATATTACCTTGAAGCAGGAAAGTACACCTAATATTAGAAGGGAGATTCTCAGATTTCAGGTGCTTTCACTAAGGATACTTCATAAACTAAACAGATATACAGTATTTTTAAAGCATTTCTGAGAAAATTTTGGTTTATGATCAAGAAACTTGAAACCAAATTTAAGAAAAATGCCCTATAGAAAAGCAAATGTATGATTTGGTCACTTCTGGAAGCTGCAGCCCTTGTAGCTGACTTCCACTAACTTTACTGCCAGTCAATGTGAACTGCAGAATTTGCAGAGAAAACCACAGTGCTGACAGATCAAAGTAATTAGAGACTGACACCAAGTCAGGCAGGATGCTTATGCTGTCACTACTGTAGCTCAAGGACTATTTACACAGGTCCTATAACACAGAATAAATGCATGCATGGAAGAATTATTGCTGTACTTCCCAGTGAACACATACAAGAAATGCAGAGGCACGGATCACACACACAAGGAAATCTTCGGTGGGAGCAGGAACTTCCAAGGAACATGGCAGAAACTATTGTTTATTTGTTAAAGTAAAAGTCAACATTGAATGCAAGATAGCTTAGACGCACCACTTATTTCCTGGTTCATTTGGACACGCTGCTACTGCATTAAAATGATGTGAACACAAAGTCTAATTCTGGACAAAGGATTTAAAGACCTGACTAGAAGAGAGATAAAAAGTATTTCTAGGAGGAAAAGAATTCTGTTACTTTTGCTGAAATGTGTATAAATAAGCATAGATATGCAAATATGGTGTGTATATATGAATACATACAGTATAAATATATGTACTTGTATTTATACATATAAGCATACATATATATAGCATAAATATACATACTTGTATTTATACATACACTGCAAAATTGTCAGAAACAGACACTTCTTTTGTATTACATGATGTGTATATATACAAAAAAAAAAAAAGTTAGTCCTGACAAGCAGTTTGTTATTTTACGCCAACTTTTAGGTTAATTTCAATTACAGCTTAAGCATTAATGGAACCATAAAATATACATCAGCAAACACAGTAAGGGTGTTTTTAGGTAAAACCAATTTAAATACTCTGATTTATCCTAAAAACACTGCACATATCATCCCACCAACACAGCAATTTGTTTGTGTTGTATTTGTGGAGTCCTCATTAGACACTTCTGAGTTTATGAAAATATGAGATAGAGAAAAGTTGGAGTAAAAAGCAAAGCCTACCTGGAACTCATGAACAACGATAAAAATGATTATTTTGGCACTGCAACTTGCATTTCTTCGTACTGCTTATAATTTCTAAGAGCATATAAATAATTATTTTCTATACAAGTAGAAATTGCTGAGATAACCTTATTTGGTTTACAATTTTTAACATTCATATTTCTACTGTAATATGCCAACTTCCATGCATTTTCAAGTTGCATAGTGTATTTTATATCTTATCTGCATGTACCACACAGCTTCAATTTATCTGTCAAACAGGAGTAACGTAAACTTGTCTTCTTCATATATGCAGATATTCAAGGAAACAGAGGCAAGGCAGCTTCACATGCTAGTAGTGTCATTAAATCCTGCTTTATTACCAAAAGCAGATGTTCAGGATGCAAGGATCTCTAATGTTAGACTGTCTTTTAAAAAATATATATCTTGTCTTCCTTAAATTGCAAAATGAAACTTCAAGTTATATACTGCTTACGTTTTAAACACTAAATGCTGAAAGGTTGAAGATGCCAATATGAAATGAATCTTCTCGATTCTCATCATTTGTTGTGATATCTATAATCTCACTGTGTATGCAATAATTGGATTCAGCAAAATCACTTGAGCTTTTAGTGTTCTGAAAGCCTGAACAAATGGATTAGCATGCAAAACTCTGCACCAAAAAAAAAAAAAGAGATAAAGGAAGTATTTTTATTTCCTTTTGTTTAGCCCAGTGAGGGGATTAAAATAATATTTGGTAACTATAATTACATCAGGATTCCAGACAGTTAACTCTAAGAATACATAATCTCAAAGGAATATTTCAGACAAACAAGAAGCTATAAAATAAACATATTCCCTTTAGCTATATAGGAAGAATATACGCAATACACTCTACATCAACTCTGGTTCTGTCAAATTACTTCTATGCCATGACTTTCTGCATATATTCTAATTTAAAAGTGTTAAAACCAAATGAAAAAAAAAAAAAAAAAACCACGCTGATTTTTTGTGCCCTAGTGAGATATTTTCATTAAAAATTAACACCTAGACTTTTTATTGCACAATTTAACTAACTAGCAATTCCCTAAAATTAGGTGTGAGAATAAAAGGTTGGTTGAAACCCTAGGCCTAGAAATGCTATTTTTTCAATTTCACACTAAGTCAGCAAATGAGAAACCAAAAAAATTTAACTAAATCGGAGAAATAAAACCATTGCCTTTACTGAACTGCTTTGGGTAGCACAGGAGACACTAATCTCTCTATCAGATCAACCCGTGACAGGTAACTGCATCTTCATTAGGCAGGTGTGTACCTGCTCTGCTGCCAAGGATCCCACCCCGCTGAGTGCAACCTGCTGTGAGGAGCTACCCAGGGAGAAAAAGGCTGTAGGCATTCTTAGGTATTTCAAGTCAAGACACAGTCAAAATTTCTGCGTTTTATTTGACAGAGTTAATGCTGATGATCAAATAAGAGCCCTTTAACTGCCGGCTGGAGGGAGGTGCAGGCTGATCTGGAACAACGTAACTGACACAGATCTAAAAACATCGCTTTGCTGTGCACAAGAGAAATGATGTTTGCTGATTTTTCTACACAGGCTGAAGGACAGCTTGAATGATTCATTCTTAAACGGGTACACAAAAGCGGGGGTCTGAATTGAATTGCAACATAATTTCCTTTAAAAGCTTGTTGTGAACAGCTACAGTGTATTGTGGCAATGACCGTGAGCAGGACAAACAGGATGCAAGCGGTGAAAGTATAATAGCAGGACTAGTCTAATGTCCAAGACAAGGAAAAGCACAAGCAAGAACTAATTTCTGGTTTCATACCATCAATTTAACCCTTTGAAAGTATAATTGCTTTGCAGTAGCAACGGTGGACTCCCTCAAGCCACACTCAAGACTTCTTCAGTAATTCACAAAATAATTATGTTCACTAATCAGAAAAAAAGTATGGTAGCAGCTGAGTAGAATTTCTATTTTAGGACTTAGGCATGTTCAGAGCACATTTGCACATTGCATAGCTCATTCGGTGTTTAGAAGCCATACTGTACAGAGGAAAAATAGCTAATTTATTCAATCCTTTTAGAATTAGGTTTCATATTGAAAACTTCCGAAAAGCACCTCCAGCTCCCAGGGGCTTCAATGATGCCTGAAATGAAGAAGCACTGAAATTATCTTTGTAACCTAACTTGCACAGATTAAGATCCCCATATTTGAACTTCTTCATGCAGACAAATGAAGACGCTGCCTGTGAACTAAGGCTCATAGAGGAAAACCTTCTAAATTAGTGTTTATTCAGCAAGAAAAATAAATGTTATGTCTTCCTTGTGCAGATGAATAAATCTACTGAAGTCAATAAACACTAATGAAATGAATGGAACTAACATTGATTTCAGCAAAGCCAGGACTTTGCCCAATGTATTTACTCTGAGCAAAACTGTATAAACACATTAATTCACTGCAAGGTGAGGGATTCAGAAAGACACAATATAAATTTTCCCGGCATTTTTTTTTAAACCAATACTTCTGACAGAAGCCTTATTGTTATTTGAACTAATTTTCTCTTTAAGTGCTACATTTTGAATCAAATCAATAAACTATTATTAACAAGTTCATTTTTATGAAAAACAAACTATACTTTTTTCAGTAGAAACACTGCTGGCTTCAGTTCATTCACAGCACATGACCAGACATGAATCCTGATCAGATGTGGAACTTTGCCGCATTCAACACACTTTGATTTTTATCATTTATTCATTTTTACTTATTTTATAATTCATTCCTTTTAATAATTATTCTAGAAAGGTATTTTGTTTCCTGATCTTTTTAAACTATTTAATACTTACCAATATATGTGTAGCCTGGAAAAAGTTGTAAATTATATCAAATGTGTGCTTAGGAAAAGAGAAAGATCCAGAATTACCACTTTAAAAGCAGTGAAAAAATGCTAAGTGAAGCACAAATAGCAGTGGCAGGACTTCCTCCTAACCGCAGACTTCATATAAAATGGACATTTTAAGCTCTGAAAAAATGTGAGTCAATCTCACATTCAAGAACAGTAACAAGAAAAGTAAGAAATATATTAATCGTTGAGAAACTATAAAGAAGTGTCATCATACTTAACTTCTTAAGCTGAAATGTAAATATACAGTATCTATGTTCAAATGGATTAAAATTATCTCAATGTATAGGGAAAGTTTTCAACAGAAAACTTTGGCTGAAACTTAAGTTCTAATGACAGCCACTTATATACACATCTAAAATTTGAGAATCAATAATATTTATTTTAAAATTTATTATGTAAGGGACCTGGGAAGACCTCTTCTTATTTAGTTTTAGCCACGGTGCCAACGTGATTCAAAGTCGATTTTGTAAATTTACCTATGTATCAGTCTGACAACTTTGAAGTAATCTTTGATTCCTGAAAGAACTTCCTATAATCACACAGGAAGAGTTTTAGGAGTTCACACGAGTTTTCAAATTATAGAAGTCTCTTACCAGTAAAAAGAGATTCAGCATTTTGCCACTTCTGCAGGACCACAAGGGCACTATGATTCTTTTATAATGAATTACTAAATTATTTTACATATGACATCAGAAAAAATAACTGTGGTACCCATGGTCAGCGCATATATAAATTTACAGACTGCTCTGTTAGGTTCATTCTATTTGCATAAAATAGATACAGATATAAAAAAATATTCCAGCTATATGAGAAAATCAAAGGATTATTAATTCAACTACAGTCAGCAAGATGAATATGTTGCACAGTGAAGCCACACTCTACAGGAACTGGAAGGACATGCAAGGCCTTCCGCTTTGTTGAAGCCCCATCTAACACTCTATCACATCTGATTCTTATCTCTAAAAATACTACTTGTAGTCTACTGGACTGGATTTTAAGAAACATTCTTAAAAAATTATTGCATGAAAGATACTGCAGAGCATTAAAATGGTTACCCTATATTCCTCTAAAGTCATCAGTATAACTTGGAGATATTTAAGTTTGTTTTTTTTTTTAATTATCGAAAATGTTCATTTGCCTGGTATATTTAAGTAATTCTCCTAACAATTAGGGTTGCAAGGATCTCAAAAGACTGAAAAATAACTATTAAAGAAATTCATAAGCCTGTTACTCAATCAAGATGATAATTAAAGGCATTTCTACTAAGACAGTTTATGCTTTTTAGAATTACAGAAAGGGCATTTAACTCTTCACAATTTTTATGAAAGACTTTTTCCCTTTCAAATGATTAAATGATTACTTATGAAATGCAGATTATTAACTGTTATCAAAATACAAGATATTTGTCCTGAAGTTTCAAAGCCACGTGCTTCAGCTGTATCCTCACTATGTGTAGCAGCTTTGTGAATAGATTAGACAGCGCGAGAAGGGGGTATTATTGTTCCATCAGACAGGTCAAGCAGGAGAATTTATTACTGAAGTTACCAGCCCTGTTGCAGCTGACCTGCAGTCTCTGACAGACAGGTATAGATTTGAGTTCCATGGCCACACAATGGCTGCTGCACCTGAATGACTGAAATTCTTCTGAGGAAAATGAAAAGCATGAAGGCAAGGAGCAGCTACCGAGTATGAATCAGGATTTCTGAATTGACTCCATCTGATACTTCCACTCCCCTCTCCCTGCAAAAGTGTGGTGTAAGAATACAGAAAACATGAGCAAGAACTGAGTTAAATGTTTCTGTGGGAGCCTGGAAAGAAAACATACAGATTAATACAATGATTTTACTTATTGAGTACTTTCAGCATAATTACAGCTATATTAAGACTGTCATAGTGAGGCATCAACAGTGCCATCATAATGCCTACATAAAAGGTGACTCAGAGTCCTGAAATTCAAGTGAAACACTTACTGTCACTCAAAATAGTTTAGGAAATGGATGCCAATTTATGCAGCCTAACAGGCTAACTCACTATGCCATTTTAATTATTTTTCATTCAGGCAGATTTTTCTTGGCACATAGAACAAATGCAACAAGGAGAGATTTCTTTGGAAAAACCACACAGCAAGTTGGTATCAATTAAGGATATTAGATTAAAAACAGAAGGTGAAAAAAAAGAAAAAAGATGTCATTGAAATTGCTAAATACTAAAGATTTACAGAAAAGGGAACAAGGCAAAGAGGAAAGCCCGCAGGCCTTAAAATGTTTGACTTAATGACTGGAAATGTATCTGATAGAGAATTATGCAACAATTATTCCTAAGCAAAAAAAGCAGTATTTCAACAGCCATTTAGTATTTCAAAAGCATAAAATCTGGGGAAAAAAATTCCACACATCTTTTTATATACCGCAGAACATCATCTATGTCACACCTGTGAACATCCAGGGATCTGGGAGAGTGATACAGTGACTTTCAACTCACTGGGACATGAATCTTCCAGCAGCCCATCTCCATCTCAAAGACGAGCCACAGCACCACATCCCTCCTCGCTGTACCTCATTCCACTCTGGGAAAGCACTGGTACCCATTCCGGATACTCCTGATGGAGACTGCAGGTGCTTCCCGCCTTGTGTGCTCCCCTACAGGCTGACAGTATTTTCAGCTGCGGAACCGTACGTTTTCATCGCTTTCATCTCATGTAACAGAGAAGCACGGTGGGTTAAGTCTTACAACTGACAGGGGCAAAAAGAAAAATCAAAAAATATATACTTCAACAATCCTGTGCAGAGTCTATTTCAAACTTTTATTTATTGGATAACGTGTACCTTTAAAAGGTTTCGTGAAACACAGGAAATTCACCTTTCTGTTCCTAGAGTAGGTGGGATTGGCTAATATAGCTAGAAAGAGAATTCACAGTATATGTACACATTTGGATATTGTTTCAGTTTTGAATCAGCCTAGTAATGGAATAAGATAGAGAACTGTATTAAGGTTTCGTGAATTTCATTTTGATAACACAAAAAAGCACTATGAGAAAACCTGTGAAAAAACATGAGCTTTGGAGAAATACATACATCCTCTACAGGCTCTCCAGCATCATGTTGAACTAAAAATAAAAACACTGTTTCAACAAAAGGTAAAGTTTTTTTTCAGTTCTTTCTTGTACTTTTAAAAAATAGTCCCATCTATAAAATTCAATCTATAAAGTTACACTGCCAAAGTAGAGACATAATATAGCTAAATGTTCCATTAAACAAGATAAAGGTGGGTCATTTTCTTTCAACTAATTTCTGAAAAAAAATGTTAGATTTCCAAGTAATATATTCTGATTTCAGCAGAAATCTCCATTTTAAAATCAGTTCTTAAAAAAAAAATATATTTCTATGGCATTATCATATACCTGTGCTCACTTTCTTTCACACAACTTGATCCTTTTGGGCTAAACCTATAATCTTAAATAAATGTACTTAATGTACTTAACAGTTTGTCAAGGTCAGTAACACACTACCACCTCAGATGCTTTTGGAAGTTATTCCTCACTATCCATGTATTATGAAAAAATACAAGGGAAAATAAATGGCTGAAAATTACGACACAGATTGAATAATTGAAAATCTAATGACCATCGATTCGTTTATTTGAGAAATACTGAGGTAAACGGTACTGAAATGAAGTAGCAGATATACTGGACAAATAATGGCGATTAATCTCCTACACATAGCAAAGATTTTCGACAGAAAGTTTATTACTGAAGTATTTTACTAAGAGCTCAGTCCTTGTGAGTGGTTCACATCCTACTGCTCCCTTAGGGCTGTTAATATTACACAGTACAGACTCTTCTGCTTGGATGGCAACACAGCATGAAGCTACATCTCTGTATGGAAATTCACAACAGAACAAGTATTCTTAATCTGGGGTAGTAAGGTACCTCCAGATAGAGATTTTTATAAATATTAAACTTGTTAGATTTTTGTTCCAGTTACACTATTAATAATGTACGAATGTAACCTACATAGTAGTTGCTTGAAGCAAAGCATCCTTAAAGCAACATTCCAGGATTAGATTGCGCTAGCCTACTCTAAAAATAAAGTCACCCATCATGTGGCCTTGCACCAGCTATGAGTAATCTGTTTTCTTCCATCTCCAGCTTTCAACTAACATGGCAGTTTTGAACACAAGTCCCTTCCTGAGCAGAAAATAAAATAGACGTTAAGTAAGTCTAAGTTTAGGAAAACTGCTTGTGTTGCACTAAGGATTGCCTTACAAAGACACCTAAATGTGTTTCCATGGGACTATTCCTACCCAGTTCTATTGTCAAACACAGTAAAAAGGGTTTTTTTGGGGGGGTTCTCGTTACATAACGTTAAAAATAAAGCATTCACATACTCACTTGTATTGTAAAAGCACAAAAAGCTTCAAGTAATAAAAGAGCATAGAGCTGTTAATTAGTTTTCAAGGGTTAGATTTTGCCACCATAAAATGGGACAGAAACTGGAAAGCAGAAAAGGCAGAATACTCTCGAGAGGACTATGTAAGGGTGCGAGCAAAAATTTAGTCTCCAGAGCTCATGCTCTGCATCCTGTACTCAAACATTCATCTAAAAGGAGGCACAGGGTGACAAGATGTAATCATTTTGCTTGAAGAAAATAAAGAAATATAACAGAAAAATTGGCATTTTACAGATGATATTAAAATAGATCTAATAGAAGAAGAATGACTAAAGAAATAAAATATTTTTGAAAGTACACATATACTCAACTTCCAGGAAAAAAACCCTGCTGTTCTGGCAAACATTTCACTACCTATATCACAGTAAAGGCCAGGGAATTTTTTTCCTTGGTTGTGGATTAGATCTTTCTCGTGGTTTTATTGGTTATGGGACTCTTTGAGGACTTAATTAGAATTAATTCCTTTGGTCTTTTTCTCTTTGTACATAAGCAGAGGAGACATCTCTGAATATGTACTGAGAGGTGAACAGGTTACTAAACACTGTTCTTTAAAAGGCAAATGATGCTTTATGCCCCTAGAACTCATCTCTGAAAACCACCTTCAGTCCAAAGACTATTGTCAGAAACTATACAAAGTATTTAATTTTTACCTGGGAAGAGTGTGATGATCTGCTAAATAAAATATTTTAACTCAAAAGACCTTCCTTTTTCCTTAAGGACTCAGAAACAGAAACAAACACACACATCTTAGAGAAAAAAATCAGGTTCACCAGCACAGTGGCAGCTTGCTAAGCCTTCAAGGGTAGGTTTCATTAATTGTTTTCTCTTCTATTCTAGTTTCCTTTTGCATATACTACAAATGAGTTCACAGAGATATAAAAAAATTAAATAATGTGAGAGAAAACAAAGCAGAGTTGCACCTATTTCCTTCTCGATTTCAGCTGACCACTTGTCATTTGTAAAGATACAGCAACCACTGACTTTCTCTGTGTGCATTTCAAAAGCATAAAGCACTTCTGCAAATTTGTAAACTCTAAGTCTCCTTCTGAGGTGTACAAACAAACAAAACCAAACAGCTTTTAGTAATCTAAAACATTTCCCCTTTCGTTTGAAGGAACAAGGCAGAACAGGAAACACTGAAACCCCATTTCAGAATCCGGAATCAAAGCCAAAAGCAGTGACAGCCAGGCTTAGAGAAGAAGGGTGGACCCAGGGAATCTATGATAACAAAAGGAGAACAATCAAAACGATTATTGTCTCTCACCTCTGAAACTAACTCTGAAATGGGCTATTTTTAATGGAAAGACACCAGTCAAGGATATTACCTCAGAAGGCCTGAAGACACCTTTGAAAATTAGAAAGGTTTGAATGTCAGCATTTCTATCTTGCAACACAAGTAAAAGTGTTAACAAAACAATAAATAGCAAAGGTGTGTCAAATGTCTCATAAGAAGCCCAAGGACACAGGATAAATCACCAAAATTTTACCTCTGCAACCACAAATCAAGAATTGAAGGATGTGCCCTCATCAGATTAAAAAATGTATTCGGGAACTACCAGACATAATCCAGCAAATCTGGCAGGATTAACACTCTATCAAAGCAAGTAGACAGAGACACTACGGAGAATAGACAGATTTATTTTTCTTTTTTTATATAATGTTTTACCTCTTACCTTTTCTGCTTCTCATCTACTCTGGATTATTACTGATAGCCCAGCCACAAAATGGGTGACTCTCCTGGACACTAAAAGCCCATTTCAACTACGAACTTGAATGATACTTATATCCAGAAAGAACTCAATCTTATACATAATACTTACTGACTTCTAGGTCACTTCCATCACAATATGCTGAAATTCCCAAGTTAGCTGATGGATTTTCCATTATCTTCTGAAATAATAAATATGTTTGCTGGTAAATTCATAAATATTTTGCGACACGTTTAACAAATAAATGCCAATTAAAAAAAACTAATTAAAAATACTTTTAAAAAATTATTTAAAACCATGTAATCTGCCAGGACAGACAGCTTAAGAACATCCCAAATGATACAAAAGATCCCTCTGTCTCATCCCTCATCTTCTGTATACCTGACACCAGTTCATGTGTTTGTCTCACACACTGAAGACTTGCTTCTGAGCTGGAACTAACATTTCTAAGAGAAAAGTGACATGAGATTCCTCTAACCAACATCTACCGTGTACACATCGACGTCTAAACTAGTCTACTGAGCTTTCTTCTTTGTGAATGAAGAGATCTAGGAGCAGGTATATGATCAATCACCTAAACTTTTAGGCAGAGATGAGAGAAAACGAATCACATGAAAACTACAGTCATCACACATTTATCAGACCTCAGCTACCTCTCCTAGTCCCTTGTTCTTCTCTGTCCCCCCTCCCCAGAGTCTGATGCAGTCTAACTCTGAACTTCTCACAGTTACATGTTTACAGGCACTTTGTCAAAAAAAATCCTAGATAGATGGTAGAAGATGTTTTCCCATATCTAAGTAAATCATTAAAAGTCCAAAGAAAAATTATAGTTTTCTGGACATGTAGGGCTCTGCAGACTAACATCCAAATTCCTTTCCTTTGGAATCATGAAAATAAGTCATAATTCTACATTACATTAAAATATAAAGCTGCATTTACACATGGTGGCCTCTAAACACTCCCTCCCAAAGTAGAAAGGGCTCAGGCACCTCTGTGTCCAGCTGTCACCATGGTCACTACTATCATGTGTCTATGCTGCTATCCCTACTCTGCTTAAATAGTCCTATATCTTCTGGGTTCTTGGATCGCGAAGGTCACTCTACACAACATACTGATTCTGACAAAACTGTAGAAATCTGACATGAACAGACAGTGAACAGCAAGCCTTACAGTGACTGAATTTAGTTGCTCTAAAGTTACACCAAATTTAAACTGGTTGTATCTTATAATAATCAGGAATGCACTGTACAAAACTGCATATTTCCCTTCCTATTCATCTACACAAGAACATTTTTAAAACAAATCTGAATTTCTTCCCAACATAGTATAGTAGTAATTTAATTCCCTGAACACTTTAGTATTAAAAAAAAGTCTTCCCCTCACAAAATTGTTATAGATCATTGAAACGTAACCTTTCTGATAGGTCAGTGAACTTCATACCAATAAACACAAACATGCCTTTGCCTCCAGTGAATATATTCCATTTCAAGAGCTGTGTTCATCCCATCTACAAATACAGTTGAGTGTATGCAGTCACATTAAAATGCCCAGCGATCCTCTCTAATGTTAATACTTTGATTTGCTTGAATAAAAGGCTCTTTTAAAAAAGCTGGATATAAACATTTCCTGCAATTCTGGAATAAAAACCAAAATCATATTAGTGTTGGTTACCTGATGCATCAAAGTATCATGACTGGAAACCCATTAAATAAGAAAAACCTCTTACACTGCATTTTTTTTAAACATAATTCATTTCTGTCCTACACACTTAGTTAAAATCAATCACAAACCAAATTGTGGTGGCAATTAGTTTGCATTTCACTACCTATATCACTGATCTTATGTGGAGAGGATTTTTTTCACTACCTGGTAGTTGTTCACTTACAGAGGCAGGACTCATGCAGAGTGGCCACCATTCTTTCAGTATTTCTAAACAAGGGGCTCTCCTGACCCTCAAAGTAGCTACTGTATTAGCTCAAGTATTGTTATAACAATCTACAGCTGAATTCTGAACATAATACCATCTTGAGAGAACTACTAGAATTATATGTTTTCAAACACTAACTTAAGTGTACTGCACACAGGACAACCTGATACAACAGGGGGGCATGTGCAGTGAGGTGAAAAAGTTGACGGTTCCAAGTAGAGATTTTTCTGCACAACAGAAACACAACAGTTCACGCAAATTGTTTGTATGATGTGTTGACAGTCCTTGGAAATTACTAAACTTCTCCAGAAAAATAGCTATGGTTGTTGTATTTCTTCCCCATTTAGACTTAGGAAAGATTCCCAGAGCTCTGACTGGGATTTTAGACTGTTTAAGCCAGACAAGTTCATAAAAACCATGTAAAGTATTTTATTGCCACTTGAGATACAAAGCATTGTAGACTCAGAAGTTGCACAAATCTGCTAGTTCTGATTCACCTCTTGCAGAGACAGGCTGATGCTGCAAAGTTGCATAATGTGTGTGAAGTGTGGAACAGCTCAGTGACAGCCGCAGACAAGGCCAGAAACAGTCATTTCATCTATTTTGGTATAAACCTTGTCTCCTCAAGAGAAGCAGGTAAAGTAGCAGTCACACTGCTCCAAGCAGCACTTGGAAGAGCCAAAGGGATCAATGATGTGCAAAGGGAACCAGGAGAGCAGCCTGCATTCATATCGGACATGAGAACACGAGTATCACCAACACATCAGTGGTTAAGGCAACAGTCTGCTGTTAATTACCTGTGCTGCCGGTCCACACTGATTTGTAAATCAAAAAGGGCCAGATGAATTCCATCTGACGTTCTGATTTTGGATAAAGGAGTTTCAGGTGTGCCTGTAACAAATAAGACGATCCAGCAAAACCTTTTCTATGACTGTATAATCTCAAATTTTATAAAAATAAATCTATTCTACGGGGAAAACACTGAACACCTTTCAAAATACATTTTTCTTAAAAACCACTTAATCCTAAGAAAAAAGAAACTTCAAAGAGAAGCCTCATGAGAAAATAATAACAAAATATGAAAGCTTTTTACTTTTTCACTGCACCTCTTCAGTCTGCTGTTCTAGCACTTCAGCTGGGTAGGGCATTTAGGGTTGAAAATTAAAACTGCATGAGAAACAGGTAATCATTTTGGTATTATCCTTAATTTTCCCAACAATCACTGCCAGAAAGAGAAATGCAAGTAATGGCTTTTTTTTCATTCTCATTACAAACTCTGTCTTTCTGAAGCAATATCAGAATTTTAATGACTCATATATTCTATGAATGAACATAATGAGCACTGCCACTATGACACTTTCAATGTTCTGTAATTTGATTTGTTGGCAATTCCTGTTTACCACCTGCAGGAAACAGGTGAAATATCTAGCCAGTCAAAATAGTGAATATTTATAACACTCAATTTTATGGATTCATTTTAACTCTCCAGTATAGTGGAGAGCTTTACCTTATAATACATCTTCAAAAACCATTATGCACATGCCCAAGCAATAGCAATTTTTCCAAGAGCAGCCATATTATGAGTTTAAATAGCTTCAGGGGAGAACTTTGCCATATGTTTAGCAAGTCTCCCAAAAGTTTAAATTCTTCCGCTTAATAAAGCAGACACACAAATGGCATTGCCCCTTCCTTGGTATAGAACTAAGATGAATTTTTAAATTTGCGGTTTCTATGGGTTGTCTCAAGGACAGCGGGGAAAGCAAGGTGATGCTCCTGGGCTGTGGAGGAGCCAGTCAAAATGGGACGGGTGCCCAGCAGTGAGTCATACGGCAGAGGGACCAGTCTGTCTCCTCATGTGCCCTCACCCACGCTCCCCCTTGTCAGAGTGGTTCCATTGCCAGGATGACCCTGCCGTCCCCCAGGTAAGGACTAACAGCTACTCCTTTCGCAGTAAGTGATGCTCCCCATATAATTCATACCTGTATCCTGTCTGGTTACAAGAGCTGGGACTCATCTCTTCCATCAGTTACCTCAGCTGTGCCCAACAGGACCCTCTGCACTGCCAGAAAATGAGGGAGACTGTTTTTAAAGGTTCCATGAATTTAAATCATTGATAGGGTCTGGCAAAATTAACATTTTAGGGTTCTTAATTCCCTTTTTAAATGGATTAAACAGAAAAGCTTCTAATTTTATAACAAATACACCCAGTACAACCCCATATGTTCATTGTCTAAGCTTTCAGCAGATAAGCAGACACATATCACACCTCTCTAGTTTAGGAAATTTCTAGTTACCATTTGCCACACAATTATTATCTTAGTGCTACTGCTCATGCAACATGCTGAATGGCCTGCACTAAACACAGAGCCCTCTAGTCCCTCCACAGAGCAGACAGCAGCAACAGGAGGTCTCCTCAACACCTCTCTTCATTCTGAACTGGAAAAAACAGGAAACAGAAATCGCTGGGCAAGGGGGTTTAGTGTCTGTCCTCCAGTGCTCTCTGTTTCAAATGCTGACGTGTGCCTAATTTGAGAATTACTCCTTTATAGAATTTATAGTGATATCCATCTGCCCATCTGCATTTCACCTCCTGGAGGATGGCAACAAATCTTTATTACAAAGATTGTTTTCCTTCAGCTGTTTGTAGACCTCTAAAACCTGTCATTTTTGACATTTCAGATTTATACAACTAACTTTGATATGACAAGCTTTTTTATGGCTTGATCTCTTAAGCTCAATATAATTTTTAAAACTAAGAATTTTTTCTTTATATTTTAAATGTTTAGCTAAAAATTAGAATTCTCCTTTTCAAAGATTTCTTTGTAAACCTTAACAGCAGTTCTAAACTATTTCTTATTGGTCCCTCTGCATAATCCAATATCTTAAATGCCACAACATTTTTAAATTATCTTCGTAATTTTTTTTTAAATGCTGTTTGTATCAACAAAAAACACCTCAGTAAGGAACAAGATGCAAGCACCAACACTAAGGATGAAATCACATTGATACATTTCATACACAAGAAAAAAATAATGCAAGATGAATGGTGAACACTGAATAAATGGCTTTTTGCAAAACGACTTCCATGTCATACTTCTGGCTGATGACAGAAGTCTATTAACAAAATTAAGTAACAACCATGTAAGTCTATGAAATATTAACATATCAGGGAATAACAAAAAAAAAAAAAAGAGGTTTTAGGCAAAATAAAAGTACCTCACCTATAGTGAATGTTAGAACGGTGAGTGCAAATATATTTTATTGTAAAATACTATAACCTGATTCAGTGGTTCAAACAGAAATCTGTCTGGCAGGGGGCAGATGGCCCCAACGTGCATAGAGGACATGGGGCTGAAGACAATTTTCTCTGTTTAAAATCTTCCTCATTGCTGAAATTAAAACAACATTTCCATGAAGCCAAAAGGACAGCTGACTTCGATCCCTGTTTTGACAGTTGGCTGAATCCCACCCTCCTCTGACAGAGCAGCACCCAAATTTATGTTACACCAATTGCCCTGGATGTATAGGGATGTACTGGGCCAAACTCTACCACGAACAGAGTTCTGACCCACTGCAAAGGAAGTCAGGTCAGAAGGAAAGAACCCTTCCCTTTCAGTTTCACACACTTGAGTTTAGAAAACATTCCAGAATTTAGAACAACTCTGCATGACAACAAAACACAGGGACCTATTAAGAAACAGAAGTGCCTTACTGAGGGTTTTGTTTCCATGATCAGTAACTACAGGCAAACCTATTGGAAGGATAATATTAATTTACTTTTTTCAGTAGGTAAAATACTACTTGAAAACATTAATTTTTCTTATCATATATATATATATATGTATATATACACACACATATTTTAGTTCCAGGTCAAAACGAAACACATTACACACTGAGTGGTAGGGAAAACTGTTCTCCCTTTGGTGTATAAGAACTGATACCAGAGATCCATTACAACTCATCAGAAATGTGTGATGTTTTACAGAAGTAATTGAAAATAAATACTATACTTACCTGAAATTACAAACCACTTCACACTGTTAATTACTTCAGCAAGCTGTGTATTTTTACACTTGCAATCACTCACAGAGATAAGATTACTGCTAAAGCAGACTCAAGATAAATATACATGCCAATAGTTGCCAAAAAAAACAAACCAAACCAAAAAAAACCAAACCCACAAACAAATTAAAAATAATGTTTTCCCCAAACATCTTGAAGATGTTGATTTGTGCCCATGCTTGCAGAGAATTCCTGTCCCTAGCAGCCCTGTAATGATGATCTAGAACACCCATTCACAAATCATATTCACAATCCCCCCCTTATAGCTACCAGCTCATGAAAGGGTTTACTACGTTATGGAAACAATGTTTCCTGTATGATAAAAATAAAATTAAAAAAGTGATTCAGGTTAGAAGATACTTTCTTGGAGATCATCTATTCCAAGACCCTGCTCAAAGCAGGTTTAATTAGATCAGCTTGCTCAGGGATTTGATCACCAGATAGCCTGAAGGAAAAAGAAAGAAAAAAAAAAAGGTTCTCCTAAACTTTTGGGGTTAGTAGGGAATAAGAGTAATTTTTACACACAAAAATATCCAGATTAAAGCTAAAAATGAACATTGGAAAAATGTTTACTTTTTAAAAATACAGAAAAAATAAATGTAACTTCAAGAATGAAATGAATAGCACTATTCTTTAAATAATGGCAGGACAAATGGATTATTGTATGATTAAAGTGGGTCACTATTAAATAAAATTTCCCCTGTGGCTTTATTAAAGATAGGAACCCTTCCACAACTGCATAAAACAAAAATAAACACCTCAGTGAGGGATTCTCACTGAACTTTGTAAGAGTGTCTTCCTTTAAATATGAGTAATAACATCTTCAGGGCTACTTAAAGATGACAACAAAAGCAGGATTTTATGAGCTTGAGTGGGCACGTTTTAATACATTTACATAAACTTCATCACATGAAATCTTTAGCTAAATACTACAAGTAATATGGCCAAAAGCAACTTCACAACCTGACTGACACCAAAAGGGTTCTTGCAGTTAAAAATACAAGTTTCCCAGAAGTTACTAGGACTTACGAGTTACGAGATTTGGCTATCTTTGGAAACTTCTGTAGTATAGCATGGCTTGTAAAATTATGTATTCTGATTCAGTAAGAAAGAATTGTGGGATGAATTTCTATGTCTCTCTCGTGCAGGACATGGAGCTATGGAGAATATTCCTTACTACAGCTACCTCTCGGCTTTCTCTGCACTCAGAGACTGATGCCCAATATATCCTGTAAGGTCCATTAAAAAAGCCCAGAGAACGTGCTGCTGTTACTTGTGTTTTAGCCAGATCATTCTGCAGCTTTTCTACCTCTGCAACTCAGTGAATGTTTGAGTGAGCTCAAGTAAAGATATTTTCAAAATATGTAAAATCTTTACTCTTTCAAACGTGTGACATATCAGCACTGTCTTAGTGGTAATATTCACCTAACGTTTTCATGCCTGTCTGGGTCTTCAGCGAGCTAGGAAAACTTTCAGCTTTGACCTTAAAATTTAAAAATATTCCCACTGCTTGTTTGCTTTTCCAAACTAAATGAAGTAACATCCTATATGAAAGGTCAAAAAACATCTTAGACCTGTTCTGCTGTTTCAGAAGATAACCATAATATGCACTAAGCTTGTGCAGTAACAACTTTGGATATGGCTGATGCCAACTCTACTACACTGCCCAGTGACCCAACTTTCTGATAATTTTCTTCATTATAGGCGTTCTTCTTCAACAAGAAAAATTAGCCTGAAATGTCCTTTGTTGTCAAAGTTAATCATATATGCTAATTTTTGTTACATTCCCTGGCAGCTCTGATGTAATTTTCAGCAAATTAAATGTTATGAGAAAAAAAAAAGTTTATATAAAGTCTGCGCAGAGGAGTCCTTTATACACTAAATGGGATTCTGTGAAAAACAAGCTTCTTATTAGGTCTTTGACAAAAAAGCCCAAAACTCAGTTGTTTCAGATCACAGACTGTACAGTAATTGTCCTGAACAATTATTATTACATATCTTGTCACCGAGTGAAAAATGAGGCGTTTATCCTGGGCATTGCACCAATAACTGTCACCACTCCTCAAAGCTCCTCATAGCAGCATTCCTATTCCTATTTACATATCCACAACAGATACAGCAAGACCAAACAGCCACAGATCACTACTAAAAACAATGCAGAGCAGACGAAAAACAATGCCCAAGGCGCCTTCTGAACAAGAGACCAACAGGTTCATTTACACTTGTATAAATCATGGTATAAGACAACCATCATAATGTTTTTCAGTGCCAACAATCTTTGCTAAATGATGCTGTGATCTGCCAAGACGTTGGTAATATAAACAGATATAAACTAAATTTTAAGTGTCATTGTTCTTTTAGTTTTTTACTTTAGAAATTAGAATAATTCCTTCCTATATTAATGCTGGCTACCAATGGTAAGAGAGCATAAGAACGAGGAAAAACAAACTGCAAGGAGCTCTTCTGACAACTGCAAATATTCAGAACTTTTAATTACTATTTTTTTTAATTGTTCTGGGCTTCGATGTTATTACTTACTTAGAAATTCCCACTGAAATAGAATAATTTTGCTTTCCCTAAATTATTATCCAGTGTCAGAAGTTGGACCTTAAATTATTAGGGCAGATACAAAAGTCTGCAATACTCTCACAGAGTAACTCACATATGTTTTGACACCAATTTGACCAGTTTTAATGGAAGTTGAGTATTTCTGTCCCTAGCCTTAAATCCCAGTTCGAGTAAGTGAAGTTTTTTACACATCATTCTCAAGACAGAAGATGAGATTCCTGTTAGTTTTCTTACTCAGTTTAAAGGACTTCCCAGTAGCATCAAACTGTTGCTCTTCCAGAGTTCCTAGTACTTCCTCACTGCCAGACCCAGGTATGGCACACATACAGTGTTTGGCAATGACTCCATCTTCAACAGTTTTATTTGAAAACAGCTCTTACATTGAGACTTCAGAGAAATTATGATCTAATAAAGGAAGCATTCTGTTTTGAAGATACTCTCGAGAAGTATTTTAAACCATTCCTGAGCAAGAGCATTCTACTATGTGGGAAAATCCAGTTCCAAGTATTAAAGAATACCTGGGGGAAAAAGCAGACTAAAAGCATGGGGACAAAGTCATCAATGTGTTAGGCCAGATTCCCACAGTTCACGACCCTTGTTCAACAACACTCACTCCAATTAGAATGTGGCAGGGCTGGCACAGGGGAGCTGCACCTCCCACAGAAAAGCTGCTCTTGACACAGCAGCACAGAGGTCTGTGCCCTGAGCATCAGCAGTGATATTCGAAACACAAGTTCTATTGAGTGAATCAAATCCAAAAGGGCACTTAAAAATCAGGGGTAAATCAGTAATCTACTACTAACACCAGTTACTCACAATTTCAGTGTTCAACAGCAACACACACCGCTCGATTTGTCTTGGCAACCTACGAAGTGACAGGGTTTGTAGCATTTTCTGTTAATTACATAAAGATTATTATTCTTTAACATTTTCCCCGAGACTGGTAATTTTCAGGTGCTAATGAATAAATGATTCATTCCGGTACGCTGAAACATCTCAACCGTTCATTCCAACTTGGCAAGCTCAGCATTATCACCGTCACACAAACCCTGTGAAATTCGACCAACATGGCAAATAGCAACTCCATCAGACAGATGCACACTCAATACTGTAATTAAGTCATACAGTGAGGAATTTCCAACTATTTGTATTTCCTCAAGAATATTCTACACAGACCGACTGCAGTGCCATTTAAATTACTACCAATTTATGTGATCCTGTGTTGGGTACATATAATACTCTTCAACTACCTTGTCTAAAATTACACACAGTGGCCAAACATTTTTTGCTCCAGCAGCACATGCATCCAGCAGGGAGACAGTACAGAAGAATGCCCCATATTGCCATGAGGAGAACTAAACACCTGGTTGCAGCAGTGGTTTGCAGGGAGCTCCATTCAATAAAGGAGCAGCCTGCTCTTATCAGGTACCCCTGCACTACCACTGAAGGGAACTGACATATCAACTGCACACAGATGACACTTCCAGCTGAAGCACCACAACCCCTGCTTTTGTTACTGATTCATCGCTCCTAAAATAATCTACATAAGGAAACAGAAGGTTCTGCTTAGAGCAGAGGATAACACGTTTCTGTTGTACCAGTGCAAGACCGCTCAGAGATAATAAAGAACTAAGGGATGAAGGGATGTTGAACAGGTCATATGCATATCCTTTCACTCTAAAGGGCACAGATTTGACTTGGTTCACATCGTTTACTGACAAAACTCAAAATTCAAATTAATCAGCAACATCAGTGGTAAGACATATGTTCCAATGATAAGGACCAGCAGAGATACAAATAATGAATTTTAAGTGACGAGTTCATTTCTTCCCAGTGGACATTATTTCATATACAGAAAACATATTTTAAAAGTACCAACACAATTTAGATTAGCTATACCAGATACCAGCACAGCTTTTACTCTAGAAGTTATCCTGTACATTCTTTTGAATTAATTTGTCACACACACTGCCTCAAGATAAAGAAAAAAATGGCATAAAAAATGTTGAGTAGGGTTTTAGTTATAAAAATTCATCTTAACACTAAGCACAACTAATACTTTTTAACTGTTACAGTTACAGTCACCTGCAAAACAGTGAAGTGCAACATGCAGAAAGACAAATTTTTAATTGTGTCTGAAAAAAAAATTATTCCCCTTTATTTGAAACCTCATACAGTGATAGAGTAATGAAGAACAGAAAGAGACATATATGAATCTTCAATACATATTGAAAATATTAATTGTAAAGCACAGCATATTTGGCAACTCTTTCACTGCTACTTCCACTCAAGTGTAAAACAACATGACTGTGAATTCTGATGTGCCGTAGTCTTTCCACCTCAGGCAACGATCTTAAACCTCATTAGCTGAGTAGGTCTGAGTGGGATCAGAACTGAAAATGTGCAAAGAGTCAAGATTCAAACCTGGAGGGCATCTGTACGCGAGAAGAATTCAAGCACGCAAACAGAACATTCATCTGAACATGTCCAATCCTCTCATTAGATACAAGGACCTGCCCTTTCTTTCATACACCGCAGCAAACACCATGCTCAGACCGTTCCTCCCCTGCCCAGACCAAATCAACTGTTCTGGTTTTTATTCTCTGGTCTACTGAACATAATTTTACATGATACATACATACATAGACTTTGTACACCATTTGTTCACTCAAAAGCATCATCCTTCTTTCTCTGCAATGCCGTGTGATGAAATTAAGTGAGTAATGCAAAGGCAAACACATACATCAGCTGGACTTAGGATTCTCTCAGAATATTACAAATCAGACAACACTTCCTCTCCACTACTATTATCAGATTACTGGAAGTTAACTAAGAGCTGTTTCCCATATCAGCTTTACCATGATTTTGTCCAGACAGCTGCCACTCTACCTCACCTGTACTTACCCCAATCATCCCACTTATGGGTTTTTAATATCAGTAGTAATTCACAAGACTCTTTGAACATATGTAGAATGCCTTAATTGATTAAAAATCCACACTAGTTATTCAGGAAGCTCCCTTTCCAGAGGTGGAATCTCTTTTTTCGTGTAAGCAGTTTAAAATTTTCTAACTTTATACCAAATTATTCAACACATTAATTACTTATTTGTAAAAATCAAGAGAATTTTATTATTTCTCTATGACACACAGTTTCTCTATTCTTCTCAATTATTTAGAAAAACCTGGATTTTTAGCTTCCCTTACAGTGTTCTCTACCAAACTTAGCTATGATTAGACCTGTGCCATTTTTACAATTTCACTGCTGCCAAATAGTTTGTAACACAAACTACAGCAATTTATATTTGTTCTTTTTTAGTTACACTCAATACCATTTAGCACTTGTCCCTTGCCTAACATGCAGTGCTCTCACTTTTCCATTTTTATCTGTTTATGTTCATCCTTATTACTCCCTTGTTGATTAACTTCCCTTTTCAATGATTTTTTTTTTTTAATCCAAAGAAGTTCTCTGTCACGATTAACAAGTTGTATTCTCTGGCATCTAATGAATCAGACTTGCACAGTTCCCAATTATCACTGGTATTCTTGTTGCAGTATTACTTCCCACTCCGTTCTCTTCTAACTGCTTTCAAATTCACATATATATATTTATGCATTAAATTGGAAAGTATGCCATGTTTACTCTGTGACATTGACTATGCTGTGGTTTTACATATCAAACAAATTTACATATCATAATCACTTTCAGTTCAGCGATCAGTGACTTAAAATAACAGCAGCACAGCAAAATGAGGGTCTTCTGTGTAATCTAAGGTAGCTGTATTTTGCATAAAACACTAATTAACGACTTCATACGTTGTCATTACCTGAGACAACATGAGTCCTTTCCTCATTCCCAAGAGGCACAAAAAGAGAGGAATCAGTATGTGAAGAAGTGTGCCACATTTATTCTACTGATCTTCCAAGGCAGGATATGGGGAAGAAAATCCTGTAGTCCATGAGGAATAACACCCAACTTGGAAGGCAGGCTGAGGAAATAAGGCTCCCCAGGAACAAACTACTGAGCTGAACTAGAAACAGTTTTTCATATTTGGAGAGCCGAGATATAATCATACAAATAGGCTTCATGGAAACTCCCCCTACACATGCTTTAGGTGAAAAGAAGTTTGGATTCCTAACAAAGACTTCTCTCAGCCTTAGTTTTCTTTCAATATTGAAAAAAATACTGAAAAGAGGAAAAACAACCCTAAATAAAAGCAACTAGACAGAGAAGTTTTACTAAAGTAATTGTTCTTCACCTCTTCATAAAGGCAGAGGTATACTAATATATTTCAAGAGACCTTTTTTAATTTGCAGTGAGGAAAAACACAATATTGCTGAACTAAGTTCCCTGAAGGTTTATCTTAGGTTCTGTATTCCTCAGCTGCTAGATCCTGTTTTGCACACACTTCAAATGTGTGTGCATGCATGTATACTAGCAATCAATTAGTCAATTTTACAAACATGAAGTTCAAAGGCATGGCATGTGCCGTAACACCAAAACCATTTACACACTTATTCCCCCTTGTAGGGATAAAGTTTCTAAGTGTCTAAATCACTACTGAAAAGAAAATTGGGTATCCCTGAAAAATGCTACTGCATGTAAGGTAATAACTGTGTTTCCAGAAGTTGATAAAATACAGATTTAATTATGCAAGTTCTCATATATCAGTAAGTTGCATGTGAGTAAGCTCTCTGCATAATAATGTACATACGCAATATACATCGATAACACACAATTATAATTGAATGCTTGTAATTATTTTCAGGATCAAAGCCTTTATTAGAAACTCAAATTAAAGCGTTATAATGGTAGTAGTCATGATGGACTTACATGTGGATATAATGAAATTAAGCCCTGTAATAAGCAGGATGTTTTGCATATACAATTAGATAATCTTAAAAGTGATCAGTGCAGTGTTGACAATTGCTAAAAGAGAAGAGATTAAATTGTGATGATACTACTGACATTTAGCAGGCAAATAAGAAACATAACAAAACTCAAACCCCAGTATTCCTTAGGAGACATGGTGAACCTACCAAATTACCAAAACGATAGAAAACCTGAAGGAACGGGATGTTTGCCTCTCTCTGGGCTAATGACCTGAAACTAATCTCTGGGTAATGACCAACAGCAAGGGATTGCAGTAAGGAGTAACATCAAGCCTGCAGGCAGGCAGCCCTGCTCCTGCAGCCCTCTAGGCTAAGCTCTGCTCTCTTCTGCAAGAAGAAACCAAACAGTGTACTTCTGGCTACACTGAAGCTTGCTACCTAAGACTAAGTGTTTGAAAAACCTGCAGAATGCAAAGAATATGAGCAATTTGATGCTATACTCAAAAAATTTCACAGGTTTGGCTTCAATATAGCTATGTCAGCACTAAGATCACTGAATAAACAGGCCTCTCTGGAAACACAGGAGCACTTATTAAAAAAAAACATTTCCAGTGCAGAAGATGGAGACTAAGAAATATTCTCAACTCACGAGGTATGGAAATTCTGCAAGCAAAGCTATACATAGACTGAATTCAATGTCACTAATCCAGAAGGCAAAAATATGTTAAAACATTTGAGCTGTGGTATCACTGATGCATCACCCTCTCCCTGTAAAGAAACTGGACTTCCTTGTCCTATTTATATCACATGCTCTTCAGTAGCAGGGCTCCGAGATGCTCATAAAGCACTAAATGTAAAGACCACTTCTGTAAAAAAGCTCCAGACACGTTTCTCTGTTGTTAGGAATTAAGTAACACTTCCCAAACTACTATTTTGTTTTAACTGAGACAGCAATGATGTCTAGTTAGTGCTTAAGGCCAAATATTCTTGTACTACTACAAACAGCAGATTAATCACTGAACTGCTTTAAAAACAGTAAACTATTCGTAGCATTAACGTGCTCTTAAAAGGTGTCTGCCATCAACAGAGACGCAGGTGAAATGGCAATAGCAGAGAGATGTTCAGATGACATTACAGATTTTAGCTTGCTCTTGATGCTCCAAGCGGGCTGATACCGCGGGAAGCCCGGGGCATGTCCGCAGGCACCGGAAACCCTGGAGCTTGACTGTGCAGGTCAAAGACAGGGATGGATGACAGCATCACACAGCTCTTCCACATTAGATACTGAGGAACAGTTTTGCAATCTGGTACTTTAAGAAGTTGCAGAAACACAGGAAAGAAACTACTCAAGCAAATACCACCAAGGACAGGGACGACTAACATTAAGATTTTTTTTCTGGTTTAGCAAGAATTAATATTTGCTTTTGCAGAAAACGAAGGTTAAAGACACTTAGAGCTACCACTTGGGTATAACCAGTTTGCTTAAGAAGATTATCCATAGCAATTGTTTTAAAAATTTAAGAATGCATTAGAACATAAACCTATAAACTGAACTAGGCCCACCAGGGAGAATTACTTCTAGACAAGAAGATACACATTCACCCAGATCTTAGGAATTTATGTTTGCTAGCTAATTCATGCTGCATTTCAAAGAGAATCCACCATCAGTATTAGGAAAAAAAATGAAAGAACAAATGAAATGGCATCATAAACCCTACAAAAATAATTGTAAATTCCAATTCTTATTTACACAACAATTTGTCAGGTGTGTGGCACTGCTACCGCTGTGTCACAGCTGCATCCTACCAAAGGCACGGCAGGACAGGAAATGTTTAACAACAGCAGTCTAGAAGCTTTTGTTTGGTTATGAAGTAAAGCTCTTGATCATTATTACTTAGAGCAAAACTTCAAAAGTGTATAATGGATTATTTTTGCAGTATAAAATGGCTTACTTGGTAGTTTCCTGTAATAGCTCGCCCATGCATTAATTTCTTGTATTTATAAAAATGGTGTCTAGATAATTTTCCCTGGAAAATTTCCCTGTTAAATATTACTCACTCAACACACACATTTAGTTTCTTCATAAATGTCTTGCTAAAAAATTTTTTAGTTTATCCTGCCTACTGCAGAGAAGACAGTTCCATAGCTAATTACTGCTAAGGGGAGGGAAACAGACATTTTTATTTTACTCTTCACAACTGTATTGGATTTTTTTCACCTTTAAGAGTACAGCATAAAATAAGTAAACAATAAATAAATAAATGTTTGTTTATACATAAATGCTGAAAATATTGGAACTGCAATACTGGAATGTACTTACTCCCTGTCATCAACTTTCAAAGGGAAGACCTGTCCCTCAGTCAATATTCAGCAGATATGACAGGTACAGTTAAGAAGCAGAGTGCTTAAATTAGATTACAACTATGGGAACACCAGTAGATTCAACATGAGGGCTGAGGCTACCTGACAAAATGTCCTGCATAAGTGACAGCTGTATAGTTCTTTTAACTCCTATTTATCAATTTGTAAAAATAAAGCCATTTTATACCATATTTGCTATTTGTGTTGGCATTTGAAATGTGCTTTGAAATCCTCAGCTAATAGTAAAGTTCAAGGCAATTACTAGCTTTCGAGCTCAAATAATAGTAAAACGTAGAACAGATTAGGAAAAAAAAAAGATTTAAAAAAAAAACAGATTAAGGAAAAAAATGAGTATAACCACAGTTTTACTCTGCACATAGCGAGGGCTGGAAACACAAGGAAAAGTGGGCTCTATTTATCTGAGTATTGATGAGCACAAGTTCTGTCTGCTCAGACACGCCGGGAACATTTTCCTTCACGTTGTGCAGTTGAGAAAAAACTACTGAAGAGGAATTTGAGGATTAATCTTCGTGTTAATTGAGGTTATCTAGGTCATGATAGATGGGCACAACTTATTAAGCAAGTTACTGTGGCAGCCATACCCATTAGTTAAAACCAAAATTAACGCATAAACAAACTTAAGTTCACTTTCTCATTGATTTTTATCCAAGTGTAGTGGACTATAAAAGAGCTGTCGGGGAGAGCTATCCATTACCTGTCAGCTCAGAATGCCTTAAGAAGCAATTGCTAATCCTCAAATGATATCTCACTAAATCCTAATCTTTGCAAATTGTTCTTGGAAGAAGCATTAAACTAGTCATCAAACCAGATCTTTAATGCTTCTTAAGACTTATTCAACCTGTAAACCATTAGAGATAATACAAATTACTAAAACTCTCAAAACCAGATAAAAGAAATAAATGAGATAGATACCCTCAGCTGCGAGTCTACACCCTCCTGTGTTTTATGTGCTTGAAATAAAAATAATACAGTAAAATGGACCATTATAATCATAATAAGAAAAAAAATCTTAACATGCATAAAAATTAATATACTACTTTTTTTTTAAATTTGCTTCACAATAAAATCTCCTATTATAAAAGGGTATAAACCACTCTTATTAAGTGATGGAGATAGATTCATGAAAATTTCAGTGCTTGTATCATTCCAAATAAACACTAAATAAAAAGATTTTTCTCACCTTGTTAAAATCTTGATCGTCTCACCTAGAATTGTATGAGAGGCAAACACTAAAATGGCTACAGCAACACCAGTACGAAGCTGATATAAAGTAACAGGTTCTAAGACTAACGTCACTTTAGGAAAGCAGAAAGCAGTGATGGAGGTTGAAATAAATAGAGAATAGGGATATCAATTTCGCGAAATAACTTTAAAATTATTAATATTTCTCTCTCATATGTTGGGAAAGGAAACTATTCTTTTTGCTTCCCAGAGTCATAGAAGTAGTTCACTTGAAGACTTTTGATTAGAGTTCTGGAGACAGCAGAGATCAAAATTACTGATTGCAGATAACAATCTGGAAAACTCAAAAGTTCTTCAACTGGGACAAACACCAGGTATGATGACTAAGCAGAAATGATCAGCCACAGAGCGCTGAAAACAAAGGGCTAGCAGACAGAAAAACAGAGAGACAACACCCCCCCCCCCAAAAAAAAAAAAAAAAAGGGAAAAGCCAAACCTGAGGCACAGGGATCATCTATTCTATCAGTGCACCTTACAAAGAACAAAAGAACTGGAGTCATCCCAGACGTCAGAAAACCTTCCTAAAGGTAAGGACTGCAAAACACTCAAACAGAACTGCCTCTGTGGAAGTGAGGAAATGCTGGAATCCACACACTGCTGTATTAACTGCAACCTGAAGTAGGACCACCTCTGAAAATGACATTTTCAGCCTACAAAAGGCAATTGAATATGAAGATTACACAGTAAAAATATACATGCAGACACACAGATTGGTTGGCAAAAATGATTTTTTAACATGCAAACAACAGTAGACTCAAGCTCATCAAACTAATTAAACATATTAGCAGCATTCTGCATTTTCAGAGATTTTGGGAAAATTGTTAAGAAAGCTTTGAGATGACTATACTAAAGCTTACAATATCACAGAACTCTTCACAAATCTGAAAATCATTTTTTTATTTGTGCCTACTATTTGGTGAAGATAGGAAAATATTACCAACTAAAAAAAAAACAAACCAAGAATGAAGACTAAATCCAGATGACACTTTTAAAGCAATGACTGGCACCGAATGGGGTTGGGGGCCAGGTACAAAAGGATGTACAGTAGGAGTTTTACTGCATGTGACCTCTGAAAAAGCAAATGCATTCATACATATTGGAACATGCGATACAAATGCAAATTAAAAAGGATTCCAGTATCATCATAAACAGAATGTGGTGCTACCTAATATACAATAGATGTTCTATTTTTAATATTTTGTATTGTTCTTTTAAATATAATATTGCTTTATCTTCTCCTAAATGTTGAGAAAAGTGAAGAAATGTAAAAGGCTTTTTCTTTCAAAATGGCATTATTCTTCATTTAATTACCTGCTCAGAGGAATAAAGCCACTGCAAATTAACTGATCAAAATAAAGCTTAGTAAGTACCATATCTGAGGAATAAAATCAACCTACTGTATTTCTTAAAGTTCTTTCATAGTGCATTGAAATATTTCTTTGAATCACAATTTCTGGAAATTAGCAAGAACATCAAATTCAGAGGTAGAAAGTGTCAAAAAGGTGCTAAATTATAAAAAGAAATACTCTGGGAAGTTTAAGTTATTCCTTGAGAAAAAGAAGAGACATTGGTTAAATGAAAAGTAGATCTCTTTTAAAGTGATGGAACAGTGAAGACATCTGTCATTCAGAATACACATCCCCTCTAACCAAATTTATTATTATATTAGAATTTCAAAGTACCAGATAGTGATCTAAAGCCAACACAGGTAATTTAAAGAACTACCTGGATAGCTAGTAAAAATATATAACCTTTCTCTGGATTGAAAATCCAGAGTCATATAGCCACAAACACAAATTTCCAAAGTAAAAGTGCAGCAGTAGGTATATGCAAAAGAAGTTACACACAACCGAGAAGCAGTTACAGATGAATTAAGACAGAAACTACCCATCTGATGGGGAGAGGACAGAATGATTTAGTCTGCTATCTTAGGGATCTATTTGGTGATTTCACATCAGACCAATCTGGTAGCTGTAAACCCAATTGACCATCATGGAGGGGAAACACAAAAAGGGCAAAACGTGGGAAACCATACCAAAGCATGGTTGGCAGTCTCCCCAAATGAGGATCTTGACTTATGAAGGAAGAAACCACCAGGAAACTGATCCTTCATCAGAGTCAAACTGTTCTGAGTGCTCCTCAGCCAATAAATCTTTCGTGTAATTGGACTTACAGCTCTCATGTGGTCATGGGCAGGCAGAGAGATGAAAACAAAACCAACCCAGAAGTATCCACAGCCACATGTGGACGGGCAAGGAACATGAAGGATAAGCACCTGCTGACTGGCAGGGCTGACTACATGAATTCATCTCCTTAAGCACTATGCAATGCTTAGGAAAATGCCATGTTCATGCAGTATGTTCAGACCAAGAATGTAATTCAATGAATCACAACACAGAATTTGGAAGCTAGATCTATATTGCTATAGGGAAACATAAATTTCTGGGGGTCATTTTCAAATATTTTACCCCCAGGTGTAACAGAAAATACACTCTTAATGTGTAAAGATAATAAAAAAAATTAGTCACTTCAATGCAATGATCATGGGAAAACTCCAGCAGAGAGGAACTTGAGCACTGCTAAAGGTAAAAAACGTCTTCAAACTCTTCCTCATGAAATATGGAATGACTCAGAGCAGAGTGGATAACTTGACAACTTTCTACCTGATTGATGCAAGCAAATACAGAAAATTCTACTCCACTGTGGCCACTTAAAAGATCACAGAACACGGTAAACAGGAAAATGTGATTGTATTCTTATAGTATATCATTTTGTTGTCTCTAGCAGCAACAGCTGCTTCTTGGAACTGCAAGAAAAGGATATCAGGCAATTAGTTTTGACTCAGTTCTCACAGAAAAACAGAAGCTGATTCAAAACATGACTATGATGCAGCTCAGTTATGATGGGGGGATGACAAGGATGACAACAGCTGCTACAAAGAATTGGTAAAGCTTTTCAAAATACTTGGGAGAATTGGTAAAGCTTTTCAAAATACCTGGGAAACTGGAAAAAAGAAAAAGGAAGGAAATTAAATAGAAGGAGGAAGATCTCAGAACATAAAATGTAAGAATTCCAAATAAGACTGTCATCTAACCCAGGAGGGTATGGAATTCTTCCTCTCCCTGAGAGCAAAAGAACACAGCAGGGGAAGATAGCAAGGTAAATAACAATACATCCTTCCCAAAATAATAATCTAGCCCGAGCATATTATTCAGGAAACTAAGAGAATTTTAAAAGCTATTAGGTAAAGGCAATAAATAAAGTATTTAAGTATATCAGTCACAGGAAGGCTATGAAAGAATCAGATGTTCTACTAAAAGATGAGGCATCAATTATGGATACTGCAGCTAAAATAAATTACTTCTGTTCATTGATCTTTACCACAGAATATGATGGGGAAACATCTCCTACAAACTTTAAATTGACAGTAGGAACCACTTACAGAGAAAATGAAGCACTTACATAAAAGAAGCATCATGGAAAGACTCTAGAAGATTACTTTCTAAAGCTCATTGCAAACTCCAGGGCATTTGCCAAAAAATAAAATATAATCCAATAAAAACCAAACCCAGAAAAAATGGATAATCAGAAACAGATGTCAAACTATAACTTTGACTGTCACAAACAAAGGTGGGCCAAGATATTCCAAATATTTCTCTCTCTAGAGTTTCTTAAGATTTTTGTAACTAGAAAAGACCCATAAGAATTAAGCAAGTTTTGAATAGAGTCAAGTTATTCTCTGCTTAACAGGAAGCAAGTATCAAATTTATGTTTTGCAGTTGCCTACACCTGTACTCCAGTACAGCCAGTGGCAGAGAAATGAAAACTGAGGCAAAACAGATGGAATTGGGCAAGAAACAAGCAAGACTCAATGCCATCATCGGACCTTCACAGTTACTACAAAGGATACTCTGAATTTAGAGTACTTTTTTATGAGGTAGAATTTTAAAAGACAGGGCTGCCCGTCATGAAAATTTTTTTTTTGAGAAACAGTATTTTGGATTAAATAATGCTAAAATCAAAATAGGAATGTTGTGAGCACCATTATCGTGAACACAAACTTTGGGGATGACTCTCTGTTCACTGAGACATGTGGCAGCTTTCTGGTCAGGGGAGGAGGAACACGGCGCACTCAGGTGATGATGATGACAATAAAATATTGATTCACCACAGTGCAGAGGCAGCACGGGCAAAACAACAGGTTCGGCTGGCTCGGAAATCGTTTGGTTCGGGAAATTGAAAAGATCCACGGAAATGGCCCATGATATGCGGAATCCTTTCTCTAGCTCGTATTACTTCTTTCTCTTTGGTAGTACCACCCCATTCCAGGAGAATCCCTGGGAGAAATACTATAGCATCCTGCTGGAGAGCACAACAGGAATTGTTCCCAGACTGTATCACCTGATTGTGGGCACAACGTTTCATCCTGGGGCAATTTCCTTCTTAGCTCTTCAATAATTCACCTGCTGTCAGCAGCATTACCATAATAAATTAGGCCTAAGAGAAAGCACGCTAAATATTCACAATACATACGGTTCCACTGGCTTTTCCAATCTCCTCAGCTTCTAAATCTGTTCTTCTCATTTCCTTTCAGCATAAGATCTCTGCTCCTACCTCTACTGCCTTGTTTTCTCTGGGTATTTCTGGAAGAGCTTAACTGAACAGCAACAATGGAAGAATCAGCACAGAGCACTGAAAATAGTATTTGCAATTCCAGTGCATGAGCAAAGCACAAGTAGCATAGCATATATATATATATCAGAAAAATTCAATAAGGAAATCTTTATTAAGCAATGATCTTGAAACCTCTGGAAGTTCAGTTCTAATACAGTTCTACATACTCCTTCCTTCAGAAAGGAAATTCTAACCATCCATGACTCGTACATGAAACTCACAAAAAAGTACCAGATGCAAGCGGGATTGTTTGGGCTAGTGGAGTCTACGTAAATTAGCCATTTGTTTCATACGAAACTTTGGGTCAAAACAGTCCCCAAGGAAGCTTTCGATTCTCCAGGACTAGTGCAGTGGTTGTTTAGATTACAATTGCAGCGTTACCTTACATAATGGGTAAATATTACCATATTTCAACAGTTTATCTCACACAATTTTTTATTTTTTACACACTCTTTCCTTTCAAGACCTGATGTTTACACTGCAGCTTTCTTTACAAATTACAAACATCATTAACAAAGCTGCACTTGCAGATCTCCAAGAAAATTCCAAGGCAAGGCAACCACCTCAACCTGAGATTCCCACAAAAATTACTTTGTTTTTCCTGATCCTTACCTGACTACCATCTGAACACCTTGCCACATGATCACAACCGAAACATGAGGAAAAGGGGCATACCAATTTGAAAGATTAACCTTTCACATTATTTTTAAAGCAAAACTACCCGAAAGTGCCAAGTGCTTTAGTGTTTTGATGTTCTTGTAACGAGATTACGATACAACTACTACAAATAAAGATTGACAGAACCACTGAGAGTCACGCAGTATGTAAAAACACTGTCAAAAGCCTTCTACACAGATCCTAGCCCACCATTCATTAAAATGGCCTTCTAGTTGGGCGTAACTGTTCCAGTCTGGTAGAGTTTCACTGCCCCATATGAGGCCATCTGCAGAGCTTCCACTGACTTCAGGAGTCAGCTACCTGTAGGCAACGCCAAGACTGCCTGGGGAACAGATATCTCACCTCAGGGGGGTGCACAATGTGCTCATAAAAAGGATGCCGATCTCATTGTTAATATCACACATCTATTCATTTATTACTCCTCCCTGGTTTCAATCTGTTTCATTATTCTATTTGCAACCAAAATACTCCCAGTTCTCCCTTCCAAACAGCAGACTGTGCCACTTAATGGCAATTAAATGTCTTAAAGGCATTAAAAAGGTTATTACCAAAACAGGCTTTTCAAGCATCAGTATAAATCATTTCATATAATGAAAATCGTTTGAAATTCATAATGAGTGAGCCTTCCACATGAACATCTGTGTTGGGGTCATACGTATGGGTGTTAATACAATATTTATCTTCAGTAATAACTAATGATACTAAACCTTTCTTCATAATACTAAGACAATCTGAATATATGAGCATTTTAAGATGATAAACGGTTTCTTGCCCACCATCAGTAAGTTTCTCTGATACAGAAATTGTCTTTAAACCCCTAACAGCTGGATAAATAAGCAAATAAAAGAACACTTAGCAAGCTTTACACTTACCTATTTACACCTGAAATCTAAGCATATCAGTTCAAGTTACAAAAACCATTTTCAGCTACTTTAAAAAAAAAACAACTCAAATTTTGTTGATCTTGTAATCCTAATTTTGTAAGGGGGTTGGAAAGTGAAAAATTCTATCCCCTCACCAAAAAGACACAGAAAAATAATTTGTCCGTTTTTCTCCAGTTGTATTGGTACATCTACAATACCTCTGCCATAAAACTTGTCTCATTCTCCACCTGAGATCCCCTCTAATAAATGCATTTTTATTGTCAGATTTTCTTTCTTAAGAGATCAGCGTAGTTACACTTTATAAAAGTCAACTATGAGCAAATGCAGAACAACAGACTAGGCTAAGCAAGTCACTCCTTTGTAACTGTTTATTTTTAATGTTAGCTAGAGCCCACTTATTCTCACTTACCTCACTGCGTTTGGATTTGGCTTAGGATCCCACCTACTCAGAGAGCATTTTGACTCTATCTATAGAAGACTACACCATACTGAAAGTGTTTCTTCCTTTTGATGTGAGATATGGCAACAATAACACTTTGGTTCTAAAATATAACAAGACAGCAATATAAAACATAGTAGTTACTAAAATTCCCAGTGACAAGTGATTATAAAGTTAAGCTAAAAAGATTTAAATAGGGTTGTCATAATGGCAGGTTTTGGCCTAATGAGTGTCCCAAATTCAAACCTGATTCAACTCACTGCAGGACAAAAATAAAGAATGACGAAGTAGAGTAACTGGCATGTTCTGGTATCACACAGACAGCCCTGCCCTCCTGTCAGATACACCCCTGTCATTTGGGGACAGATCTTGATTATATCTGAAATATGCTTTTAAATCACCCCCCCCCCAAAAAAAAATAAAAACAACAGCTGCTGTCCCTTCCTCTTTAGTATTGAAGTCCAACAGATTTCACTGCCAGAGAATTACTGAAAATGATCAGACACACAAACAACAGAACAATCAAGGATATCAGGCACTTTCTAAAATTTAAAACAAGACTTGTGAAGTATATTTTCTTATTTCTTGATTATTCATTAAAGCACACTTCATTTCTCGTCTGTACCTCTTCACCACGCCTTTATTACACAAATAAGACACCCTGAGCTCGAGGAGGAGAAATGACCACTCCTGGTCTCCCAGTAACCAATAGGCTCTGATCTGTTACTTTCACTGAAGTTTCAACAACTTTTGGGGATGAATAGTGACATTGATGATGCTTAGTGACTACTAAGCAAGTTGAAATAGTCAAAAAGAAGTCATTCTATAGCAGTTGACTATTGTAATATCTCGGTGCTCAAGTCACACATTTTTTGTTATGTAATAGAAGAAGCCATTATACAAAGTAATGAACAAAGATGTGAAATAATGTTCTCTCGTGATATGAGAGAATGACTCTCATGATACTGCATTTGGGATTTTGTTGAGGGTTTTTTTACATCAACTTATTTTCCATAACTACTACTGAAATTGCATATCACATATACTTAATATCCTCCTAATTCCCTTATTTATGTGTTTTTATTATCTCTACCTTCATTTACACAGAGCTGAACTGAACGTAGCAGCTTTTAATTACCTCTTTGCCAGTGAAGAGTTTGACCAAAATCTGGTGATAATTAGAAGAAATCCATTATGTTTGGACTCTAAATTCTTTAAGAAGTTTTAATTAAGAGTTCTCATGTAAGACATTCAATCTACTGCCTATCTGTGGTCTATCCTGCTTCTTGCTGTGTTTTTTACAGAACTGCTGAGCAGCCTACAGCTACCACTCTGTTACACATGAGATGAGTTCCTCGGATTCTAATTCTGTTCCATGACACAAAAGCATAGCAAATTTATCCTTAAGTGGTATTTGTTAAGAAAAAAGTCCAAGAGTCTATGCTGTCATATAGATTGCATTCATAAACAGGATTACAAATGTGGAAAAAACATTAAGACAGTGTTAGAATTTTAAGGGAGGGCTGAAAAATAATCTCTAACTAAATAATTCAAATGTAATGTGCGTAATTAATTAGATATAATCTTACAGTATCTTCATAAAAGCATTTAAAAAATAAGCTTCATAAAAAATCAACACTGCTTTTAAGCAGACAAAGTTCTCACCATGTGCAAACAAAACCTCTCACAAGAATTTCACAACATCCTCGCTGTAGGACTCTCCCCACCATCATCTCTTTATACTACAAAATTTTATCCCCAGGCCTGTCCAATATACCTTATTTTCTAGAGGTACATCACTGCCCAGTCAGGAGCACTGTAAAAATCAGAAATAAACGTCTTTTAATTATTATAAAACTCAAATAAATACGTGTTCATGTTTCCAAAATATGCACTGTAAACAAACTGCAAATGGGGAGTTCAGTGGCTCTTCACTCTGTGTGTGTTCGGTTCACATTTACAGATCCACCTTACAGCAGTGAAGCTGTGGCTGGCTACAAATCCCCTACATCTGCCAAGGTAACACAGGACAGTTTTTGAATGTAAACACGAGGTGTAATCAAGCCTTGTAGCGTACGCAATTACTGAAATTCGGTAGATGCAAGTGATCTCTTCAATCTCCTATAAAATACCAATTACAGTATCAGACTCTTCTTTCCTCCTCTCTTTAATGTATCACACACTAGCACTACAGCTTCAAATATTCAGATTAAATCCAGCCATCCAAGACCTAAAACCTGAAAGAATTCCCTATTGCAGGCAGATACTTCTAAAACCAATTTAAAATATTAAGTTACTTTCTTGCTTTTCATTTACGACTAAGTAAGACTCTGTAATGAACGTGCTCCAGATATGAAAAGGTATTAGAAACGCTTATTTCCCTCTGTGCTTCTGGAGAGAATAAGACAGGACAATTAACGCTGACAGAGGCAAGGCAAAGGTTGTGTCTTCCCAGATCAGGCCAGAGCGTGCTGAAGAGCTTCTTGTGCAGAAGTGCAGGATGGGTACAGCTCCTGCCGTCACCTCCACTGACCACCCGCCATCCTTCTTCTCTAAAGCAAGGTGACAGCAGTCACCAAGAGGCAAATGTTCACCCTCCCCAGTACAAATGAGACTCTAAGTATCCTGTGAACATTGCATTTTCTCTGCTGTTCTTAAATTGATGAGCATCAAGGTCATCATCTTCACAGCTCAGAAGGTAATCAGTTGAGGCAAAGGTGCGGAGCAGCTTTAGTAGAAAGAGCCTGTGTGCACTACATGTGTTGCAGAAACACAGTTTAGTAGCAGACTGCATCATTTCTACATTCCTGTGAGATAATCAGTGAATTTCAAAGTGTGTATGCTATAAACTCAAAGACAGCATCAATAATTGCTTTCCAAAGTTAGATAGCATAATTTATAAACTGTTAGTTTGCAACCTGTATTTTTCGGACCAACATTTTTGACTGAAGAAAACTAATTACAATCAACTTCAAGACACTGAGATACAGCTTACAAATAAGCAGGTGACCCTGTGAAATGTATGGTATGCTCTATTAGCATAAGTTATAAAATAAAGATTGAAATCAAAACTCAAAAGAAAGACAATCTGCTTAAGGAAAAACTCACTGATGTATGTATTTATGCATGGTATTTTAGTTTTCCAGTTATTAAAAAAAAAAAGAAATTGAGGGGATTGAACTTTTAACATTATGGCCATCAGGTAGCTGGGCTGGATTTCAGGCTAAAGACTAATGTGGTTTAGCTACTTATGAAATAATTACAAAAGTACCTCTACCCTTCTAAATCAGGAGCACTGACACTCATCAGAATAATCCCCTCAGTTTAGTTCCTGTACCCACTGCCCACTGAATCCTGGCAGTGCAAAGTCTGGCAGGAAAACCACTGTACCCTTTCAGTGCAGCTTATCTCTAGGTTTCAATGATCCTGCTTCTCTTTTGTAAACTCATTGACAGATGGAACAAGAAAAATAATTTCTTCTCCACACAACACCACTCTTAACGAAAACACTAACAAAGCACACCCCTTTGGAAAACAATTACCAGATTGTTTGTAGCAAGTACTATACAATCAGTTCCAAGTCAAAACTTCTGCAATAGCTTAGCACTAGTCTAATGATAACCCACTAACCACCTGTCCAGGGGAAAGGAAACAAAGGTTCCCTAAATCCTTTTTTTTAATACTCAACAGTATTACTCAGCCACTGAGAAGGCCAGATAGCTACAACTCTCAGCCACTCTGAGCACACTACTGGAAATGCTTTTTTACTATGCACTGAACTGGGAGACATAAGTAAACATTAGCATTTGCTCAGTGAAGCACAATTTTGTAGGTACAAGTACTTTTCAGTACAAGTATTCTGTATTTGTTAAAACTCTGATTACATTTAGAAGCAGCACAGCAACTGCAGGCTAGACTGCATGTTTTCTACCTTCCTTGTCAACCACGTTTGAAAAAAACAACTTGTCACTGCAGTAAAAACAGACCACTGACACCCTTTCAAGAGAATAAACAGATCTTATCTCAATGCTTGCTTTACAAGTTCTGACATCAGTGAGAATAATCAAATCTGCAGAAGAGGCTATTTGCTATTAATACTAATTTAATGATTTGCTGTTATGCAGTGCTATAGCCCCTCTATCTGGTAACAGCCAGCAATCAAGGCTCTGGTTCCTGCTGAACTAGAAACTTGAAACTTTCATAGCAAAGACGCTGTGAAATGAACAATGTGACAATAATTTCATGGTCTTGGTTTCAGAAAATAACTAAATCTTTAAATACGTCTTCCCATCTCCAATGTTTTAGAAAACATTTTCTATCTATAAGGTTCAGGAAAAAGTCAGTTTTGGCATATATCTAGCTGAGGACTTCATACAGAGAAAAACCTGTACAAAACCAGAAGTATTTTCAAGAACAATGAAAAAAAAAAAAATCAGATGAGAAAATAATTTAAAAGGTTTAAAAATATTCATGACCCATGTGTATTGTGACAATCAATAACTAAGCAACTACAGTCCCCCAGAACACAAAGAGTTTACTACAGACTTTATTTCAGGCAAAGAGTAAGAAGAATAATGCTGTATTTTTCAAGGCAGTGCTAAGAACACACACACACACAAAAGAAAATGCACTAATGGAAACTCAGTTCTAATAAGCACATTTAAATAACGTTGGCAGCTTTTAAAAAGTTGATGTACATTTACTTACACAGGCATGTTTTGTAAGCACTCACACTGCAGTCTAAGGCAGAGTAACAGATATAATCACACAGATGTTCACATAAATTAGCCCTGATTCTGCAGATGCATAACTCCACGAACGAGAAAATGCATCACTCACACACCGTAAGCTGGGCCTGTATGTTCGCAAAAAATATAACAATTTCATTATAAAAAATGGGAGATTGTAAACTACTTAATTCAGCACAAGTTCTACACAGAATAATATCAGGATATTTTTTTTCTCAATTCTTTGCTAACACAGTTACAAAATGCTGCAGTGAAAATTCTGAATTTTCATAAAAAATTAAATATTAATTCCTTTTTCTGCAAAGAGCACCTACCACATTGCCAATACAGACACATTGCTAATGTGACTCTTTCTTATAAGTGCAAAATACAAGTGGGGGGCAAGATGGAGCACAACTGTAGGGCCCTTAGAATTGCCAAGCTATTCATTAATTATAAAACACAAGGAAAAGCCATAAACCCAAAAACTAACGAACGAAAAGATGCTAAAATAAAAAGAGGCGACTTTGCAAGTTGCTGGATTTACTTGACAGGGACTAAAGCACAAATTTCTCCAGGTATTCCAGACCAAAGTTTCACTTTATCTTTTTATCCAGTTATATTTTTATTGGACAGCAAGCCTCTCCCATTCTACCCGAGCTTTTCCTAAAGGCTTAATTCTTACAGAAATACAAAAAAACCCACACTGAGGAAAAAAAATAAATCAATTTGGACTTAAAAATCAGTTGCTCAACATGATATGAATTATCTTTGAAGCTGAATAGTTTGTCTCCTACAGTCAGCAGTTAACAGATCCACAGGAGATAAAAAAAAAGGAATCTAGAGTAATGTGTTGTATAAAAAGACCTGAAAGTCATAGAATCCTCCTATTTACATGCTACATGAGAAACTCAGCTTTGGAAATGCAGAATATTACTCCTGGAGGATGAAAAAGATGAAATACTGGAAGAATTATTTTATCTATTTTTTCAATATTACTACGGTAATATTGAGTATATTGAAACAAAGTTTCAGAAATAAACATTTAAACAGTTAGCACTAACCATTTAGTTAATGTATTTCTCCCTACTATCTCCAAGTTTCTCCAGGAAGAGTTGATCCAATTAGGTATTTCTTCCGTGAAAAGGACATGGAAATCTATAAATGCAGTTGCTATTTTAATTTTCCTCGTGGCTGCTTTATTCATTTTTTTCCTCTTGAATGCATTCTACCAGAGGACCCCAGAAACCTGCATGACAGAAAGTAAAAAACCCACTCAAAAAGCACTTCCCCACCGATGTGCATTTACTTTCCCTGTATTACCTCGGAGCCTTCCGAATGCTCATCCTCTCTCTTGTCCAGGTCAGAAGTGCTCTCGCTCTGCCCTCACAGGGAGCTACTTTACTCCAATGAAGATGTACTTTACTCAGTGGAGTGGCTTGAGATTAGGTCTGAAGGGGAAGGTAAATCAGGTTTATGAGCTGTCCATCTTGGAAATTCAGTTCCATGCAATGAAAAAACACAGCCCCAGTTCTGACCTGAAGCCCAGCCACCTCATCGTGAATGACACTTTTAACTCTCACCATATTAATCCAAGAATTAAGTCCCTCAGACGAAGAAAACCCTTCCATAACAAAGTATTTCATTGTTTTTCCTACTCTTGTGATGCAAAATGATAATTAAGAAGTATCTGTGCTTAAGAGCAACAGTGACAACAAATCCCTTCCACACAGAAGAACCTGACACTTCCAAATTAAAAAAGATGCACTTCAACGTAGAATTCAGGTTAACTAGCTTCTGGTTTGTGTGTGCACACACACATGTGCACAGTCAAAATGGAGTACTGGAAAGTTGTTCAAGCCAAAAAGAAGCTCAAAAAGAAACAACCATGCTCAGAGACAAACAAAAGTCACTCCTTTAAACTGATTTATTTATTTATATTTGTGACCAACTCATCCCACGAGATTTTACCTGGCACTTTTCCTTGTGCTGTTTATTTCCATACAAGTCACAAGCAAAAGCAAAAACATTTGTTATGTATGTATGTTATAGGTACTTCCTGAAAGCCACGTGAGCTATAAAATTTAAAGTCAAGGCCAAATCCAGGGCAATTCATGTATTTACTGGGCTTTGCAGGAGATTACAAAGCAATGAGTCAGATGATAAATGTACTGCAACACTAGACACAATACTGTAGGTAGAGACAGGTCTTTTGCTTTAATTTTTAATTTCCATTTTCTGTGGGTTTAGACAAACCATTGCCATTACTTTAGTGTAATACTTTGTAATAAATCAATACTTTAATTTAATAATGGTATTCTGTTGTCAACATATAATATATCACACAATGTCCTTGTATAGATGCAAAAAACTTATGCCAAATAAGATGCAAGGCTTTGCTTTTACCAGTGATCACAGATTAAATCAATGTTATGAGAAGTTTTACCGTCCCCAAAAGAACTTTCCTCGGGGTTAAAAATCAGCATGGAATAATTTCATCCACATCCCTTCCACTCATCATACCAGTGCTACGAAAGTTCTCCTAGGTCACAGGATTACAGTGAATACTTTAATAAAAGGAACAGAGAAGAAATATATCCAAATAGAATCAATGTACATATCTGAGTGGGACTTACTTGAATATTCCACTTCTTTATGAATTCAGTGATAACTGCACTAGAAAGAAGATTATAAATGGAAAATGGAATTAAGTCCAGTGTCATCCAACTTAATTGAAACAGATGAAGCAAGTTATAGCTGTAAAATGTGAAAAAATAAAATACAACTACAATAACTTTCACTTCAGTGATGTGGCTACAATTCTGTATCTGCTGTTTTTATCTTGACGGTAGTCTTCTGTTGACAAGTATTTAAGATGGGAAACACAAATCTGATAATTTCTATGATATGCTGACCGAAGGTATGTGAATAGAAAGTAAGTGGAAATAAGAAGCCAATGCTCGTAAAACTCCCAATTGTTTGCCTCAGTGTTTTTTTTTCCAATTCAACAGCTTTTGAAGCACTCAAAATTGATACATAACTGGCATATTAATCTTAGCTAATGCTAAAGGCACGTGCTTTCCAGTCACGTGTGCTCCCCTCAATTTCAATGACAGCTCATGATCATAATGCGAAGTGTTCGCAGATAGATGTCATTTGCTGGCAGAACGCTTTGGAGCTCTGGGAAGAGTAGGTCTGGTTTTACTACGGTTTGGCACCTCCCACAACACCCTCCAGTTGGTGAAAACCCCGCAGTTCCATCTAAGTGTCATCCTTAATGTGAAAAAGATATTTGAGTCAGTGCAAAATAAAACAAACAGCTTTTACCAAAATGTCAGTGCTGGTAGCTGTGCATCTGCCAGATGCTTGTTTCTTGAACCCATGCCGTGCATAACAAACAGTCAGAGATATGACTAGGACAAACGACTGGACCAGAAAATCTTTAGCAGGAAATCAAAGCATACTCAGGCTGAAGTCCGGACTCAAAAAAGGATTGCAATTGGACTTCACAAGATTTATTGATTAAGTGTTCTGTAACATCTCTTTTCTCGGTTGCCATGCATTAGTTGAGCCCCACCTGCCTGATCTCAGTTCTGTGCATCAGCCCTTGGTCACATGAACACAACAGAAACCACAGTGCTATTTCATAGCTGAATTCACACAGGAATTCTTGTAAGTCCAGTATCTCAATTTAAAGATAATAACATTACTGAAGAACCCAGAGCACCATGAAAAATGCATATTGGAAAAATCAGGGCATGACTCTTTAAAAATGAAACCAATGGCTTGATAAAAATAAAACCCTACTGGTATATTCCAGTCAGTTGGTTGATTTCTCTAATCTACAGGCTAGCCTATCCTTCTGAATCAGTGATTGACTTTTATGCTGAGCACTGGATGGAGAGGCTAATGCTGAAAAGCCACAGCCCTTATGATCATGGAAAACACACGCAGGCACAAGATACAGAGTGAGATTTGATGAGTAAGTGGCTTTTGCTTAGTCAGAACCTGAAGGATCTTCATCAAGAACTTTCAAAACAGCTAACAGATAGCTTGACTTTGAGTGAAACACAACCAAGAATTATTGTCATTATGCACACCCACAAAAAAGAGAGATTTCACAACATCTCCTCAGATGAATACACACATAGAGAAAAGGCTTTACCAACAGTCATTCAGGTGGGCAATCATACAGCTTTCTGGTGAAATAACTAATAACTCCTGATTTGCCTTCCATTTTCCTAAATCCTATTTTGAGTCCATTTAACAGGTTAAAACAATTAAAGAACTGCAACACAAACCAGTATAAATACAGACAGCTGCTTCTTTTCTTAAATGCTGTGAAATGTTAAATAACCTATGACTCCTGCCCACATATGTGCCTTGCCAAGCCAGGGGATCACACAAGGGCATGCACTATTTTGAAGGCTGGGGCATGAGATTCATCATGTCAGATTTGTATTCACATGGTACAACAGGATCCATGACTTTCATTTCAATAGCAGCTGGAGCAACGGGCACAGAAGGAACATGCAGCTCAACCTGGCAAATTAGGATGAATTTGATTTAAAAAAATTCCCTTTCTTACTAAGAGCTGTTAGTAGCAGATGCAGATACTTGCTTTGGGGTCACACCGTGTCAGCAGTTCACAGCTAAAAGAATGCATTTTTCCCCTCTCTCCTCTCCAGTGCATACTGCAGCCTCAAAGAATTTTATATGTATCCTCAGAGATGCTTATATGTATCTGGAGAGTGCAGCTGTAAGCTTTAAAAAAATGTTCACATGCCCTACAAATTCAAATCCTTTTTTATGTAATCTATTTAATCTTCCATTAATGATAATCTGTGCTATCAATGTGCCCAAACAGGGTCAATTTCTGCTGGATTTGCAGTTCTTGCATTTCCATCCTATAACTGAGCTCCATTTAATGAAGGGAAACACCCTGCTGTAAAAGGTATTAGCGATCTCCCTGAAACAAAACCAAAAAATAGTTAGGAGGCTCTGCAATTGCCAAGAACATTTCAAGATTGTGGATTTTCTTCTTCCTTTGTGTGCCTTGCATGGAGGAGTGTCCTGCCAGCTGAACATTATTTATTAATCAGGATATTCCTGCCTTCTAGACTTCGTAAGGAGACAGCATAGAGGGGCGGAAATTGCTGTGGATTTCTCTTACGTACCCAAAGAGAGAGATAGGGGAGAAAGGAAGAGATTGCAAGGGAGCACTTAGACCCTGACAGATCCCACCTGGCAAGCCCAGGCAGACACACACGGTCACAGCAGTTTGAAGCACCACGTAATATATCTGGTTCACACAAGGATTGAAAACAGAGACACTGGTCGAAAATCTGGCTTCCTTTGCTGTTTTCTTTCCAAGAAGTGCCCTATACAGCTCCTTACTCCTCAGTGACATGGGTTGGGCTCAGCTCCACAAAAGGTTTGCCTTCTGGTAACTTCTGACTTCCGTAGGTTGTACCTACAGAACGTGCAGGCTCAGACACACCTGTAGGGGTGCTTCTCTCAATTACTGTAGCAGACACAGAAGAAACCAGTTACTGCCTTGTTTGCTCTTCTGATTCACTGATAGTTTTATTCGTAATCATTCCCAGCCATCCGCCACCTGCACACCCACCCACACATACATACCCAATTTGCTGTTCTCCCGATTTTGTCAATTCACAAGATCAGCTTGCTCTGCCTATACTCTCTGTCCCAGTGCTAATCAGCAAATAGATTTAACAGACAAAATAAAGTTCAAATTACTCGCTAACAAAATCCTCCAGCAGAATAGCCATACATTAGCACGCAAAAGGGGAACGCTGGGCTGTAGAAGTGATCAGGTGGTAGCATTCAGTAGAACTGATGCTCCTGGCAGCAGCAACTAAGAGTTAATGGAGGACACCCGGCTTTTCATCTCCTCTACTGCATCCAAGAAAACGCAGAAGATTACTGTAACACAGTATAATTGAACATTTCACTAAATAGCATCACACAGAAGTTCTTTTGCAAGGATTGCATCTGTCCTAAGTAACCTTCATGAGAAGCTGAAAATTGACACACAGAAACCAAATAAATTTTCGGATTTAGCCCGAATCCTTAAGTTCATGCTTGGGAGGGTGGTAAAAAACAGCCACCAAGCATCAATCGGAGAACTAGCCCCCTCCTCTGCTTAAAAAAAAAATAGTCAGTTACAGCAAGACGGTGCTGAGGCTACACACGAGACCCGGCAAAGCGCTGGGCTGCGTCTGCATATCCGCGGGGTGCCCTGGGCTCCTTCCTAGCGGAGCTGGCGGCAGCTCCTTCGGAAGCCGGGCGCTGGGACGGAGAGAGCATCCTTGCGGAGCCCGCTCTCCTCTGTTTCAAGGGAGACAGACGAGTGTGCGGGAAGCCTAACTCCCTCACCAGCAGACAAGCACATGCACAACCCACTCCGCACCTCCCGAGGACCACTACCCCTTCTGGGGCTGTCATCAACGTTCGCTCTCGCTCAGACNGAAGGGGGGGGGGGGGGATCTGCATCTTTCCTAAAAAGCACAAGGAAAACCCGCCGCCTCAAATGGCTGCTCCTGCCTCAACATCCATCACATAAGCAGGGAACTTGCCGGGAGGGTGGGGGCGCAAGCGGGGGAGGGAGAAAGAAGCGCAAACTTCGCAGCTCTCCGGCCTCTCTCCCGCAG